>CM026897.1:2966984-3545047 GCA_015227895.2 Colaptes auratus | reverse complement strand
GCTGGTTGATGGTAGGCTGAACATGAGCCTGCAGTGTGCCCAGGCAGCCAAGAAGGCCAATGGCATCCTAGCCTGCATCAGAAACAGTGTGGCCAGCAGGAGCAGGGAGGTCATTCTGCCCCTCTACACTGCACTGGTTAGGCTGCATCTTGAGTACTGTGTCCAGTTCTGGGCCCCTCAGTTTAGGAAGGATGTTGAGTTGCTGGAACGTGTCCAGAGAAGGGCAACGAAGTTGGTGAGGGGTTTGGAACACAAGTCCTGTGAGGAAAGGCTGAGGGAGCTGGGGTTGCTTAGCCTGGAGAAGAGGAGACTCAGGGGTGACCTTCTTGCTCTCTACAACTACCTGAAGGGAGGTTGTAGCCAGGCAGAGGTTGGCCTCTTCTCCCAGGCAGCCAATACCAGAACAAGAGGACACAGTCTCAGGCTGCGCCAGGGGAGGTTTAGGCTGGATGTTAGGAAGAAGTTCTCTACAGAGACAGTGATTGCCCATTGGAATTGGCTACCCGTGGAGGTGGTGGAGTCACCTTTACTGGAGGTGTTGAGGAGGAGACTTGATGGGGTGCTTGGTGCCATGATCTAGTTGTTTAGGTGGGTTGGATTGGTTGATAGGTTGGACACAATGATCTTGAAGGTCTCTTCCAACCTGCATTTATTGTATTGTATTATTGTATAATATTGAGGAACATTAACTGTTATGTAATATTCAATAATATCCAGGTATGATATTTCTAGAACACTTGAATTCACTTACAGACTTTGGCATGTTCAAGCACCAGAAACAATTTAAAGCAAGTATCAGTAAAAGTTTGCAAAAGTTAAACCCATGTTGTTTAACCAATATATAAGAACAACTAAGTCAGCAGAAGTTTTTAAAGCAAATATTTCAAGTGCTAGAGTTCAAACACACCTTCAGAGCAGTTTTCAGTAACAACATCAACAACCATAAAAGTGCATCTCACCATGCTCACCATCCATCCATATTGCGTATTTTGTTTTACTGATCAGAAGGACTTTTGCTGTCTACTCAGTGTTTATTATGCTAACAGGTGCCAACACTTCCATTTAATCCAATCTGGAATGTCTGCTCTATCTCTCTGTGCCTTCCTGTGTCTATGTATGGTAAGCTAAGTATGCCTAGCTCTAAGACGCCTACAGTTATACAGCTTTGGATCCTCCACGTACAAGCAGTATCTTCAAATTTAGCTTCTCTGAGTATTTAACAGGGCACACAGAAATTGATTAAGGCTTTCTCTATACCCATATGGATGCTACAGGTTTAAAGGCATCAAGCCTGATAAATTCTAAGAGGAAGAGATTACTTGCTAAGAGTACTTTGATGTTTTTGATGACAGATATACAAACAACGTTGTCCCCACCCCCCACCCCACCCAGGAACAGGAATGAGCTCACAGGTTGCCTAATAGAACAATGGCATTAAAGCAGCACAGGGGTGGCAAGACCAACCAACATGTGAACTCATTAATCACAGAACAGTTTACAATACCACATATTTTCTCCATTACTTGAAGGAGATAGTTTTAGGAACAGCTAATGCCATCTGCATAATAAAAACCTGCAGTTACTTCTGTCTGTCAAAGAGGACTTTATTAAGGTAGTGAGAGATCAAATACCTAAAAGAGGCAAATAAGGAAAGAATAAAACTGAAATTTCTTTCAGTGCCAGTCTTGATTTTCTGGTAGAAAGGATTTTTATAGTCTACTGACAGCTATAACCATAAAAATTTCTTATATGAGAGAGTTTTCATTCAACATGAACACTGTAAACAGATATGCCCCCACTTGATGACAAAATGGGGTTTAACTATCTTGCTGAAACAGTTGTTCCCTTTTAAGTCTTTCATTTAAAAAACAAACAGGCAAACCCAATGTTATGTCATACTCTGTTGTGACCATAGTAATGCTGAAGTTAAAAACAAAAGAGTGTTAAAAGTTCAAGGCTGAAGCTTTTCATATCTTTACCTTAGTAGCCTTCAGCTTTTCTCAGATAGTTCATGGATAAACTTCTCATGTTTTAAGCAGATTTGACATACTCCAGCATCCCAAATAACAACTGAAAATTAATGTACACTGGCATTTTCATTACATGAGTAACCCATAATAAACGGTTACACATACAATACATGCAGAACTAGCTATCACTAGTGACGTAAATACTACTCAGTGATAATGAAATAATTTGCTGTAGCTACATTAAGGGGTTTTTAAGTGATTCTGATAAGCACTTGTAATCAAACAAGTCAGTTTCATTTGAAAACACTTCTCTGGAAGCTCTTGAAACTCTCTTTCAAATGTTTTCCATTAACTGTCCACGTTTCCCACAGCACTCCACCCCACTCGTATCCTTCCTGACCTGGGTTGCTTAAAAATAACTTTGAATCAAGAAAGAACATCAGGAAATATAAATGGAAATGGCAGACGATCAACCCCTAATAAAAGGTACGCGGTATTAAAGCAGATCAGGCACCTGGTTCCACTCAGTATATTTAGAAGACTCTAAACTCTGAAGTCACTTGGTTTAAATAATCCACTGCAGTGAAACTGTATCAGATATACACACAGCAAAGGAGAGACTTATTTCTATGCTCTTTATGTCACCACTCATGCATTTTTATAAAAGTAAGCAGAGTAGGAACAAACCCTTACAATGCTTAGCTTTGCTTGGGGGTGTTCCAGTTTCATACATTATGCAGCTTCACTCCTAGGTAGGTATTCCCCAAGTATATCCTGGGGGTGAGGACTGAAAAAGAGAAAAAGAAGCCACAGACAAGTAAAGGATAAGGGGAAACTCAGGAAGAAAAAGGGTAACAGGCTAGAGCCAGCACTAGTCCTCCTGACAGTTTCTTGAATATACTAAAGCTTAACACCCACTTTCCCCTCTTTCCTCTTGTTTCTGTAATAAATACAATCTGAAGAAAATCCAAAGTTATGCTACACTTCCAAGAGCAGCAAAACTAAGTATTTTGTAAATATTGTTACTGCTCAGCACAAGGAGAAAACAAAAGCAGAGAAATGCTGAGTTGTGGATACATTCCAAGTAACTCAAGAGAAGGAAAAAAGGGCTTCATCTTTAGTTAGCAATTTAAATCACATTCTGCTTATTAGTCCCAAAAGTTTAAAGCTAAGTTTATTCTAGTTGCACAATTTTTTTTCCTGCTATGATTTAAACATTCACCAAAACAGAATGACTGCTTCAAATTTGAATCAGATGGGGAATTATCAAAAAGAAAGCAGCCTCTCACTCCCCCTGAAAGCAGAGATGACCTGAACCAGAAAACACATGCCACATGCATACTGCACTAACGTATGCAAAAATGAAAAAAAGGCACATCACAAGCATAAGCAGACAGAATTTTCATCTTCTTGCTCTTCAGAAAACTCTTTGAAATTCTGAATCCAGATTTTTTTATTATAGTTCTCAATAAAACAGCAGTTAAGATGCTGACCCAAGAGCAAATTTCTTCCACAGAAAGAAAAGTAAGCCTGATCACTGGAAGGCAACTTAAAACAATGTCCTGGCATATGCATCTCCGTTTACCCCTGGTTTTACTTCCTGAGAACAAGCAGAGAGGAAAATGTAAGAAAGTCAAGTGGGAAGCCTTGCAGCTTTCCCTTACAAAAAAAATTCCTACTATTTGGGCCAAGAGTTCTTTCTTAGAACTGAATGTCCTGGGGGAAGGTTTGACACTGTCTTTTACATGTCATCCAGGCCTGGTCATTCAGACAGTTTTCAGTCCACATTATTGTCCACTTACTTAACCCATACTTTGTTAGCTGTTTACAGTGATGGTGTTAGGGAGCCAGCATCAAAGACTTTGCTAAAGGTGAGCTAAACAACCTCCCCTGCTTTCCCTTTGTCCACCAAGTCAGTCACCTCATTGTGGGAGGCATGCCTGTTGGTCAAGAGTAATTTTCCCTTTGTAAATCCATGCTGATCACATCCATTCACCTTTATGTGCCCATATGTATGGAAATGCATTCCAGGAGAATTTTCCTCATCACTTTTCCACAAGCCATGGTGAGATTGACTGGCCTGTGCTTCACTGGATCTTCCTTTGCCTTCCTTGAATATATGAGTGATAATCTGCTCTCTTCCAGTCTTCAGAAACTTCTCCCAGTCACTATGACTATTGTACAGCCTTCAAGTCTTCAAGTCTGTGACTTCAAGTGTGTGATATGAGGTTCACCAAAGCAAAAGGTTTGAAGACCACTGAATTGCATTAAGACATCATTAAAGGCTATGGATGGATCCAAGGTCAGTGAGAATTGTGTTCCTGAGTCAATTACTTAGAAAAATTTGAATTTTTAAATTAAACTGCAGTAGTTTACAGGAAAAACCAGAAATCTATTTTTATTGCATAAAACTGTCCCATAGAGATGTTACAGGAGGCAAAGTCCAAACACAAACATATTAGAAAAGATGAAAAAACACAACTCAGAAAGGTTAGAAGTCTTGGATGCCACATGATTTTGCTATTCTGACTTGACAAATCTCACACTCAACCACAGATTTTGAAAATTAACATTAGAGACAAAATTCACAATTGCTTTCAAAATTACTTGAGGTTGCTGCATGGCCTTTGCAAAGCAAATAGTTAGAGCTCTTTCTGGACATTCAGCTTATTCTGCAACCCATTTGAAGCAGACACAACATTTAATTGTATACTTGTTATAAAGCAAATTCATTAGGTCTTACACACTCCTTACATACTACAAATCCAGTGTCTGAACCAGCAAACCAAAGATATGGAAATCTGGCAAATACATGACCAAGTAGCAAGACACAAGCTAAAGAAAGGGGCTACATCACAAAGTGTACTGTGATTGCAAAGGTGTCCATTATGAGAAACTATCCTGTGAACACCCATGGACTCCAGTGAGATTACAAATCCTACAGATGTACTCTCTCAGGTATAATCCAACCATGCATTGCACTGTCTACAGCAGCTCTCTGGGACTCAAGGCACAGTAATTTATTCCACAGTCGTTGCATGTAAAGCTGAGTAAGGAGCACAACCTCTTTTGGTTTTTAAGTGACCTCCTGTGTACCACACCACTGTCAGACTTGCTTGCTCATGTTTCTCCACCCACCTTGAAAACAGCAGAAAGTCAGGAGCTCAGCAGAAAAAGAGATTAAATGCTGTTGGCCTGGAAGCTACTGAAGCAGTTGCAAGAGTAGGGTACATTGCATTTGAGAAGCCATGGGAAAGGAGATGAGCCTTGAGATAAGTCTTACACAGGTATTTGGGTTTGTTCATGTGTTCCCTCTTGCTAGCCCATTTCTAGTATGAAATGAATAGAGCACAGAGACAAAGCCAACTCATACAGTGTTCCCAGCACTGCACATGTAAGGCAGCTCAGAAGGACTGCATTCATATTTGTGGGGCAGAAACCAGAAGACGACAAAACATAAGCAGTTTGAAATTTACACAAGGCAAATGAAACACCAAAGGAAAAGACTCAAAGAAGACACAAGGAAGATTAAAGCAAATGTGTGTACAACCATGTAATAGCCTAGCAACAAAATTCAATGATTATGACAATCTTAAGTCTTGACAGAGAAGAAATACTCTTCTAGAGTAGGAAGCATTAAGGGGACCTGCTACAATTGTAAATAACTTATTCATTAAAAATAAACCCAAAAAATCCCAAACAAAACAAAACCACCAACAATCAAAAAACCCAAACCAAACCAAAACCCAACCCCCAGAAAAACAACCCACCAAAACAACAAACCAAGAAAGAATCTTTTTCCAATTTGAGCTTGGTGCATCAAAACCAAACTGCCTG
Organism: Colaptes auratus; assembly: GCA_015227895.2. NCBI lineage: Eukaryota > Metazoa > Chordata > Aves > Piciformes > Picidae > Colaptes > Colaptes auratus. The sequence continues at coordinate 3,539,240 of CM026897.1, read as the reverse complement.
GAACAGTCAGCAGGACTATCAAGACCAGTTTGCCTGCAAGGGCTGAACTACATGGTGTATCCAACAGATGCCAGTGGCAGAGGGACATAAAATAATTAATTACAAGAGCAATACCCCAGGTGTAGGTTTCAGGATTAGGTACTTCTCAGATCTTACCATGAGCTTTTCCTGTGTGCAGAAACATAGAAACAGTACCTTATGACTAACTCAGTAACCACTTCTACGTTCACCCATTAAGCTAGAGATGAACTATGCAAGGATAAACACCATGCAGATGGTGTTACCCATATGCTAGCATATGGGAAGCACTATTAGGCCTGCTTTACTACTGCAGAAGTAAGCCAGTCAAGGAACAGATTCACTAGGAGGCCACAGGGAGTGAATGGCACAGGGAGCAATCCAGATAATCACCTTTCTATTCCACATAACCCAATCTATGAGCACATGTAAGACATGCACATTCAGATGTCTTCCAAAAAGCAAAATAAAAGCCAGAAAGATATTTGCAGAAAGTCAATGATCAGAGGCAAAACACATTTAAAACCAGAGTTGGAAAGTGTCTCGGTCCGCAGGGGGAAGGAGACTCACTTCTTTTTGAGCATGTTATGAAAATAGAGGCATGAACGAGGCAAAATATCAACAGTGAGGCTATTTATTAACAGAATAAAGAACAGAAGAAGGGATAGAGTGGGAAAATAGGGAGAGAGAGAGAGCAGGAAAGGAATTATATAACCATCCCCAGCCCCAAGATGATTTGGGTCCGAGGAAGGGTACTGCTGCATCCTTGTTGGCTTGTGCTGTCTGCCCTAGAGGAGGGGAGGGAGAGATCCAAGTCCTTCTCTAAGCAGCCTCCAACACATGGTGTCTTCAGTAAAGACATCTTTTCTCTTCTCCATGAGTTAATTTACAGCACAGAGAGAGAGCTCCTGGTCTGCTGATTCCAGGCTGTGTGATGATGTCTCTGTGTCTGTCTTTTTCTCTCCTTGTATTTTCTTCCCCTGAGCAGGCATTGCTCAAGTCTTTTATATAGTTTTTTAGTCACAGGTTTTTGTCCAGATGTTGTCCCCAGGGAATCTTCCTGCATATTCCTTGCGTGCTTACAAGTGTCTGGTGGAGGGCGAGGGTGTCTCCCCCCTCCTTCGCCTTTTACCTGCCCATATACACAATACACATCAGGGGCCTATCATGCCAGGTGGTAAATCCATTGCATAGTCCAGCCTTTTCACCATCCTCCCTTTCTGGTGCAGAGACAAGATCTGGTCTGTACACATTCCAGAGAGTCATTATCCACCGGCATCTTCCAATTACACATTTCTGTTGTGTGGGAGCAAAGGTGATTTTATCTTTGTTGATTCACATCAAGAGAGACACGACTCAGTCTCTTACAGGAAGATACCCTTTTTTCTTCTTTTTTTTTTCTTTAAACCTACTATGAAAGGTAGATCTATCTACTTATGTATTTAACAAGGAGCTACTTGGCAGTACTCTAAATTGTCAACTACATCTGAGTGGTTGTCTTTGCTTTGCTCACTTCACTGGCATGTAGCCAAGTTATGTGCTGCTAAGCTACAAGAATGCAGTGCAGCACTCAGAGTCTCTCTCTTTAAAGCATCTTAATATTAGTATATGTGGTGCAGGCATAACTTCTCTGTAGGTCTGCAGCAATTTTCATACTGCTGATGACAGAGTTCTTCTCAGGTCGCTGCACATTTTGGACCATATAGTACTGGACACCAGCTAGCTAGGCTTTCCCTGAGGCCACCAAGTAATGCACTTATGAAACTTCCATCTGGAGCAGGCAGCAAAAATATAAGAAAAATCCTAGTCTAGGGCAGGCAAGTTTAGACTTATTACAATAACAAATCTATACCTAAATGAGTTGTCTCTATCTCATTGTTTCCATAACATAAAATCATGACCAAACGCTTCATGCTTTTAAAGTACATTTGTACCTCGATTTCATTTTGGTGGTTTTGGAGTATTTTGGGGGTTGGGGCTTTAGGTTTTTTGCTTGGTTTCTTTGTTGTTTTGGAGGGTTTTTTTCCCAGTTTTTGGCACTGGACTACACAGAGGTTAAGAAAAGTGTCATAACTGAGGCTGCCTGGTGCATCGCTAACTTAATCCCATGTGTGCAAGTGTAATGATTGCAGTCCTCTATTACACAATTCTTCTTTCAGGAGGCCCTGATTCAGTTACAACATGTAAAGTGAGACATGGTTTCATATTTTATCTTGATTGCTGAATTCATGTCTTCCTGCTTTATCTACTGCACACTAATCAGCAGAGTTCAGAAACTTCTTGCAAGCCTGTCCTATGACACTTCTCATGACATCACTCAGACGCTTTCATAGACTTAATGCATTTATTTTCACAACAGCCAGTGGGGTAGGGAGGAATTGCTGCAAATATGGTCAGCACAAACCAGCAGTGTCAGATGCAGCTCAGTTTGGATGCCTGATCCAAAAAACCATCAGTCTTAGGTAACCAGATGGCACCTCTTTTATTTGCCTTAACAGCTACTTTCACAGAGAACAGCTCCACCTTTGCATGTCAGGCTGTGTTCCCAAAACAAGGGGCGATTGATTATCATAAAACATTTTGTGGATGTGATTTGTGCAGTTTTTCACAGGCAAAACACAGACTCTAGTTCCCACAAGTGACATTCTGACTTACACCATGAAACCATCTTTCTGTTCCTGAAGCCTCATGCCTTATGTACTAGACATGCTCAGAGAAGGAGAGGGAGAAACTAGAAAAGCTCTATAGAAAATTATCCTCTTCAAGATATTGATCATAATACTTCCCTTCGGTATTTAGGAGAAAGGAGCCCCAGGAAAGAAACAGACTTCTTGAAACTGCATGGAACATCACAACACAGAAGAAAGAGTCACTGGAAGCATTTAAAATGGATGTGCGCTCCTGAGAGATTAACTCTGTGTGATCCTGCTCTGCCGGGGGATTGGACTAAACGATCTTCAGAGGTCCCTTCCAATCTCTGCCTTCTGTGATTCTGAGTGACTGCAAGGCTGCTCAAGAAGCCTTAAGTCTGTCTTTCTCTACTTGACAGCTGCTCAATCCTGCATCCCCACAGCCTGTTCATAATACTCTACACTCATAGCTCCTTGAACGTCACAGAAAAGAAACGGGAAAACTTGCACAAACACGCACTAGCACTTGGAAGGAGCAACTTCCAGACCACAGACTCTGCTACAGCCCTCGGACCACGCACTGGGCTGGCATTGTGACCGCGGCGGCCGGCCAGCAGCCTGCTGTGGGAGTCACCACTAGAGGGCGACAGCACGTACCGCGCCAGCCAGTGCCACACTCAACACCTACTGCCACAGAACCGACGAGATGACTGTTGGAGTCTGGGAGACTCCTGAGTCTGGGAGAACCAATTCATTTGCAGCTTCTCCATAAGGAACTACTGTTCCTTATCTCACCTGGTATTCCTGTCAGTCATTAGATACTTCTTTGGGCAAGAAAGCTACAAAAAGACCTCGGGCTCGCAAAAACAACATGAGCAGCAAATTACACATACAAGGTCAAGTACCATCCCAGAAGCCCTCACGTGCCTGATGTTCCTGATCAGTTCCTAAGAACAAGAGAAGATACTTACAATATCAGATGCAACAGCATTATGATCACTTCAGAGCCACAGGTACTGTTCTCTTCATCTGTACACACAAATGACTGTATTGACTAGGGGTTGATGTTGCACAGATATCTATGTTGCATCCCTCTACTCTTCTGTCAGCTTGTCTTCCCTCTTTAAGAAAGCTTTACAGGTATCTCCTACATTTTGAATTCTCCCTAACAGATTTATTAGGAAGAAGCATTTTTAATATTTCTCTAACATTGTTCTGTGATTACCAAATGGCAGGGAATACGACTGGTGCCAACAGAAGACTAATTTTTTTCTCATCCCAGAGCATCCAAGAAAGCATGGGGTTACAAAAAGATTCTGTTCTGGACATCATCAGAGAGACTCTGGCAAATTCTGGGCACTCATGAATGCATGAGATTTACCTGTTTTCTGAGGTGCCTGAGATGCAAGTGTTGCTGCATGAGCCAGGTGTTTCAGTTCACCTAACAGTCAGCTGAGAATTAATTACTATAGTTGTTAGGGTCTGTGCAGTTTAACAAACGTAAATACCTGATTTAGGATGGGGTGACTACTTCTGTAAGCTGCACTGGCTAGGACTTCCTGTCTGTAAGGGGTTCTAGCTCACATGGGGCACCTAAAGTTCTACTCTACATTCCAAGTACCTATATACTTGCAGAGAGTTTATTCAAAGAATGCTAGACACAGGCACAATAGTTTTTTGAAAGCAATATGATGGTCTTGCCAAGTTCAGAAGATTGCAAAGGACACACTGTAATGCAATGGAAGTCATGTAGTAATTTGGGAACTTGAACCACCCTAGTTCAAAACCGCAGGATTATTAACCAGCAGATAATTTCTATTACTCAGAGACTATACTGAGCCAAAAACTCAAACATAGTCAGTGTTTGAGAGTGCCCTGAGAGAAAAGGGGACAATATAATCCCACCTGACAGGGGGATAGAGACTATCCTCAGCAAATTTGCTGAAGATACAGAAAGGGGGTGGGAGGATGAGAGGCTGAGGGAGCTGGGGTTGCTTAGCCTGGAGAGGAGGAGACTGAGGGGTGACCTTATTGCTCTGTACAACTACCTGAAGGGAGGTTGTAGCCAGGCAGAGGTTGGTCTCTTCTCCCAGGCAACCAGTACCAGAACAAGAGGACACAGTCTCAGGCTATGCCAGGGGAGGTTTAGACTGGATGTTAGGAAGAAGTTCTATACCAAGAGAGTGATTGCCCACTGGAATCGGCTGCCCGTGGAGGTGGTGGAGTCACCTTCATTGGAGGTGTTCAAGAAGAGGCTTGATGGGGTGCTTGGTGCCACAGTTTAGTTGTTTAGTTGTTTAGGTGGGTTGTATTGTATGTATTGTATTGTATTGTATTGTACTGTATTGTATTTAGGTAGGTTGGATTGGTTGATAGGTTGGACACGATGATCTTGAAGGTCTCTTCCAACCTGGTGTATTGTATTGCATTGTATTATTATTGTATTATTATTATTGAATAAGGGTGGGGTGAGAGATGGCTGACACACCTGAAAGTTGTGCTGCTATCCAGTGAGATCTGAACAGGCTAGAGAGCTGAGCAAAGGTGAAACTCATGAGGTCCAATGAGGACAAGTGTGGAGGGAAGAAACAACACCAGGCAGAAGTACAGTTTAGGGGTCATCCTGCTAGAAAGAAATTCCACCTCAACTTGAGGAGAAACTGCTTTACTGTGAGGGTGAAAGAGCACCGGAACAGGCTCCCCAAAGAGGTTGTGGATTCTCCTTCTCTGGAAAGTTTCAAAACCTACTTGGTTACGTTCCTGTGTGCCCTGCCCTAGGTGATCCTGTTCTGGCAGGGGTGTTGGACTCAGTGATCTCTGGAGGTCCCTTCTGTGATTCTGAGATTATTTGTAACAGTTGCAGCATTTAACTGTTACAACATTTTTTTTGAAGTAGTGGAACTCTGCCACAATGAAATGTGTAAAACAGTGGAAGTAAAATCACTTATGACAATACAGCTCCATTCAGAACTGGCACTTTGCAAACATTTCCTAATGAAAATCGGTTTGTTCAGAGCTCATGGAAAATTCAATAAAGATATTGACGTGACTGGACTGAATTGGAGAAGCCTCTTCTTCTATATAGGCTGTATCTCAAACAGAAAACCTTATAGGATTGGGAAGTTAAAAAAAAAACACAAACCCTTGGAAGATATGCTGTAAGCATATATTCCTAAGCATCTAGTGCAGAGGCACTGTGTTAAAAATAAAAACAAAATACAAACCTCATGTTGCCCCTCAATCAGTCTTCAGCATCAGTCATGGCTGTAGACAGAAAATAAGAATGAAAAGAGGTGCTATGTGGAATCTCGTTTTCCTTCAAGGCCTTCTGGCCTGCATTAGGAATAGTGTGGCCAGCAGGAGCAGGGAGGTCATTGTGCCCCTGTACTCTGCACTGGTTAGGCCACACCTTGAGTCCTGTGTCCAGTTCTGGGCCCCTCAGTTTAAGAAGGACATCGAGACACTTGAACGTGTCCAGAGAAGGGCAACAGGGCTGGGGAGAGGCCTTGAGCACAAGCCCTGTGAGGAGAGGCTGAGGGAGCTGGGGTTGTTTAGCCTGGAGAAGAGGAGGCTCAGGGGCGACCTCATTGCTCTCTACAACTACCTGAAGGGTGGTTGTAGCCAGGAAGGGGTTGGCCTCCTCTCTCTAGCAACCAGCACCAGAACAAGGGGACACAGTCTCAAGCTGCACCAGGGGGAAGTTTAGGCTGGAGGTGAGGAGAAAGTTCTTCACCGAGAGAGTTGTTAGCCATTGGCATGTGCTGCCCGGGGGGGGTGGTGGAGTCACCGTCCCTGGAGGTGTTCAAGAGGGGATTGGACGTGGCACTTGGTGCCATGGTCCAGTCATGGGGTCTGTGGTGACAGGTTGGACTCGATGATCTTCGAGGTCTCTTCCAACCTTGGCGATACTGTGATAAGAGCACCCAGATAACACCATCTTTCTGAGTTGCTGTAGCTCATCAGCAATCAGGCAACAAAGAGATATCAACATTTTTTTCAATCTGCCCACTGCCCTAGCACCATCCCAGCCAGCAGATCTATGAAAAAGGGTACTTAAATTTGGCCTATCACTGCTATAGGAAGCACAATATGAGAAAGCTTAGGATGTTCTGAGAAGCAGGTTCACAGGGTATTAGGGGTTGGAAGGGACCTCCAAAAATCATCAAGCCCAACTCCCCTGCCAGAGCAGGACCATAGAATCTAGCACAGGTTGCAGAGGAATGCATCCAGATGGGTTTTGAAAGTCTACAGAGAAGAAGACTCCACAACCTCTCTAGGGAGCCTATTCCAGTGCTCTGTGACCCTCACAGTGAAGAAGTTCCTCCTCATGTTGAGAAGGCACCTCCTATGCTGTAGTTTTATATCCATTGTGCCTTGTCTTATCACAGGGGGCAGCTGAGCAGAGCCTGTCCCCTCCCTCTTGACACCCAGCCCTCAGATGTTTATAAACACTTATTAAATTCCCTCTCAGCCTTCTCTTTTCCAGACTAAACAGCCCAAGGGCTCTCAGCCTCTCCTCATAGGGCAGCGCTCCAGTCCCTTAATCATCATCATAGCCCTCATAGCCCTCTGTTGGATCTCTGTCCCTCTTGAACTGGGGAGCCCAAAACTGGATGCAATATTCCAGGGGAGGTCTCACCAGGGTGGAGTAGAGGGGGAGGAGAACCTCCCTTGATCTGCTGCACACACTCCTCTAAATGCCCCCCAGGATCCCATTGGCGCTCTTGGCCACAAGGGCACATTGTTGACCCATGGATAACTTGTTATCCACCAGGACTCCCAGGTCCTTCTTTGCAGGGCTGCTCTCTAGCAGATCACCTCCTAACCTGTACTGATGCAGTTTATTATTCCTTCCCAGATGCAGGACTCTGCACTTATCTTTGTTGAACCTCATGAGGTTCCTCTGCCCAGCTCTCCAGTCTGTCCAGGTCCTGCACAGCCTTCAGGTGTATCAGCCAAGCCTCCCAGTTTGGCATCATTAGCAGTTTGGTATTGTCAGCAGTTTGGTAATGTCATGTTGCCTCAGACTCCACAGCAGCCATGGTACCAAAGCTGCCTTGAAGCAGTGGATCTAGAGAAGTGTGTTACTCCTAGCAGCAAAATCCTGTTGTTAAGGATGTCTAAAAGTGGTGGATTGGTACTTTCAGACCTCACTGTCTTCAGCAGCATGACAAGTTCTATGCTAATAATTTACTCCCCTCAAGGGGCTCTTTTTGGTGTAAGTCTGCTCCTCCATGTGGAAGTCACACAATGGGACACTACCTGGAATGCCCAACTTGCAATACAGGCAGAGGGTCTGCAGCAGTCAGCTCTGCATATGTGCATTATGCACTAATAACTGGGCTAGACATCATAGTTTCTCAAGATGCAGTATGGATATTCATGCCAGGAACCACACCAGGCTGCACCAAAACATGCCTCATCCCTTCCATCTTTGCACAAAGTACTCAGAAGTGCAGACATACTGCAAGCAGCAAAACAAGACTGGTAATTACCATGTGTGCAGCCAAATAGAGCAACCATGACACCTTTCATTATGCACTCAGATTCTTGTGATGGAAGACCCTCAGCACGTGGACCCAAAAGAGTGCTGATACATTACTAATGATGGCATTTTAATGTATAAATCAATGTATAAAGACTATTGTAATGTGGCCATATTACTACTGAAAGAAGCTCTGCCTGGATCTTCTACTCAGGCACACAGTGAGAAATTAATATGGGTAATATTTACCCATCAATATTTAATATTAATATGCTACCAGAAAGAAATAGTACATGCCTTTCCAGTCTGCTTAGATGAGGATGGAGAAGAAAATGAAATCTATTTTGAAAGTCAGTGTCATAGGGTGCTCCAAAAATCCCTTCCCTCACATCCATCTGCGGAGGTTTGAATGGGGGAAGACAAACACAAATCAAGATAAATGGAATATAACTATTCAGTGGGTCAGGGAATGACCTGCTATTTCTTGTGCTCAGAAATTGTTTGTTTGTTTGTTTTCCACAAATTTCCTCTTACATTTGAGGAACTGAACTGATCAAATTGATAAAATTCTGCCAAGAAAGGAGAGTAAATGAAAAAAAGTAGTAGCATTAACTGTAAGGGCAGTGGAAGAAGGAAACTCATGTTAAATTGCTGTGATACCTTGTTTTAAATGTAATTTGAGTATTCACATTGTCTGTGTGAGCCAGGTTCTGATCACATTGCACAGCCTTTGTGTTATGTTTAAGGTTGCAAAGGTAGAACAGATTATTCTTACATGATCTTTGTGTGATGTTTTTGTTCATCACACTTTGGGATTAATTTCTAATTTAGTTCTAACCTGCTTCCAGTCTTTCACTCACTGACATTTCACCTGTTAGCTAAAAGGATTTCTCGGCAACTCCACAAATAAGCCTTGGCCAAATGTCATTTGCCTTGGGATCTAATTATTTTTCGAATAGCTTAATTAAGGAGTATGTACTTCTGTCAAAGCATACTCTAATATTGCAGAATCTTACAGTACCTCAAAGAGAAATGTAAAAGGCTTCACTCTGTGGTTTCTCTTCAAAAATACTTTGTCACACCAAAATCTGTTCCTACCATCAGTCCCAATGTTCTTTTAATCAGTTTTTAGTCAAAGATGCTCAGCTGGTGTCTATTACTGCCTTTTGCCCTCAAGTTTGACAGACACTCTAGAGAGGAGGGAGGGAGCCAAAGGTCCAATATCAGAGTACTCAATGGCATCAGTATTTTCCAGGTAACATTCGTGTGTATTTAACTAATCTTTCAAGTTGAAAGCATGCCAAAAATCAACCTGACTTGGCTGTAACTCACTTCTCAACTGAGTACATTCCCCACTTTTCCATAACTGCGAGCAGTCCCTTTTGTAACACTGCAGCAGAAACAATACCTGCTTGTCGCTTCACACCAGAAAGCACACTGTAAATTCACTTTAGAGTTCTGCACAAAGAGCCAAAGGCATCTGCTTTGATGGAACTTGCCTTAAGCACGATGCCAGTGACTCACTTTTCAGCCAGTGTGCCCACTCATGACAGTAAATGAACAATGGCAAGGGGACAGAGATTACCTGGTAAAGTAAACAAGAGCTGGATACCCCAAAGTTGTCTTCATGCAACAACCATTCACAGACTAACGAGAAGGCCTTACAAAAACAGTAATTGCAAGAGCACTAGTATCTTCAAACTTTCCCAACTGGCTACTTCTTCTTTCAACTTCTTCTGTTGAAGGTAGCCCATTAAAGAAAACCAACAAACAAACACCAAACAAACAACAAAACCACAAAACCAAACAGACTTTTTTTTTTCTTCTCAGATACTGGGGAAAAAAATTCATATGGTGGTTTTTAAATGTTGCAGGACATCCGTATAACAGAAGTATCTCTGGGGAACATTTGCCCTGGAACATCTCAAGGAGTTAATTGTCCACATGCAAGCAGTAAGAGTCACAGCAGTACTCCTGAAGGTGGCAAGCTATCATGCCCAAAAGGATAACACCATTCTTCAGCCATCTACTTCATGTATCTTCTATTGGTCAGGTATTGGAATAGGTTCATCAAAGAGGTGGTGAAGTCACCATCCCTGGAGGTGTTCAAGAAACTATGTTCATGTGGACATGGTGCTTCAGGACATGGCTGAGGGAGGTGGGGTTGCTTAGCCTGGAGAAGAGGAGGCTCAAGGGAGACCTTATTGCTCTCTACAACTACCTGAAGGGAGATTGTAACCTGGTGGGGGTTGGTCTCTTCTCCAAGGCAACCAGCACCAGAACAAGAGGACACAGTCTCAAGCTGTGCCAGGGGTTGTTTAGGCTGGAAGTTAGGAAGAAATTCTTCATAGAAAAAGTGATTGGCCATTGGAATGTGCTGCCCAGGGTGGTGGTGAAGTCACCATGACTGGAGGTGTTTAAGAAGAGACTGTTGGGTGATAGGGTGGACTTGATCTTGAAAGTCTTTTCCAACCTGGTTAATTCTATTCTATTCTATTCTATTCTATTCTATTCTATTCTATTCTATTCTATTCTATTCTATTCTGGTCTGGTCTGGTCTGGTCTGTTCTAAGCAGAAAAATATTCAAATAATTGGATTCTGTTGATATGTGGGGACATGGACTTAATACTGCATTTAATTTTGCTAAGTGGGAGGAAGATTATTGTAGGCAAGATACAAAGAATAGTCTCTGCTCAAATTGTGTAACATTTGCAAGCTTAAATATGCTGACAGTTATTAATTAACTATATCAGAACATTTCCATGTATTCAATCCACAGCTATGCAAGAAACTAAACATACAGGCCTCCTCCCAGTGCTGACAACAATAATAATAATATTAACATTCCTCTATTCATTTGCTTCCCATAGTCACAGTGTGTGAACACTCCCAAGTGCCAGGCTTTCATAAAGCACTGCCAAAAGCATGATTTTTAGGCATTTTACTTTACTTTTGAAAGACACTAGCCACTCACTGAGATAAAGCCATTCTCTTTCCAGAGCTTCTGAAATAAAAGCTGATATTCATCCTCATCAAGTCTGTCACTGTCACAGTGCAGGACTTCTTGGGAACTGCACGTGTTTACAACCCACAGGTCCCTTGGGAAGATGCAGTTTAATTAATGTCACGTGTAGTATTTCATGTCCTAATTTGATGGTTTGAAAATCAGCTTCTTCCACACTGCTTTTTGTTCCCACCACCACCAAAATGTGACCTCAGAGTGGATATCAACACCTGTTTGGCATTTACATGAAGCTCTTCTAAAACACGAGTGAGATCACAACAAGCACTATTCTTTAAGAATTCCCCCTAAAAATAACTTAATATCTGCAACATACTTAATTTGATCCCATATTCCCAGCATATCACTTGATTCATGCATTGGGCAGTTAATAACAAGAAAGGTACTGCAGTTTGAAAAGACTTTGCTTTGACACAAAAATCCTTTTGAACAACAACAACAACAAAACCCACCAAAACAAAACAAAAAAAACTTCCAATAATATCTTCATGGAAAGGACCATAAAGAGCACATTATGTCACTCTAATGTTTTTTTTTCAAGCTCTTGGTGCTTTAACATTCATCAAATCTTATGAAGGTGCTTGACATCTTCCACAGAATCGTGGTATGGTTCCTGTTATGACTTTGGTGTCCCACTCCCCTGCTGGGAGGTCACAACAGCACCAGACGTGAGTAAGTGTGAAATCATTCAGCTTCTGGGCTTTTGGGGAGATAGATAACCAAACCTAAACACATCCAGTGACCAAAACACAGTGTCCTGTATGGGGAAGTACAGTTCCAACACCCTCTGAACTGAACTCTGACAACTTCTGGGAAGAGGTCTTACTGAGTATATGACTTGACAAAAACCCCTTAAACAACTCAAACTAAAATTAAGAGGATCTGCAAACTAAGGAAAACAAAATGGAATGGGCTGCCTGAGGAGGTGGTGGAGTCACCATCACTGGAGGTGTTCAGGAGGAGACTTGATAGGGTGCTTGGTTGCATGGTTTAGTTGATTAGGTGGTGTTGGATGATAGGTTGGGCGCGATGGTCTTGAAGGTCTCTTCCAACCTGGTCTATTCTATTCTATTCTATTCTATTCTATTCTATTCTATTCTATTCTATTCTATTCTATTCTATTCTATTCCATTCTACTCTACTCTATTCTATTCTATTCTAAAATCTGTTTGTTCTGCATGCCTTTTCTGTCATCTTCAGTTACATAACTTAAAGAAAATGTATTGCTTTTTCAAATACCCACTCAAATGATGTTGATGAAGCTCTCTTTTGTGATTAATTCTCCCTTTCTCTCTCTCTCATTTGTGTAATTCTATAGGACATACCACTCTAATGTCTGAATTGCCTTGGTAAATAAAACCCAAGATAAAAGAGACATTTTTATCGTGGTTGTTCTCTCTCTTCTGGAGAAGAGAAATATGACTTTTGAAAAAGGGGGATAATTTTTTTTTCTTCATTCCATTAATACACTGTTGTGGTTAAATCAAATCAAATTAAATCTAGGCAGTATTTTTACAATGCCAGTAGTTAACAGGTACAGCACTGAGTTTTCATTATCATCTGATTAAAATGAATTTGTTTCTCTCTGTTAATAAACTGGGTGCTCACACCTCTAAGACTGTGGGCATATTTTCTGAATGAAAAGGACTGCATCATTGTTAATTATTTATGTTTCTTCTCCTGATTGATCACTGAGGGATTTTCTGCACACCTTAGCAAAGGTTTGTCTCCATATGAATATACAAACAAGGATGCACCTTAATGAGTAAATGTCTGTAAAAAATAACACTCATTCACATGCTGAATATGAAAGATATCTTCTCTGATGGTCTGCCAGACCAGTCTTCCAACTAGGATCCCATGAAAAATAACTGGCATCTTCTGCCTCTTTAACAGCAGCCCATTGTTGCTAAAAATGTTAACACAGTAGATGTTTAATTAAAGCAAAATTCAGCTTTGTCCTCTGTAATTATTTTGCCTCTGCTACCACTAGCTCCAATTACAAACAACTCAGACATTCACCACTATAAAAGCACATCCCAAGATTCCAGGAGAACAGATAGGGAGAGGCATTGTTTTCACACAGTTCTCTTAGTCAAGCCGTAGTTTAACAACACTATCGACAAACAAGTGCACGAAGCCAACGTAAAGCAGACAGGGAAATAGTCATGTTTAATTTCATCTAGGGAATCCTCCAGTACTTCATTTATCAGTGCTTATAAACACATGCCTCAAAGCAACAAGCAAAAATGTAGCAGATGAATATGGCATAACTACAACCATCCCAACTTCAGCTACTCAACTGTGTGTCATCTCAAAGGCTGCTTAAGCACACAAGTATTTCTTCTAAATGAGTAAAAAAGCACAGACACAGGACAAAGCTCTTCTTTCAAAGTTTATCCTGTTGGTGCAGCATTCAGATGTGCTGTTTTTCTGGAGCTGGTTAAGGTCAGTGTCCTCACAATCATCAGGAAATGCCTGCAGCCAGCTTGAAACCACCCTGCTTTACAGTTACCCAAACTTTTCCAAACCAGTTTGACACCTGTTTGGTTTCTCCTACTCAGGCAGAAAGACATTAGGTTATGCCAGATAAAGATTAAAACAAATTTCAACCAGCAGCAACTTAGATCAAGAATCTACATGAGGCAATAGGAGGCGTGTGGTTAAGATATCTGATCTCTATCTACGCTGAACAACTACAGCACGTCCTTTTCTTGTGGTTATGTAATGCACAGAGAGTATTTAACCACTCGCTTATTTGACACATCCATGTCAAACCAATCAGCTGGCTGAGGGGGAATTGGGCAGCTCATGTGTTAGGAACCATCACCCCTGGCAGAAACAGATCCCACCAAAGCCTTCAGCGTTCTTCACCCAATGAAAGCAACGCAAGACCTGGCTGAGCGTTGTGCCACCATTTCTACTGAAAGCACGACCGGCTTCACAACACCTGGCTGCCCAAGAACCCGCCGGCTGCTGCTGAATGGCGCAGGCTGTAAATCAGGGCACACGCTCACTCCCGCCTCCCAGCCACCAGCCAGCTCTGAGAGAGATTTCTAAGGGGGCATTGAGATCCTGTTACCCCTCAGAGCATTGCTGAGAGAGGGAGCAGCCCCACACCTGCCCAGGGGCAAGCTTGGGCACTCTTTTTAAGAGTTCCTCTGCACTGTTTTGGTACTTTTGGCCCCTCACACTCCTGATGAGTTTGTTGGAAAGGTGTAGACCTATCCCAGAAGGCTGGCATCCAGATGACCGAACACCTAGTTTGTCATATGCTACTCCCTGGGCACTCTAAAAAAAATTAGGCCATTGGACACTAGGGGAAGAAAAGTGAAGGAGGTGAGAAGAGTCATTATATGGGACAGGAGAGCCACTGGCCTTGCCATTTTATGAGCAGCTGTTGCTCCCCCGGCTGCTTCAGGAGCAGCACAGACCTCCCCACTGGGGCCTGGGGAGTAGGGGTGCCCATCCTCACCCCCCCAGAGGGAAGCCATGGGAGGCGGCCCGACGGCTGGGATGCCGGCAGTGCCTCACTCTCCCTCGCCTCTCAGGAAGCTATCCCTAACTGCCCACCTCCTCCCCGCTCCTCTCTCCATCCCTCCTGCCGCTGCCGTCGGGCTGCCCGAGGGCATGGCCGTACCTGCTTGTCCAGAGCAGCATCCTTGGCGCTGCCGGCGGCGCAGCCTTTGGGGAGCCGGTACCCTCTCGCAGTTGCACCCCTCCAGCATGTACATGCCAGCGGGCCGGGCGCTCTGCTCGCCCTCGAAGTAGAAAAGCACGTTTTGGTAGAGGGCGAACCACTTCTCGTGCCAGCGGTTGGTCTCTGCCGTCTTCTTGCTCAGGTAACCCCTCTTGGTGCCTTCCTTGCGGGCCAACAAGGCCAGGTATAGGGCGTGCCCCTCGTTGTACCGCACACTCTTCTGCATGGTGGCCGGGAGCTTGCGGCCCACCGCCGCAGGGCAGCCTTCGCGGGCACTCAGCGCGCCGGCACCGGCAGCGGCTGTGCCGCGCCACGGCAGCGCTTCATGGGCGCTGGCACGCACCGACGGGCGGCACAGAGCTCCGCCCGCCCCCGGGGGCGGATGCCGCTAAACCCGCCGCTTCATCCCCCCACAACCCCGTGTGTGTGTTTGTGGAGGGGATGTGTGTATGTCAGTCCCCGTCCTCCCTCCTCCTCCGCCTCCTCCGCCCCTCCTCGCCGACGCCCCGCGGGAGGAGAGCGACGCGGTGGCGGAGATCTGCCCCCCGGGCAACTCCGGCGTGACGTGGAGGGATCAAGCCGTAATCCGCTTTGGAGAGCGATTTAAAGAGCAAAGTCGCCGCCGCAGCTCCCCAGTCCCTCCCTCCGCCCGGCGGCGGGGCCGCCTCCCGCCCGACGCGGGGGGGACAGGGAGGGGACGAGGGGCACGGCACGGCCGCGACCGTGGGGATGGGGATGGAGGGGTCCCGGGGACAGATGGGGCAGCTGCGGGCAGCTCGGCTCTTGGGCGGCATGGCACCGGACGGGAGTCGCTGAGGGGTTTCGGGCTGGCGGTTGGTTTCTCGACAGTTTTCGTCTTTTCGAGTCTTTGGAAATCTTGGAGAGCGGCAGGGCGGGGTGAGCGCGGCTGCCAGAGTCCCTAACTTCGCTTCTGAGCTGCGTGGTGAATCAAAGCAAAAGCAAGAAGTGAAACCCAAGAGAAGCCCGCTACCTTTAACCCGCTGTGCACCCTGATTAGAGGCAAGAGCGGGGGAAGGTGCGCTTGGCCGTAGGTCTCGCCCCGGGGACCTACATCCCCGCACCTCCATGGGCTCGGTGTCGCGCACAGATGACCCAGAGCGGGCTGCAGGAGCCAGCCGTATGTCCGGGCTCGCCGGCGGCACGCAGGGACCGTTCGTAGATCCCGTAGGCAGCGCGGCGGGGGAGGACAGGCTCCTGCTCCCGGGGATGCGGGAGGAAGGATGGTGTGTGGGGACAGCTGAGAGAAGAGGGTGGCTGAGCGCATCCCGACGAGCGAATCTGCATGCGCCGTGCCTGGAGAGGAGTTACTCGGGTTTATTTTTACACCGAGTTTAGGGAGGCTAGCAGCAGGCACGGGGTATGTTTCTGCAGGCAGGACAGCGGAGTGAGGTACGAGCAGACCCTCATTTTGAAAAATAAGCTCTGGCAAAGGAGCTAGTGTCAAGAATTGTTTTACATAAAACATAAGCAATATGGAAATTTCTAACAACTAGAGGACTCTGCAACACCGATTTGCCAAATTGTTTAAACTTCCGTTTAAGATTCTTTCATGAGCACACATTTGAAACTCAATCATCTTGATGATCTCTTAGAGGTCTTTTCCAAAGAAACAATTTTATGGTTATATAATTTTATGATTCTGTGATTTTTAAAACGTATTTTGCAAATGTAGCTTCCTGTCTGTTTTCCTTTACCAAGCCCTAGGAGTAGGAAAGAAAATTGATTCTTTTCCTGTCTGAACAAAAATGTGAAAATCACAATATGCTGTACAATGCACAGACCGAGTTAGAAAATATTCCCTCCTTGATCTCTATCAGCAATTATGATTCTGAGCATTATTTACAGAAACAGTGGACCCATGTGGATTTTTGAGACTCTCTTTCTGTGAGCAGCCAACTTTGTATTAGAAGAAACAAGTAGATGCACAAATCCTGATGTAACTGATTGCTTTGCCTTGTGGCTTCACAAAGTGAAATCTGAGCTTATTGTGTAATGTCCAGAGAAGTCCAGGTTTGGGGCAGGGATTTGAGATCATTTGGATTATTTGCCTGCACGAAACAACTCATATTCCTGCATCTTTTACTTGCCACTTATGATGCATCTTTAATTCAGTTTCACTCAGCTCATGCTATATTCAAGTCAGTATTAATTTGGTGTGTGAAATACTTGATGCTAAGTGACTAGTTGGTGCTTTCCAAAACAAGCACATCGTGTATCACGACCAAATGCTATAGTAAGAACCCATCTTTGACAAGATTGCAAGTTTTTGTCCCAGCTTACGTGATTTGTACATTAATAAAGCTTTTGAATAAATCAGCAGAGAGTATGCACCGTCTATTCTATCCCAACACCTGAGACACAGAGTAAAAATAACTGGCAGGACTGAAATTTTAACTATGAAATAAAGAAAGAGAGGGTTTCCTTATACTACATCATCTCTTCCTAGACACACAGGCGGAACATGTTGAATATATCATTGCGCAGCAACCCATAGGAATTACAAGGCATCTGATGTTCCAGTTCACAAGTCAGTGCTGATTGTGTAACCATCAGTTTGTCATGAACTCCTGTGCTTTATTGTTCAAAGCATGATTTAGTTCTCTCAGTCATATTTCTGTATTACTTGATCTTTCTTACAGAAAGCAGAACCACACTTTCATTGCCTTAAATATCTGCTACATATCTGTGTATCTATATCCTAATACATCTAAACACGTGTAAGTAAATGTGATTAATTCTTGCTCTCATTTCTTTATTAACAGCAGTAAAGAAGAGGTTGTTTGAGGGCTTTGAAAGAGAAATTCTATGCCAAATTTATATGTATGAACATGAGTGCAAACAGATGTAAAAGAATCTGTTGAGGCAATTTATTCCATAGGACTTTGAAGAAAAGAACATACAGAAAAAGCATACTGGTTTGCTTTATTTTAAGTCCTCCTTACCTAACCCTTCCTTTTTTTGGTAGTTTTCATTCCAGAGGAGTCATTTATAGAACCATATTACCAAGTGCTGTGTCATTAGAAGTCCCAAGCAGCTTTCTGAAAAACTATAGTGGAAAGTTGAGGCCACACATCAGCTGAGATAGTTGAACACATTTAGCCTATACCTACCTTGAAATTTCCCCTGGGAACAAATTCATTGCATGTTGTTCAAAGATGTCATAAGCAGCAAAATACATAGTGTCATATGACAGTGCAATCATTGATTCTGATACCCAGAAGTGACCATGAGAGATTGGGGAGGATGGGGGGTGGGGAGGGGCATGTCAATGAGTTGTCACTTTTTCAAATGACAGGTGACAGGAAAATGTATTTCAGAGAGTATGCATAATTTAGGCTTCTATTCTGAAAAGAATAGAAAAATGCAGTTTGTGTAATGATGATAACAATTTATTAAGGCAATGGGGGAAAACCCATTGTTAAGCTATCATTTTTAAGTCTGGGTTTGTGTGTATTAGCTCTGTGTTGTTATGTGTTTGGAATGCTTATTTGTTCACTAAATTGGGGTAGCAAATCATTATTTACCTTTTCATGTCAAGATAATGCATCAAATGCAAAATAATTTTGTCAAGCTGTTGTACAGCTACTACAGTATCTTACAGGGAAGAAATTAGGTTTCACTAAGAAATATAGCTATATATCTCCCCTTACATAATGTCTGAGAATTAGAACTGAACTTATGTCTTCTTTGTAATTTTACTTGCACAGTTTTGCTAAGATAGTGGTTTACTCTTTAAGGCACAGAGCACTGTTTGGCTGTTTGAAGCCTATTTATAACATTAAGCTAAGGTTTAGTTATCTGATGAAGCAGGAAAGTTTTCAAATACATCATATTATACATCACCAGTATAATAAGTCCTGAGCATCTTGAAAATAACAGACCTTATATGTATGGAAATGTCATTTGCCTTTCATCATTCTCCTTTTAAATGACTACAATTTTGTGCTTGCTTTATCCAGCTTTCAGTGCAATTTGAGAAGATTTCCCTATTTTATGTAGACATTTTGGGGAGAATCATCTCAGCTAACCAATTTTATATCATTGTGTATACCATGTCACAGTAGTTCATCCCTTGCAGTTACTTATTCCTTTAGCAGCTGGAAGCACACATGAGGTCAGCCTTTCTGTGGAAGAGGTGTGACTACACAACCCTTCAGTTGCATGGGAGGTGTTGGAACAAGTGTCTGTGGGATTCCATCCTTCAGGAATCTCAGGCTAATCTTCCACACAGGATAACGGCATCTCAGGATGTTAGAGGCTGGAAAGGACCTCTGGAGATCTTCAGATCCAACCCCCCTGCCCGAGCAGGATCATAGAATCTAGTGCAGGTCACACAAGAACACATCTAGATGGGTATCACAGTATCACAGTATAACCAAGGTTGGAAGAGACCCCAAGGATCATCAAGTCCAACCTGTCCTAACAGACCTCACAACTAGACCATGGCACCAAGCGCCACGTCCAATCTCCCTTGAACACTCCAGGGACGGCGACTCACCACCTCCCTGGGCAAGCCCATTCCAATGACGAATGACTCGCTCAGTGAAGAACTTCCTCCTCACCTCGAGTCTAAACCTCCCCTGGCACAGCTTGAGACTGTGTCCTCTTGTTCTGGTGCTGGTTGCCTGGGAGAAGAGACGAACCCCCTCCTGTCTACAACCACCTTTCAGGTAGTTGTAGAGAGCAATGAGGTCACCTCGATCCTTCTCTTCTCCAGGCTAAACAATCCCAGCTCCCTCAGCCTCTCCTCATAGGGCTTGTGCTCAAGGCCTCTCACCAGCCTTGTTTGCCCTTTTCTGGACACGCTCAAGTAGCTCGATGTCCTTCTTAACTGAGGGGCCCAGAACTGGACACAGTACTCAAGGTGTGGCCTAACCAATGCAGAGTACAGGGCAGAATGACCTCCCTGCTCCTGCTGGCCACACTATTCCCAATACAGGCCAGGATGCCATTGGCCTTCTTGGCCACCTGGGCACACTGTTGGCTCATGTTTAGGTGGGTGTCAATCAGCACCCCAGGTCCCTCTCTGTTTGGCAGCTCTCCAGCCACTCTGACCCAGCCTGTAGCTCTGCATGGGGTTGCCGTGGCCAAAGTGCAGCACCCGGCACTTGGACTTATTAAATGCCATCCCATTGGACTCTGCCCATCTGTCTAGTCGGTCGAGGTCCCTCTGCAGAGCCTTTCTACCCTCTAACTGACTAACATCTGTTCCCAACTTGGTGTCATCTGCAAACTGCTGATGACTGACTCAACCCCCTCATCCATATCATCAATGAAGATGTTAAAGAGGATGGGGCCCAGCACCGATCCCTGGGGGACGCCGCTGGTGACTGGCCGCCAGCCGGACGCGGCACCATTCACCACCACTCTCTGGGCTCGGCCCTCCAGCCAGTTCCTAACCCAGCACAGAGTGTTGCGGTCCAAACCACGAGCTGACAGTTTAGCCAGCAGTTTACTGTGGGGGACGGTGTCAAAGGCCTTGCTGAAGTCCAGGTAGACTACATCCACAGGCCTCCCCACGTCCACCAGACGGGTCACTGATCATAGAGGAGATCAGGTTGGAGAGGCAGGACCTGCCCTTCCTAAATCCATGTTGGCTGGACCTGAGCCTTGGCCATCCTTCAGGTGCGCAGTTATTGCCTCCAGGATAATCTGTTCCATCACTTTCCCTGGCACTGAGGTCAGGCTGACTGGCCTGTAGTTTCCGGGCTCCTCCATCCGTCCCTTCTTGTGGATGGGGATCACATTGGCCAGTTTCCAGTCATCTGGGACCTCTCCAGTGAGCCAGGACTGGAGGAAAATGATGGAGAGCGGCTTGGCCAGCTCATCTGCCAGCTCTCTCAGCACCCTAGGATGGATCCCATCCGGTCCCATGGACTTGTGGGTGTCCAAGTGGCTCAGCAGGTCCCGAACTAATTCCTCATGGATTTCTGGGGCATTACACTGCTCCCCGACCCTATTACCCAGCTCAGGAGGCCACTCATCCTGGACTCCTGCCTTGCTGTTAAACATGGAGGCAAAGAAGGCGTTCAGGACCTCAGCCTTTTCCTCATCTTCGGTCACCGGGTCTTGAAAGTCTCCACAGAAGGAGACTCTACTACCTCACTGGGGAGTCTGTTCTAGTGCTCTGCGACCCTCACAGTGAAGAAGTTCCTCCTCATGTTGAGGTGGAACTTCTTGTGGTGTAGTTTACATCCATTCCCCCTTGTCCTATCACAGGGCACAAATTAGCAGAGGCTGTCCCTTCCTTCTTGACACCTAGCCCTCAGATATTTGTAAACATTTATTTGATCCCCTCTCAGTCTTCTCCTCTCCAGACTAAACAGCCCCTAGTGTCTCAGCCCTTCCTCATGAGGCAGTGCTCCAGTCCTTTAATTATCCTCACAGCCCTCTATTGGACTCTTTCAAGTAGATCCCTGTCCCTCCTGAACTGGGGACCCCAGAACTGGATGCAACAGGATAATTTCAGAATGACACTAAGCAAAATGTGTGTAGCACCCCTGATGCCACTTGCAGATCTTTCCAAGGTAGAGCATTTGCACTCACAAATGAAGAATGTGGTAGTTCTGTAATTAGCACAAGCATCTCCTTGCAACACATACAAGTGCTGCCTAGCTGTTTTGCTAGATTTGAAATTATTTGGAAGCACTGAGGTATTTTTACTGCCATACTGAAGGGTAAGGAAGGACCCACTTCTTTCAGTGGGAAATTTCACCAGAAGGCAGGTACCTGCAACGGAGGTTGGATTAGATGATCTTCAGGGCACTCTTCCAAGCCCTACCATTCTGTGTGATTATGCAGATGAGTATATTATCATTGTGGTTTAATGCCTTAGCCTCTTTGTGGTAAATGCTGTATAAACAGAAGAAACAGATCCATGCCAGGAACAACTTAGTCAAAAAGTATAAAATTAGATTAGTAGAGCCAGTTGAAAGAAATACAAGGACTAGTAAAAGAACTGCCTGTTGTTATAAGTTGCATTCTCAGTACAAAACTACCATATCTGTTGCTGAGATCTGGGAGAAGAATAACAAAAGGTTGGACTTGATGATCTTTGAGGTCTCTTCCAACCTTGGTGATTCTGTGATTCTGAGAAAAGAAGGTTTTAAAGGAAATTCTGAAAGAAACAGTTTGGTTTGTAAATAGAGGTCACTGGGGAGTTCTTGCCCATGGCCAGGGATAGTATGTAAAAATATGAAGGATGATTGAAAAGGTGGTGGTGGGAAAGCATAGCAGAAGTTCTCTCACAGTCATGTTGGGGGAAAATCAAAAGCAGGAAAAAAGAAGAAGAAGAAAGCTAGAATCAAGGGACTCAATAAAATTGAAATAACACTGTTTAGGCAGGAGGCTAAAGCAAGTGGGTTGTGGAAGAACTCAGCTTGGCTGTCAGACTGATGATAATGAAAGCACAGAAAGTAAAGAACAGAGGAAGCCAGTGTGAGTAAGGGAGGGCTAAGATTGTCTAGGGAATTGAAGAAGACAGCATGAGGATCCTAACAGTAAGGAGTGGAAGAAAGAGTTACTGGGATGAGAGTCGTGGCTTTTGGGTAAGGATGGAAAATAAGGTGGTTGGCAAAGAATTGCAAATCACCTGCAGAGATCCTGGGGGTAAGAGTGGGACACTGAAATAGGAAGAAAAGGGGTAGACTGAGAAGGCTGGTAGGCAGCAATGTGGGAGAGGAAGAGGAGACTTAGGGTCACTTCAATATAGTACATGAAGTGGAAGGATGAGATCAAGGGTAACACTGAAAAAAAGCATTTTAAATGTGGAAATGCTGATAGTCCAAATCAGTGTAAAAATGGCACAGGGTAGAAAACACAGACAGCTTTTCTCCTTAAGCCTATTTTCAGCTGGTTCCTTTGCTCCAGAAACAGCAAAGGTTCACTAGCTGGCATTAAAATGGAAGAGCTTGTATTCAGCTTGTCAACCCAAGGTTTAAAAAAAAAAATGCAAACATACTCAGTTAACTAAAAGCTCCAGAAGTATTTTATAAATAATATAAACTAACCTCTGAGATACAAACTAAGCTCTAAACTTATGATGCAAAGCATGGTGAAAATAATATTTTTAAACTTACTTTGCACAGCTAAAATTTTCATGTTGAGAAGAATACACATGTAGTGGGAAAGTGACTGTCAGAGCTGAGCCTTAACTTTTGAAGCTAGTAGAGATTACTTCCCTTTTCCCTGTTCTCAGATCTGTGTAATGAGAATTTCACAGACCCTGTGATTAGTGCACTGTCCCTAAGAAGAGTATTGTCCTACAGCTCACAAAGAGCCAAAGCATGAAACTGTCTTGACATTCTTGGGAGACAGCTTAAATTAGTATTTTATATGTTCCAAAGACATTGGCATGTCATAACACAGACTTCATAATGTTCTCCAAATGTGAGTCAAGAGAGACAGCCTGATGGCTGAGCTTTTACAAGTAAAGTGTTCAGTAGACACCAGGCTATGATTACTCAGTTTCAGAAAGCCTTTGGTAACTAGGAAAATTACTTTAGAATTAAGAAGATGTAGCTGGATAAGATTTCCCTTTTTTCCTTGTTCATTGTGAACTGAGTGCAAATCAGTTTTTGCTTATTCTGTCAAGATACTCTCACATATTGGCATAGAAGTAGGAAAAATGTGTAAAATATTAAAGCATTCTCATTTCTTGGGAAAAAGTAAGTCCCACAGATTGGAAGAAAGATACAGAGAGCACAGCGGGTGCCATCTGGAATAAGTAAGTAACCCTGGGAAGAATTTGTGATGTTTACAAGACTTGATACTGATACAGAGAATTCTATCCATCTGGCATAAAGCCTCCAAATAATCTGCCACAGGGGTGCATAATTCAGTGGAAACAGGTTTGATAAACCAGAAGTATCATTCCCCATAGCCACCTTGAAAGAGACGTTTAATGTATTATGCAGCTGAGCAGCTCTCAGAAGTATGACACCTTACCCTGTAGGTAGGCAGACCTATATACCATAACAATCAGCTTTATGGGAAATGGAATCCACGGTTCTCTTAATAGAAATCAATTGTTGCAGGGTACACACATCACCTCAAGATCATGTGAAATGTCTGAGACAATGCCTTTTCATGAGAACATTGCATTTATACTTGATAGAGAAGCAATACACTGATTCATTCAAATACATTTAAATGAATCCTTTCAGATGCAGCTGGGACTCTACAAAAGCCTGGAGAAAATGTGTGTAACAGTAGAAGAAAAAAAAAAGAAGATTTAAATAAATAAATAAATAAAGGGCTGTAGGCAGAGCAACCCTGACAGCAGTGATCTGAGCCAGTATTACCACCCTAAGGATGCAAGCAAAAATACACCAGACAACAGCCTTGCCCCACAAGAGTAAAGAAGTTAAGTTTGACATCAGCCACTGTTTGTTCAGGAGGTTCCTGTTCAGGTGGGAAGTGGACAGCAGGTATCTGAGTCACTATCATTGGAGGTGTTTAGGAGGAGACTTGATGGGGTGCTTGGTTGCATGGTTTAGTTGATTAGGTGGTGTTGGATGATTGGTTGGATGCGATGATCTTGAAGGTCTCTTCCAACCTGGTCTATTGTATTGTATTGTATTGTATTGTATTGTATTCTATTCTATTCTATTCTATTCTATTCTATTCTATTCTATTCTATTCTATATATTCATATGTAATAGAGAAGGGGAGGCTCAGAGGAGACTTTATTGCTGTCTACAACTACCTGAAGGGAGGTTGTAGCCAGGTGGGGGTTGGTCTCTTCTCCCAGGCAACCAGCACCAGAACAAGAGGACACAGTCTCAAGCTGTGCCAGGGGAGGTTTAGGCTGGATGTTAGGAAGAAGTTCTTCATAGAAAGAGTGATTTGCCATTGGAATGTTCTGCCCACAGAGGTGGTTGAGTCACCATCACTGGAAGTGTTTAGGAAGAGACTGGATGGGGCACTTAGTACCATGGTTTAGTTG
Organism: Colaptes auratus; assembly: GCA_015227895.2. Classification (NCBI taxonomy): domain Eukaryota; kingdom Metazoa; phylum Chordata; class Aves; order Piciformes; family Picidae; genus Colaptes; species Colaptes auratus. The sequence continues at coordinate 3,514,417 of CM026897.1, read as the reverse complement.
ATAGTGTTGGATGATAGGTTGGACTTGATGATTTTGAAGGTCTTTTCCAACCTGGTTAATTCTATTCTAGTCTAGTCTAGTCTAGTCTATTCTAATTGCTGTGTCACTGTTTTTGATCCACATCCCTCCTCATCCAGTTTTAAGTTGCTCACATGTTCAGATGGTTGCTTTTGTAGCTGCTTGGGAGCTATAGAGTACACTTTTCTGGAAGTAAGGGTGGGGGGAAGAGAAAAACGTGATAGAAATGTTTAAAAATCATAATCAACCAATCTACAATTATGTTCAGTGTCACAACATCACACAGAAAATGTGTAACTTCATCTTTTACAGTAGAATACTTTTCAAGAAGTTTATTAATGACACAGTACCTGGAGTATTGTGTCCAGTTCTGGAGCCTCTATACAATAATACAATAATAATACAATACACCAGGTTGGAAGAGACCTTCAAGATCATCGCATCCAACCCATCAACCAATCCAACCCACCTAAATACAATACAGTACAATACAGTACAATACAACCCACCTAAACAACTAAAAAACTAAACCCTGGCACCAAGCACCCCATCAAGCCTCTTCCTGAACACCTCCAATGAAGGTGACTCCACCACTTCCACAGGCAGCAGATTCCAGTGGGCAATCACTCTGTCGGTATAGAACTTCCTCCTAAGATCCAGTCTAAACCTGCCCTGGCGCAGCCTGAGACTGTGTCCTCTTGTTCTGGTACTGGCTGCCTGGGAGAAGAGACCAACCTCTGCCTGGCTACAACCTCCCTTCAGGTAGTTGTAGAGAGCAAGAAGGTCACCCCTGAGTCTCCTCCTCTCCAGGCTAAGCAACCCCAGCTCCCTCAGCCTCTCCTCATAGGGCTTGTCTTCCAAACTCTTCACCAACTTTGTTGCCCTGTTTTGTTGCTCTATTACAGGAAGGACCTGCAGGTGCTGGAACATGTCCAGAGAAGGGCCACAAGGATGATCCGAGAGTTGGAGCACCTCTCCAGTGAGAACAGACTGAGGGAGTTGGGGCTGTTCAGTCTGGAGAAGAGAAGGCTCCAAGGAGACTTTATTGTGGCCTTCCAGTATCTGAAGGGGACCCACAAGAAAGCTGGTGAGCGACTTTTTAGGGTATCAGGGAGTGATAGGACTAGGGGGAATGGATCAAAACTAGAAGTGAGTAGATTCAAATTGGATGTTAAGAGGAAATTCTTCCCCAGGAGGGTGGTGAGACACTGGAACAGGTTGCCCAGGGAGGTGGTAGGAGCCCCATCCCTGGAGGTGTTTAAGGCCAGGCAGGATGTGGCTCTGAGCAACCTGATCTGGTGTGAGGTGTCCCTGCCCATGGCAGGTGGGTTAGAGCTATATCATCCTTGAGGCCCTTTTCCAACCCTAACAATTCTATGATTCTATGATTTACAAAAGAAATAAATTTGCATTCAGCCATTAGTGTTACTGTTACTGTGTTTGTTTGTCTTCTTGTGATAGTTGCATTGTTAAATACTCTCTGTTAAATACTTGTGATAGTGGGAAGAGCTGAAAGGTATATTTATCCCAGTTTTGTATCTTATTTCTTTCTATTAACAAGAAAGTTGCATTTATTATATTTGAGAATTTTGAATAAGATTAGATCCTGTTTGAGTGGTGTGGTTTTGTTGGTTTTGTTGGTTTTGTTTTGTTTTTAATAAAAAGGAAGCAAGATGAAAAAGACTTACACTATTTCTGGTTTTTGCTATGGTATGTATAATTATACATTGCTGCCACATGCCTGATGACACCAAGCTGTGTGGTGCAGCAGACAGCTGGAGGGAAGGGATGCCATCCAGAGGCATCTTGACAGGCTGGAGAGGTGGGCACAGGCCAACCTCAGGAGCTTCAACAAGACCAAGGGCAGGCTCCTGCATCTGGGTCGAGGCAATCCCAGGCACAAATCCAGGCTGGGCAGGGACTGGCTGGAGAGCAGCCCTGAGGAGAGAGACTTGGGGGTGCTGGTGGACGAGAGGCTCAACATGAGCTCTCAGTGTGCACTTGCAGCCCAGAAAGCCAATCAGATCCTGGGCTGCATCAGGAGAAGTGTGGCCAGCAGGTCAAGGGAGGTGATTCTCCCCCTCTGCTCAGCTCTGGTGAGACCCCACCTGGAGTACTGCCTCCAGCTCTGGAGCCCCTATTGCAAGAGGGATCTGGAGGTGCTGGAAGGTGTCCAGAGAAGGGCCATGAGGATGATCAGAGGGCTGGAGCATCTCTCCCATGAGGACAGACTGAAGGAGTTGGGGTTGTTCAGTCTGGAGAAGAGAAGGCTGCGAGGTGACCTCTTTGTGGCCTTCCAGTATCTGAAGGGGGCCTACAAGAAGGCTGGGGAGGGACTTCTCAGGCTATCAGGTAGTGATAGGACTAGGGAGAATGGAATGAAGCTGGAGGTGGGGAGATTCAGGCTGGACATGAGGAGGAAGTTCTTCACCATGAGAATGGTGAAGCCCTGGAATGGGTTATCCAGGGAGGTGGTTGAGGCCCCATCCCTGGAGGTGTTTAAGCCCAGGCTGGATGAGGCTCTGGCCAGCCTGATCTAGTGTGGGGTGTCCCTGCCCATGGCAGGGGGGTTGGAACTAGATGATCCCTGTGGTCCCTTCCAACCCTGACTGATACTATGATACATAGGTCTACCTGGAATTGGCGCATCCTATAGGCAGATGAGCCTGTAGTAGATATAAAGTAAGCATGTGAAATCTGCAGTGGCAGACTGAGTGGAAAACATTTTCCCCAATTTTTAAATTTTAAAAATAAATTAAAAAATTAATCCATCCATTATCAATTGTGCTCATTGCAGGATTCTCTAAAAAGATTATTTTACAAAACTTTAGCAACCAGCACCAGAACAAGAGGACACAGTCTCAAGCTGTGCCAGGGGCGGTTTAGGCTGGATGTTAGGAAGAAACTCTTCATAGAGAGAGTGATTGGCCATTGGAATGTGCTGCCCAGGGAGGTGGTGGAGTCACCATCACTGGAGGTGTTTAGGCAGAGACTGGATGAGGCACTTGGTGCCATGGTTTAGTTGATTAGATGGTGTTGGATGATGGGTTGGACACAATGATCTCGAAGGTCTCTTCCAACCTGGTTTATTCTATTCTAATCTATTCTATTCTATTCTATTCTATTCTATTCTATTCTATTCTATTCTATTCTATTCCTATTCCTATCCCTATTCCTATTCTATTCTATTCTATTCTATTCTATTCTATTCTATTCCTATTCTATTCTAATTGTAATTCTATTCTATTCTAAATGGATTAGGAAAGTTACATTATTCAACCATTTAAACAACCTGGGAAACTCAGGCTTTTCCAGTCAGGTTTTGCAAAAGTCAAAGGGTCCTACATATTTGAAAAATCTTGCAAGATAGCTGAGGTCAAACATGTGTCAAGTACTATCTTTTCCTCAAGGTGTTTACTGCTACTCAAACAGAATTTATTTATATGAACTGCACCTTTACAAATATTGCTGCCATTTCCAGCATAAAGCCTCCAAGACACCTTGGTTCTCTCCTGAAATGAAAAATCACTGCCCTTAGAGATGTTATAGCATTTCTTTAGTTACACTCCAGTAGGAATAAATACATAAATTTATCTGTAAACACTTTGAGTTACATCAGGGAGAATTCCTGGAAGAGGCTTCAGGTGACAGGTTGTCCTGCTCTGCTGGACTGTGGAAGGAAAATGCATCCTGTGTGCTTTTCTATGGCATCTACAGTGCTCTCACTTCTGATAAAGCTTAACTTGTATCTCAGGGAACTAGCTACTGAGATTTTTGACAGAAAGGTTTCTATTATGTGTTATATACACTACATTATGTGTGGAGTGTACACACTTTCTTAATATGGATTGTAGTTACCTTTGTTAATTATTCACATGTATATTTCTCTTAAATATTACTGCTATTTGATTTAGGAACATTCTAGGATGCCATCACTGTTATCACTTGCTGATGTAATTACTGTATATGATTAAGCTTGTTCATCCTATAAAACTGTCTTTTTTTTTCCTTCCTGAGGGTATGTCTTTATGTTTCAGTGTTACTCATCTAATGCAAGTTGACAGGGAGTGTAATCAAAAGAAAGGGAAATGAGGGGTCTAGAGCATAGGACACTCTCTTGACAGACTCAGGATGTATTGAAATAATTTTGATCAGAGTTTTGTTACATGTTTCTCAGGTAGCACCAAAAGAAGTCTGGGGTCTGTGCAGGAGTGGGGAATAAATACCAGTTGTTCTTCTCAGTCCCTCTGGTAGCCACGTCCTGAAAGTTTTGCAATCACTTTTTCAGAAAAGCTTTTAAAATGCTGTAAGTGAGGTAAGTGAATGGCTCGTTGAATTAGTAATGGGATATAGAGCTTTATGCCCTCAGGTCACTGGTTCATATTCAGTACAAGACAGTAATCAGGACAAATGACAAATCCTGCTCTGAGTTATAAAATTTCCACTGGAGTAAACGATTGCTCATTTATCTCTGAATTGTTAGCTAGTGTCTGGTTGGTGCGCAGCGTAGCCTGCCTGTTTCTACTGAGTCTGGTGAAGCACACAGCTATGGAAACGGGGAAGGGAAACCAGAGGGAAGTGGTCAGCATGCCTCATACACCTGTTGAGTCACATCCTCTCCCATTTACAGCTATCTTCCTCTGGTGTAAAAAAAAAACAAAAAAGGGCAGACAATCCCCCTTGGGGAATCCTCCAAGTGCCAACAAGCTTAGGCTACTGTATTTAGCGTCTTCTTGTCCCTCCTCCAGACCATCTATTATACTAGTGACTGTACTTCAGTGGAAAGAAGAAAGCTTCTTTAAAAGCTATACATGCTAAGCCTTTTCCTGCTGATTTTTCCTCCTTGCACTGTAGATAGGAATGAAATGAATCCTACATGATTAATCCTACCTGCATGCTTGCAGAAGCTTTAGGCAACCATCACAGCTGGACTAATTTTACCATGTTGCAATTGCCTGTTCATCTCTGGCTGTGTGAATACTTCATGACTGTGCTAATTGATTGGCCCACATCTGGACAAGCCACATATGTATATATAGATAGCTATAAATAAAGACAGTGATTTAAGACCAGGCTGGACGAGGCTCTGTCCAGCCTGATCTAGGGTAGAGTGTCCCTGCCCATGGCAGGGGGGTTGGAACTAGATGATCCTTGTGGTCCCTTCCAACCCTAACTGAAACTATGAAACTATGAAACTATTTTATTGTTCTGTGCCACCCTACCTTTTCCCTCCTTCTGTGGCAGTTAAAAAATATTGCCTAGAATAAGCAAGTAAGGGTAAAATCGTATTATTACAGAGAAATTGATGTGAAATATAGGTGAAATGTATATAATTTCTATGAAAAGTATTGTTCTGGCTTAATTTCTCTTTGCACTGTACTTAGGCTGTGTTTTCTTGAATTGTTGCTCTGGTTTGCATTCAGCTGTGAGCTGTATGTTGCCAGCCTTACTGGATGTACTGTATAAATTATACAAGTCTATTAACATATATATGCACCAGAGGAGCTGTTAAAATTAGAAGTACCTGCATAACAGAGGAACAGACAGGAGAAGGAGCGAGGTAAAGGAGTTTGGTAACCAAGGATGAAACAGAATTACGAAGTAACAGCCTGCTGGTTTCATCTGGACTTTAGTACTATTCACTGCTGTCATTCTCTGCTGTTTTCCTCCTAGGTACAGCTATGCACTTCATAAAAAATAAAAATATCCAGGAAAGATAATAAAGTCTCAAAGTGCCCATTTATTCTGCTACCTCTCAAACATCCTTTGCTTAGCTAACCTTCTTAATTAATCACACAAAAGTCCAGCTATCCACAGATTTCCTGCAGTGCTCATCTACCCAGAAAAAAAAAAGGGGCAGCAGAAATAGGAATTTATTTGCATTAGAAACAAGACAACAAGAGTTTATTCCCTAAACACTTTGGTTTTTTTTTCATTATAATCAATTACATTGAAAGTTTTGACTAAACAGATTTTTTTTTCTGTCAAAAACAAAACAAACCAACCATTTAAAACAAAATTAAGCCAGAGGAGATGTAGTGTCATAATGCAGCAAAGCATGCCACAGAAGATCTACAACTGCTTCTCCCAAATGTGTCTGTTGGGATACACAAAATTGGTAATGCATTTTCCTATATATTTTCCTATATATTGAGAGATTTCTAAATTATTTTTTTAAAAGGGGGGGAAAAAATCACAAAGACTCAAAACAAAAGCCTGGGTTTGATACAGCCTTTTTATAGGATTGAGCAGAAGAGCCAGACCATAGTCATCCTTTGGGGGGGAAGGCAGTGTTGTTTTTTCATCCATGACTGAGGAGGGAACCCAGGGGGCAAAGGCACCGGCTGTAGGTGGCAGCTCTGCCACCTCTCTTTTACAGAAACAGCGCCTTCAGCAGCATCACCTCCAGCTCTGCAAGCACGATTACCATGGCTTACACAGCTGGCCATAAACAGCCTGTAGGTGCAACCCCAAATGGAGCTGTTCACCAGCCTTGCACAAGGGCTGGCTGATGCTGGGTCTGCTCTGAACCGTGTTTGCCGAACCCCTTCGATGAGGACTTGCTGCTACTGTAGCATTCACAGGCTGAGCGCGTATCAATGGTCTGGTGCTGCCGGTGACTAACTGCTAGTCCTGACCTAAGGCATTCAGTGTTCAGTGCTCTCCTTGCCCTCCTCTCTTGGCTGTCTTTCAAAAAAAAAAAAAAAGGCATAAAATTCATTAGAAAAAAGGAGCATAAGGCTCTCTGCTTCAGATTCTTGAAGGTGGGTGAAGCCTGTGCTGAAAAGACTCAGGTAACTGTTAGGTCAGAAGACAGTTTTATCATTCAGGTACTGCTGTAAGAAACAGAAAAGATAAACAGCATCAAACTCACATCCTACAGGAATGGACACCTTCTGATCTTTTTGTACTTAGCAGCTGCATCTTTTTTTCCTATTGTGACCAAAAAAAAAAAGGGGGGAAAAACATCACATGCATTCTTTATCCTTTGAGAAAGACTTTTGCAGGTAGCCAGTCTTCCCTGACTTCTGAGATCCCAGGGTTTGTTACAGCAATTGCAGAAACTTGGGGGTAACTAGCACGTGATATAGGGATATATTATTCATCCATGTGTGTATGAAAACCCAAATGTACACACTAACTAGGATACCATCAACTCATAGGGGTTACAAAGCTAATTCTCTCTCTTCTTAGCAAAGCCACTCTCAGCCTTGGCTGATGTTTATCTCTTCATCTTCAGAGATCTCCAAGGGTCTGGACTTTTCCCCAGATCCTTCACACAATCTGTTCAAGTTATTAGCTAACCTTACCTTTAGGAGTTTTCCCTTAGCGTATAACTTGCATCTTCTTTCTTGCAATGTTATGATCCGTCCCTCCACATCTCTATGGAACAGGGAGAACAGGCTGGTTCTTGTTTGCAGCTGCCTTTTACCTTTCAGGCGACTGTTGACATGTCTTCCTCTCTCCAGGTTGAACCACTTTGCGGTCGTTCCTTGGCCTGGTTTCCAGACAACTCATCATAGCACATACCTCTCTTGGTTTTACTCTGGGAGGTCAATGTCTCTCTTGCTATGGTGCCCACAGCCAGACAAGGCTGGTTCGCTGCAAATCCTTGCCAGCTCTGAGGAGAGCAGGAGAGTGATGTCACCTGTCTTGCAGGATACACTTCTGCTTACAGAGCTTCATCTAACGTCTGCCTTTTTCGCAACAGCATGGTGCTGTTGACTCATATTCCATTTATGATTGATGACTAGCTCTGGATCTTTTTTCTGCAAACTGCCACTTAAACCAGATTATAGGATAAACTGTTACTGTTAAATTAAAAAAGATAGAAGAAAAAATCCAAACTGTGCAATTTCACAGAATCACACAGAATCACAGAATTAACCAGGTTGGGAAAGACCTCTGAGATTGTTGAGTCCAACCTATCACCCAACACCACTTGGATCCCCACAAGGCCATGGGACCAGATGGGATCCATCCTAGGGTGCTGAGAGAGCTGGCAGATGAGCTGGCCAAGCCGCTCTCCATCACTTTTCAACAGTCCTGGCTCACTGGAGAGGTCCCAGATGACTTGAAGCTTGCCAACATGGTGCCCATCCACAAGACAGGCCTTAAGGAAGAACCAGTGAATTCCAGGCCTCTCAGCCTGACCTCAGTGCCAGGCAAGGTTATGGAACAGGTCATCTTGAGTGCGATCACACAGCACTTACAGGATGGCCAAGGGCTCAGGCCCAGCCAGCATGGATTTAGGAAGGGCAGGTCCTGCTTGACCAACCTGATCTCCTTCTATGATCAGGTGACTGCCTGGTGGATGTGGGGAGGCCTGTGGATGTGGTCTACCTGGACCTCAGCAAGGCCTTTGACACCGTCCCCCACAGCAAACTCCTGGCCAAGCTGGCAGCCCATGGCTTGGACAGGAGCACACTGCGTTGGGTTAGGAACTGGCTGGAGGGCCGAGCCCAGAGAGTGGTGGTGAATGGTGCCACATCCGGCTGGTGGCCAGGCACTAGTGGTGTGCCCCCAGGGATCAGTGCTGGGCCCCATCCTGTTCAATATCTTTACTGATGATCTGGATGAGGGCATTGAGTCTATCATCAGTAAGTTTGCGGATGACACCGAGCTGGGGACAGGAGTTGATCTGTTAGAAGGTAGAAGAGCTCTGCAGAGGGACTTTGACAGGCTGGACAGATGGGCAGAGTCCAAAGGTCATGAGATTGAACACATCCAAGTGCCAGGTTCTGCACATTGGCCACAACAACCCCATGCAGTGCTACAGGCTGGGGTCAGAGTGGCTGGAGAGCGGCCAGGCAGAGAGGGACCTGGGGGTGCTGGCTGATAGTAGGCTGAACACGAGCCTGCAGTGTGCCCAGGCAGCCAAGAGGGCCAATGGCATCCTGGCCTGGATCAGGAGCAGTGTGGCCAGCAGGACCAGGAAGGTCATTGTGTCCCTGTACCCTGCACTGGTTAGGCCACACCTTGAGTACTGCGTCCAGTTCTGGGCCCCTCAGTTTAGGAAGGATGTTGACTTGCTGGAACGTGTCCAGAGAAGGGCAACAAAGCTGGGGAGGTATTTGGAGCACAGCCCTGTGAGGAGAGGCTGAGGGTGCTGGAATTGCTTAGCTTGGAGAAGAGGAGGCTCAGGGGAGACCATATTGCTGTCTACAACTACCTGAAAGGAGGTTGTAGCCAGGTGGGGGTTTATCTCTTCTCCCAGGCAACCAGCACCAGAACAAGAGGACACAGTCTCAAGCTGTGCCAGGGTAGGTTTAGGCTGGATGTTAGGAAGAAGTTCTTCATAGAAGGAGAGATTTGCCATTGGAATGTGCTGCCCAGGGAGATGGTGGAGTCACCATCACTGGAAGTGTTTAAGAAGAGACTGGATGAGGCACTTGGTGCCATGGTTTAGTTGATTAGATCGTGCTGGGTGATAGGTTGGACTCGATGATCTCAAACGTATTTTCCAACCTGGTTAATTCTATTCTATTCTATTGTATTCTATTGTATTCTATTGTATTGTATTGTATTCTATTCTATTCTATTCTATTCTATTCTATTCTATTCTATTCTATTCTCAACTGAACCATGGCACTGAGTGCCTCATACAGTCTTTTTTAAAACAATTCCACGGATGGTGACTCCACCACCTCCCCAGGCAGCCCAGCTTTGGGGATATCCAACTCATGTCTCCAAAACTCACAAATGTTTGGACGTTGGAATGCACGGAACAGCCAGAGGAGAGTTGGAGCAGCACAGTTATTTTTCTGGCAAAACATGCACATGGAACTGAAGCCTGAGGCCACCTGAGCTTGCAGATCACTTAAGACGTGCTATTTCATTCAGCACATCTAGTATAGCACCCTCATTCAGCATCAGCATAGCACCTTCTATCAGCAACAATTTGTCTTAGAGCATGTTAACGACAACCATGAAATGGCACCTTTTCTGAAGTGGGAGCAGGAGGTTGCTGGAAGATACAGTTGCATTTAATGAAATGGATTCCTTGTGTGCATAAATTACCAACAAAACCTCACTGACAAATTTTAAGGATATCAGAAGACTCCCCAGCTGCAGAGCACATACAGGACTGAGTGTCTTCTCCTGCAGTTCCAGAGCTGGCTTTATTGTCTCTCCTCCTTCTTGTCTTAATGGTGTTTAAACATGATTATCCGCACTGCCTTAATCTTCAAGTGTACGCTTTTGTTCAGAAACCTCTGTGAATTCAGCTCACAAGACGCATCTTAGACTTGATAATAACCCTTTTCCAGCAGAAAGTTGGCGTAAGTTTCTATAACAACATTTTAGTGCTTATTTCTTGTGTCAGCCTGAGAACATGAAACAGTCAAATTACAGCTGGAGTCAGGGGGTGCTTGTGTATGACCTTCTCTTTCCAGTAACTCTGAAGGTGACTTTGAATTGCAAGAACAATATGTGCACAGGTATGTTAGATAACAACTATTACTTGAGAAATTATATTTGCTTATTAACTGATTCTTAGAACTACAGGGCAATGGCTAATGACCTACTAATTCCTACATGTGATTCTGCAGAAGCTTCATTAAATATCTGCAGAAAAAAATGCTGCACCTATCAGTTTTTGTTTGGATGGTTGCCTGCCTGAGAAAAGGAATAAAGGAAAGGGATATCAGGCACCTGAAGAATTGAAGGGTGATGGCAGATTGGCTTGTGCCACTTTTTCTCCAACATGTTTCTGGAAGTAGATGGGAGATGGACACACAGAATGGATTGAAATGACCCCAATAATCAATTCAAAGAATCTGAATAATGAGGTCTGTCTCCTTGCTAGGACACTCCTGACACTCAAATCAGCTGGAAACCGGATGCAGAGAGGAGATCAGCAGAAGCACCTGTTTTCTCCAACAGCTTCTCTTCCTCAGTCCTAGTAGGAAAATCCCTGAGTGCATCAGCAGGGATGTGGCTTTGAATATCTGATCTAGAAAACAAAGCAGTCCTTTGTGGCTGGACTCTTGCCACGTGCCTGCAATTGATGATCTGATGTTTGGATGTTCTGCCTATTGGATGTTCATTAAAAATTGCGTTTTATCCAGTCTGTGCAAAACTCTTCTTACTCTTGCTCTACTATCTCAGCAGTATGGGGAAAAAGGAAAATCCAATTACTGATATGTTTTATTCATGCAAGAAGAAAAGGCCTGTGCTACTGTGCTGATTATTTGGTTTCATAGCAGTAGATGCAGAGAAGAGGTTTGCAGAGTCCAGCGTTCCTGTCAGCCAGAGAATCCCTCCCCTCAGGGAAACCAGGTGATGCAACCAGTGAGTGCAGTGTTGCTGGTTAATGCTTTGTGCAGTTAGTCAAAACAGCCTGATCAGAAGGTGTTTTGCTTTGTGCAGCTGACACCATTTCCACAGCGGAGTTTCTTTACTAAGGACCACACACACAAAAATGACCCAAGTCCTTTGTGCTGTTGAAGTGAGCCTAGTAGGTGCTCTGTCAGGCTTTGATGCACATAGCCCCCTCTCAGGAACTCTGCAGCTACAAGGCAGTGTAGAGGAGGTGATATGTTGCAACCCACACTGTAAGTGCTTCTGTGCAGACACCTTGTCTGAAGAACAGCAAAGTACCATGGGTAGCATCACCAGAAACAATACTGATTTCCTGCAGGACTGGCTCAGGACAAAAGCTGGCAGGGAACATTTGTGGGTTTGGTCTGATGAAGGCAGTTTCACACCCTTTGAGACCCCAAGTAAATGAGCCAGAAATGAATCTCCCTTTGCATCAAGAGCTCAGGGTACACTTTGTCCCCAGGCCACAATCTGCAGTTTCAATTTGGGAAAATCTAAGGGAGGAAGCGTTGTTTGTACACCTTATCAGACCCTATTTCCTGACAATAACTATTGTTTGCTCTAGTAACTTGACATAATACATTTTGTGGAAAAATATACTTGATTTGCAGCCCATAACTGTACTGAGATATACTGTGAGTTTATTAGCAAGAGTAGATGGATATTTTTTCTTCATTATTTCTGAATGAAATCAACATGAGGACAGACTGAAGGAGTTGGGGCTGTTCAGTTTGGAGAAGAGACGGCTCCGAGGTGACCTCATTGTGGCCTTCCAGTATCTGAAAGGGGCCTACAGGAAGGCTGGGGAGGGACTTCTCAGGCTATCAGGTAGTGATAGGACTAGGGGGAATGGAATGAAGCTGGAGGTGGTGAGATTCAGGCTAGATGTGGGGAGGAAGTTCTTCACCATGAGGGTGGTGAAGCCCTGGAACGGGTTGTCCAGGGAGGTGGTTGAGGCCCCATCCCTGGAGGTGTTTAAGACCAGGCTGGATGAGGCTCTGGCCGCCATGATCTAGTGTGGGGTGTCCCTGCCCATGGCAGGGGGGTGGGAACTAGGTGATCCTTGTGGTCCTTTCCAACCCTGACTGATACTATGATACCATGATACCATGAACATGATTCTATTTGCAGAATGCATTAAAAACTCATCTTGAAACAGTTGAGATGGTATCACATCAATTGATTTCAGTTCTTAACCACTATAGTTGAGTTATAAAATGGTGCAGCTTCCATATGCTGAGAAAAAGTTCATATCCCTTTATACATTGAGAAAACTCAGCAGACACGCTGGAGGGAAGGGATGCCATCCAGAGGGACCTGGACAGGCTGGAGAGGTGGGCACAGGCCAACCTCAGGAGCTTCAACAAGACCAACTGCAGGCTCCTGCATCTGGGTCGAGGCAATCCCAGGCACAAATCCAGGCTGGGCAGGGACTGGCTGGGGAGCAGCCCAGAGGAGAGAGACTTGGGGGTGCTGGTGGAGGAGAAGCTCAACAGGAGCTCTCAATGTGCACTTGCAGCCCGGAAAGCCAATCAGATCCTGGGCTGCATCAGGAGAAGTGCGGCCAGCAGGTCAAGGGAGGTGATTCTCCCCCTCTACTCAGCTCTGGTGAGACCCCACCTGGAGTACTGCCTCCAGTTCTGGAGCCCCTATTCCAAGAGGGATGTGGAGGTGCTGGAAGGTGTCCAGAGAAGGGCCACGAGGATGAGCAGAGGGCTGGAGCACCTCTCCTATGAGGACAGACTGAAGGAGTTGGGGCTGTTCAGTCTGGAGAAGAGAAGGCTCTGAGGTGACCTCATTGTGGCCTTCCAGTATCTGAAGGGGGCCTCCAAGAAGGCTGGGGAGGGACTTTTCAGACTATCAGGGAGTGATAGGACTAGGGGGAATGGACTGAAGCTGGAGGTGGGGAGATTCAGGCTGGACATGAGGAGGAAGTTCTTCACCGTGAGGGTGGTGAAGCCCTGGAATGGGTTGTTGAGGGAGGTGGTTGAGGCCCTGTCCCTTGAGGTGTTTAAGAGCAGGCTGGATGAGGCTCTGGCCAGCCTGATCTAGGGTAGAGTGTCCCTGCCCATGGCAGGGGGGTTGGAACTAGATGATCTTTGTGGTCCCGTCCAACCCTAACTGAAACTATGAAACTATAACTATAATAAACTATGAAAACTCCCCTCCCATGACTCAGTAATGCTTACACTTTGCTAACTGAGGTGATAAGATTCTGCTTTGAAAACCGGAAGAAAGACAGTCATTCTCTCTTCATTTATGACCTTTATAATGAATCTCTTCATTGTGTCTTTTGGTGAAATAATCCATCTGTGGATCTTCTGAGCAAGTTAAACAACTGATCTGTTAATTGGGGGAATGTGGTCTTTGTGCCTGACAATCTGAGAATTAAAGCTGTGCGGAAGGGAAAATCCAGAAAAGTGGGAAAACAGAAATGTCACCATGCATTGTTACAGCAGAACTGAGACCGTATTGTGAAAGTGGATTTTTCACTGCAGGTGCTACAGAAATTTCCCTCGGTAAGCATTGCGGGTTATTGATTAAACTAAACTCATGTCACCTGCTTTTGCTCATAGGTAGCTTCCAGTCCACTTGCATATTTCCCTTATTAATTATTTTATCAGGATTTTACCAGGATTTGTAGCCAGGCAGAGGTTGGTCTCTTCTCCCAGGCAGCCAGCACCGGAACAAGAGGACACAGTCTCAGGCTGCGCCAGGGCAGGTTTAGGCTGGATGTTAGGAAGAAGTTCATACCAGAAGGAGAGATTGGCCATTGGAATGTGCTGCCCAGGGAGGTGGTGGAGTCACCATCATTGGAGGTGTTCAGGAGGAGACTTGATGGGGTGCTTGGTGCCATGGTTTAGTTGTTTAGGTGGGTTGGATTGGTTGGTGGGTTGGATGCAATGATCTTGAAGGTCTCTTCCAACCTAGTTTATTCTATTCTATTCTATTCTATTCTATTCTATTCTATTCTATTCTATTCTATTCTATTCTATCCTATCCTATCCTATCCTATCCTATCCTATCCTATCCTATCCTATCCTATCCTATCGTATCCTATTCTATTCTATCCTATTCTATTCTATTCTATTCTATCCTATCCTATCCTATTCTATTCTATTCTATTCTATTCTATTCTATTCTATTCTATTCTATTCTATTCTATTCTATTCTATTCTAAAATGACAATTATATTTCTGCAGAAAAAAAACCCCACCCCAGTTTGTTCTTTCAAAGTCTGCTATCCAGAACACTACCTTGAATCAAATTCTCTTTCTTCCACAAAAATGCTCAGCAACAGAGTATCAGCTAGGGACCGTTTACAACTTGTATTTCTTCTCATCCCCACTGTTTGGGAACATGTGGCTGGTATCAGCCTGAATGGTTTAATTTCCAGTGACTGCTCTTAACTGTCATCCAAGCCTTGGCAAGTATTGGTGACTGCTGGCCTGCTGCTGCCTTTTGTAATCATGCTACAAGCAGTACAAGCCTTGAAGGAGATAACACTGCCCAAGAAAGTCAAATCTGCTGAACCTACCTGCAAAGACATTACCTGCTCCTCTAAGTGTATGATGAGAATAGACAGAGGCATGAAGAAAAGAAATATCACAAGGTTCCTTTCCAGGTACTGCTTTGATAGCTTAGCTAAAGGGGACTCTTTCTACCTAGATCATCCTGGGCAAATCCTTCCCATTACACCTATTAGTGGTGGTCCCAGGCCATACAGAAAGTTCATTGTCCTCTCATGGATGCCATTTCTTTTCTTAGAAGTTCTTGTCAAATTGAGCTTCCAGAAATAGCTTCTTTAGAAGTGGTGTTTTTCATGGTGGGCTCAGACTGGCTCAGCCTGCAGTTATTTCCTCTTTGTGATAGCAGCTGTCTATTTCCTGATTTACAAGGCACTTCACCACAGTTCATGATTGAAGGGTGGGGAGAAGTGAGGTGTTATTATTAGCTATTGCCTTGAAAAGCTCCTGCTTTATGTCCTCACCACTCCACAAATCCAGAAAAGTGACTTCATTCCCGGGATGCAAAAATGAGATATATATTTTTTTAAGGCATACAGAGACAGGCCTTCTTTCACTCATACATATAGCAGCATAAATAAGGACCAAGCCCCTCAAGATTGCTAAGAGCAAACCAGATCATCTCTAGTAGTGCAAACTGGAAACCTAACAAAGTATCCCTTGTCCTCATTTGTAGACCACAGGATTTTTTTCCTCACATAAAGCAATGAGATAGAAAGTTAATGTTAGACTTCTCTCCAGCAGTACAGATCTGCTGTGCAGTGAGGTGGTGCTGCTGTCTATGTGAGGGAGCAGCTAGAATGTGTTGAGCTCAGCCCAGGGCTGCCTGAGGGGCAAGTTGAGGGTTTGTGGGTGTGTATTAAGGGGCAGGCCAGCATGGGTGACACTGTTGTGGGTGTTTATTACAGACCACCTGATCAGGCCGACGAAGTTGATGAGGCCTGTCTTTCCTAAAAAAGACATAGGAATCCATGACCACGCTCCAGCTATGTGAGCTGTCCCACCACATCTCTGTAACTGCCCCTAGATTATAGCCCCTTGACCACAGGTGGATTTCTAACTCCTCCTGTGGATTCCCCATGCTGCCTGCGTTGGTGTACAGACAGCACAGGGAGTGAGCTGAGCACACCGATCCTACCGAGGCAGGGTGGGAGGCCTCCTGGTCTGCACCAACACTAGAACACTGCCCCACTGGTGCAAGCCCAGCAATAACCCCATCCCCCTTCAACTCTAGTTTAAAGCTCTATGAATGAGCCCTGATAGTTCTTGCTCTAGAATCCTTTTCCCCCTGTGAGATAAGCTTCTCCCATGTACTACCATCCACCCTGGTGTCCTATAAAACCAGTCATTGTCATAGAACCCAGGCTTGGAGCCAGGTATTTACTGACTAGATTCTTCTACTCCCTTACATATTGTGGCTGGGTACTGGAAGCTGAAAAGAGAAAATCACTTGAGCCCCAGACTCTTTCTCCAACTGTCCCAAGGCCTTGAAGTCTCTCTTCATCCCCCTCAGACTACAGAATGCAGTTTACTCCCCACCTGTCTGGAAGGTCAGCAATGGATAATAGTAATGTGACTGCACCATTCTGGGGAGTTCTTTACTGATATCCTTGATTTGTTCTCCAGGGAGACTATAGACTTCCCTATGCCAACCCTGAATATTGGGCCCTCTGCTCCTGCCAGGAGCAAGCCTGCAACAACCAGCACTCTTCTCCTCTTCCTTGTAGAAGAGGTTGCTACGTGCATTTGACCCCTGCCATGGCCATGAACCCTTCACCCCTCTCCCCCTCCATTTAACCCACTGTCTTCCATCTGGCAGGTGTAGGACACAGAAGCCTCTTGATCTGGGCTCTCAACTTCCAGTGCTCCATTATCTGTTATGTAGAGTTAACAGGAAAGGTGAGGTTGGTTGGGAAGGGTTTAGTCTACCTCCCTGAGCAGGGATCTGTATCCAGTCCCCTCCTTTTCTTAGGCCACTTCCTTCCACCTGGTGACATCCTGCTTCTGCCTGATGTGTAGCATAGGGCTCCTCTGACTTCTGGTGAGTGTCTCTCAGAGATACAAGAGTGTTGCTCCACCAATCTATTTCCCTTTCACTATCCCAAATGCTCCTTAGTCTTTCTACCTCTTCCCGAAGCAGTGGCACCATACAGAGCAGATCATGCTCGCACCTCATGCAGGTGTTTTTTGTACTATCCTCTGGTACTACCAGCAGGCTAAGGCATTCCTTGCAATCAGTGGTCTGGACAGCTGTGTTCCTGTAGACTACAACCTGTGTTGTCACTTCCTTCTGTGGGAGCTCTGTCTGGATTCCCACCTCCACTTTGGATGGGTTCTGGAGTATGGTCTTCTCCTGTTGAGTAGAGACTATTATGCTTTGAGCCTTTTTTCTTTCTTTATTTTTTTCCCACCCTGTATGTGCTGCCCCCTGCATTACTGACAGAGAGCTTTGCCCTCTTTGGCAATGGCTGCTGTGCACCATGCCCTGGCTCATTAAACCTCCCACAGTAACCAGCACCACCCCCACCGGGCTACATCACGCAAGCACTGCAGGAAAGCAGCTTCCCCACCCCCTCCCAGTGCCTCCCAGGGGCTGGATCTTACCTGCTTTCCTAAAGTTGAAGCCAAAATAAAGCTAATATAAAGTTTTCCCTGGTGCATCTTTGCCCTCTGTGGCAGTTTGGGCTGGGTGCCTCCTGCTGCTGCCACACAGGGTGCATCTCTGGTGCCCTGAGTGTCCAGCCCAGTGGGTGGACACAGGAAGTTGTGTATTACATACCCATAATGTCCTGCTCCCTATAAATCCATCAGCAAGGTCTCACACTTCCTCTTTCTTCCCTCACTACTCCCATGGGAGATGCTTCCTATCTGGTAATGGAAGGGGAGTTATCTCAAGGCCCCTTGGACCTGGCTAGGCCTAATGTCAGGAGGAGAAGGGGGAAGGGCAATCTCAGATCTGGCCAGCTGAGATTAGCCTAACAGTGGAGGGGGGGGGAAGAAAGAGCCCTGGGGGTTTTTGGGTGTACTCTCAGGTAGGGAGAAGGGGAATGCTGGGAGGCTTCTGGGTATGCTGTGAGGGACTCTCTATGCTTTGGGATCCTTTTTGTCACTGTACTTGTAGCTTCTGTAAAACACTCACTGCTTTTCCATTTAATCTTTCCATCACTTCTGCAATCCATTTCTCTGAGTCTCATTTTTCTGCCCTTGTGGGAGGCAAGGGAGGATCTGCCTTCCAACGTGGGACACCCTCTTTGGCAAATGTGGATGTCAGCAGGACCCTTTAAGCAGTACTCTGAATTCCTTGCTTCCCCATTACTGCATGATTCACAGTTGCCCTGATCCAACCAGTGCTCTTCTTAAGCACTAGCTCTTCAGATGTTCAACATCTTCATCAGTGACACTGATGAGGGGACAGAGTCTGCTCACCAAGTTTGCTGATGATACCAAACTGTAAGGCTTGGCTGATACACCTGAAGGCTGTGCAGCCATTCAGCAAGACCTGGACAGACTGGAGAGCTGGGCAGAGAGGAACCTCATGAGGTTCAACAAGGATAAGTCCTGCATCTGGGAAGGAATGATAAACTGCACCACTACAGGTTAGGAGGTGATCTGCTAGAGAGCAGCCCTGTGGAGTAGGACCTGGGAGTCCTGGTGGATAACAAGATATCCAAGGGTCAGCAATATGCCCTTGTGGCCAAGAGCGCCAATGGGATTCTGGGGGGCATTAAGAGGAGTGTGTGCAACAGATGGAAGGAGGGTCTCCTTCCCTTTTACTCTGCCCTGGTGAGGCCTTACCTGGAATATTGCATCCAGTTTTGGGCTCCCCAGTTCAAGAGGGACAGGGATCTACTCAAGAGCATCCAACAGAGGGCTACAAGGATGATTAAAGGACTGGAGAGACTGAGAGACCTGGGGGTGTTTAGTCTGGAGAAGAGAAGTCTGAGAGGGGATTTAATAAATGTTTATAAATATCTGAGGGCTGGGTGTCAAGAGGGAGGGGACAGGCTCTGCTCAGTTGAACCCTGTGATAGCAGAAGATACAATGGACATAAACTACAGCACAGGAGGTTCCAACTCGAGAAGGAACTTCTTCACTGTGAGGGTCACAGAGCACTGGAACAGGCTCCCCAGAACAGTTGTGGAATCTCCTTTCTGGAGGCTTCAAAGGCCCATCTGGATGTGCTCCTGTGCTATGGTCCTGCTCTGCCAGAAGGGTTTGGACTCAATCTTTGGAAGTCCCTTTCAACCCCTAATATCCTGTGATCCTGTGATGTGACAGGTGCAAAGCACACAATATTCCACCAAAGAGCTCTTTTATGCAAATGATTATTAGACCTTGACTTTCATTGCAGGTAAATAAACAAGAACAGGGCTTTTGAGGTAAGGAAACAAACTGTGCTCATTTGGGCAATGTATAGAATAATGGAATCATAGAATGGCTTGGGTTGGAAGGGACCCAACAGTGGAGCAGGTTGCCCAGGGAGGTAGCTGAGGCCCCATTCCTGACTCAAGGTCAGGTTTGACAAGGCTCTGAGTAATCTGAGCCAGTGGAGAATATCCCTGCTTATGGTGGAGAGGTTGGAACTATATGATCATTAAAGTCCCTTCCAACTGAAGCCATTCTATGATTCTTCAGTATAACATGATTTTATGTAAGGTGTCTCTCAGCTGAATATAATTACCTGATTAACCTCTACCTGTGCACACTGCTGTCTTTAGAAGCTACTTCTTTCTTCCTCACAAAGCATGTCACAACAAAGCACAGGGTAAGCATCCATTGCATTCCCACCCTAAATTGGACTTGCATTATCTCCCTTTCTGGGAATGAAATCAAGACAAATGAATGGTGAAAAGAAGTACTGAGAAGAGAATCTAGATTGCTGATGGCAAACTCCAGTTTGGGCTCTGAACAGTCAATAATGCTGTTGGTACAGGAATGTTTTAAATATCCATTCTGTGCACCCAGGAGAGAGTTACCCTGACAAGTTTGCACAAATATAAGATTGCTGCCAATGCTATCCAAACAATATCTGCTCTTAAGGCAGATGACTGATAGATTGTTACCTAGTATTTATGAGCAAGGTGAAGGCTTCACCCAACAGTTAACTGCTGTAGTACATAAACAATCCTTGTTTGAGAGTTAGATATGTTAGTTTTGTATTTTCTGTGAAGGCTGTAATAAAGTGCCCTCTTAAATGCTCTCATTTCGTACATAGCAACAGACTGCTTACCATTCAGAATAGTAATAATAAAAAAAGATCCTTGAACTATGTGTTGTTTATAGTGCAATATGAATTCCTGGTGAATGGGAGGGTGGGGGAACAGCAGCCTTGGTAACAAAACAGACAAACCATCTCTCAGCAGGAATTATTATTGGTCATGTTCAAGAAGCAGGGGGGAACTTCATCCTCTAAAGCCACGGAGTGGATATTGCCTACAATGCATCTGAAAGCAGGCAGCGGGGCTCAAAAATGTTGCAGATCACTGTGCCATGGCACTGAAGCTACTTAGCATCTTGGAGAGGCAAGGACAAACTTAATGTGATGTAAAGTTTGCATAGATGGAGCTCTGTGGAGAGTGAAAGGACCCTTCAGCCTTGTGCTCTTCCTGGAATGGACTTCTGAAGCACAGATGACTAAATCCTTGCCACCTCTGGCTGCTATGACATGTCACAACACTGAAAGAAAATGTGTAGGTCTTGGAGAGTGAGTATGAATTTTACTGCATAAATAAATCCATCAGTCTGGTATAATCTAGTTCAGTGATTTTTCACACAAACGTCTGTTTGAAACACGAGTGAACTACGCTGTTAAAGGTATTGGACAAACAAACACAAACCAAAACCAAATAAAAACCCCAATAACATTTTCCACCAATCCTTTGCATGTGAATGGTTGTGATCCAGTGCACCAGTGTTGTGGTGCAGTCACCTGAGGTGGCTCAGAGATAGATGGTCAAGGATGAATAAAAAGAGACTTGGCACATCAACATGGCAGCATGGCACCTGCACAAGGAGCGATCAGCTGCTCAATGAAACGAGCTGCAGATGCAACCAGGGAAATGCTTAGACAACCTAGCATCAGGCAAGACACTTGCTACTGTCTCTTTGTCCTTGACTTGCCCAAACATGCTCAACCACAGCACTGCCAACCCTTCTGAAATACCCCAGGACAAGACCCACCTCTGAGGAGCTTGGTCCTCCCTGTATCAGGTCTGCCAGCCTCAGTTCCAGAGAATTTGACACGGCAATAGTTGTCTGTGTTCAGGTTGCTGACTCATGCTGTGCCATAACATTTGTCACTAAAAACCACTGGGGCAGGACTCACATGTGCTAGAGTAGTTGCAGTACTAGGAAATCCAATGGGAATTTTTAAATGGTTGCACAAAGAAAACAATTTAACTAGAACAATGTATTGTTCAAAACCCATTTCTTCCCACAGGTGAGAACATGGCTTTTTGGAGTTGTGATGTGTTAATGCCCATCCTGGAAGCAGGGGGGGAGGGCTTGTAAGAGCATTTCCCTCCCTGCAGGGCATTTTCCTCCTGGGAAACAGTTAATCTGTTCCACTCCCCCTCCCTGTCCAGCAAGGGTATAAAAAGGAGGACACTGCAGCCATTAGTTCTCTTGGACCCTGCCTTTGCTTGGACAAGGACTGCTGGTGGCTCCATGCTTCTCTTCCACATGGTCAAGCCTGATCCTTCTCCCTACTGCCTCCATGCCTCTTCAGAGAGACTGGGTTTGTATTCTTGTTGGTTTTTTTTTTCTTTCCTCCCATCCATCCTTGTTCCTTGCCCTTGTGAACCTTACCTGTTATTGTTGCATATATATATATTGTTTAAAGAAAATTCTTTACCTCTCTACTTCCAAGCCGACTCCAAATTATTTCTCGGTGGATTTGCTCCTTCCTTTTCTTTTTCCTCTCTATTGGGAAGGAGGAAGGGGGGGAGCAGGGGAGGAATTTTCAGCTTTGCTTCCATCTGAGCTCTTAAGTCCCAGTTGAGGCTCAAACCACCCAAGGAGTATATACCTGTATGCACATGAATGAGCAATAACTGAATTGGCTTATACAAGCTTGTATTCTGACAACATTGTTGTGCCTCAAGGATAGATCTCTGACATGATCCCATCAGTGATGGTAATAGCAGAGCCTTCCTTTCTCCAACCTCCTCCATTCCCAAATACCCTATCCATGGCAGCTGGCTCCCACTTGCCTAGGGGAGACATTTCCATGCGCAAGTGGCCTGGCTGCACAAGTGCAACTCCTGCACATGGTGGTGGGCTCAATGACTGTGGCTTCACAAGAGAAGGGCCTGATGCCTGTTTACTCTTACCCAGCGGGTCTTTGAGACTTATTTGGGTCTTCTCTTCCCAACTATCATGCTTCATTGTGCACTGTTGGGGAAAATGTCTTTGAGACGTGGATTGAAACTAGCCAATAAGCTCAAAAAATACTCAAGGCTTGAAAGAGGTAGGTATAGGGGACACATGAGAGATGACTATGTCCATCTCTTGTCCATAGTAAATCTGCAGTAGAAACAGGCTCACACATACTTCAGGAGTGGTGGGAGACCACCACAGAGGCCATAACTTTGCTTGTATAAAATATGTGATGGTATGTCAAAACATTGACCCAGGCTGAAAGTGCCCAGCCTCATCTGTAGAGCAGAGATAGAGTCCAAGAGAGACAACACAAGTATTCTGTTTTCATGGCTTTGTGACAGCACCTACTGAAAATGCTCTGTCTTCCTTAAAGGCAATCCTATCCTCTATTTATTTATAATCCCGTTTATTTCAGGAGAATCAATTCCTGTCACAGAACTGTAAAGTCCAAAGCAGCATCAGCTTTTAGCAAACACCAGTTTTGTTGTAAGTGTAATGTGGACCAAAGCTGAAACCAGTCACAGCTGAAAACAGTGCTTGTCTTGGGATAATGAAGACACACAGAGAATGTATAGCCCTCAGTTTCTAAAAGCAAAAATAGAGGCAGTGAACTTTTCCATGCAGCTTAAGCATGTCAGTAGCTTTCCTTGCAGCAGCTTGTAAACCCCTAAGGCAAGTACAAACCGGCACATGCTGTTTAAATCGTCACCCACAGCAAGACCACTTTGACATCAGTGCAGGACTAACATTTGTTCTTGCAAATAATCCATCTTTTTCCCCTGTTTGGGAAGTTGTAAACGCTTCTTGACACTTATGGACTCACAGAATCACCCGGGTTGGAAGGGACCTCTAAAGGTCATCTAGTCCAACCCCCTGGCAGTGACCTGATCCTTGCCCAGAACCCTGTTGAGCCTCACCTTGAAAATCTCCAGAGATGGGGCTTCAGCCCCCTCTCTGGGCAACCTGTTACAGTGCTCAACCACCCTCCTTGTAAAGAACTTGATCAGGGGGCTTTTAGGATGTTAGGAACATTTTCATGGCCTTCCTCTGGACCCACTCCATCGGGTTCATGTCTTCCCTGTATTGAGGGCTCCAGACCTGTATGAATTACTCCAGGTGTGCTCTCACCAGAGCAGAGAAAAGTGGCAGAATCACCTCTCTTGATCTACTGGCCCTGCTTCTTTTGATGCAGCCCAGGATGTGACAGGATGTTGCCAGCAAAGAAAAGGTTACATCACCTTGGGTCCTTTAGTAAGTCTGGCAAACCCTGCCCAAACACAATGCATACGTATTTCATCAGGATATACGGTCTTAACTTGGGAAAACATCTTCAACGTGCAATGAAGTACACTGTAAATTTCCTAGGGGACAGGTGGGGTTTTAGCTACCTCATGATATGCATTACACACTGCTACTGCAAACACCTTCTCCTCTCCTCCAAGATGGGGTTGTGTCCAAGTTCAGTGCCAAACAGAGAGCTCTGCAGGAAGCAGTGTTCCTTGTTCACTAATGCACAGCAGTGGTGTGCTCAGACAACTTCAGAGTTTCTTGACTCCTTTTTCACTGCAATGCTGTGCTTCCTGTGGTCCAGTCAATCCCCTTGTAATGCCAGGTAACTACATTTCTGTGTTATTAGACAGCTTCACTGCTAGGGCTGTTAGAGGAAGCTACTGAGGATTTAAACACAATAACAATTAAAATAAATCTTTCAGTCTGTGCTTGACAAGGCAGCCGTCTGCAAAAAAGATAATGGGACAGGAAATGAAAGAAAAAGAAATTTAAATGCTCATTAGTGGTCACAGAGATCTGTCAGGCAAGCTAAGGGCAACTGATGTACACCACCAGGCCACTTCCTGACAACTTGCCTTAAAACTTAGTGGATCTAAAACTGAGATACCCAGTAAGGTTGAGACCTCAAAAACGCATTTTCAGATAGCTCTCAATCCCAGTACCATAGTGAAAAGCAAAGTATTAAAGGATTACTGTGCAAAGGTGTAGGAGGAGTCAAAATGCCTCTTGCTGTTGCTCTTTTGCCTACATTTCAGAAATGCAGAAGGAAGGAATGACTAAATGTGCAAGCTAAAAACAGAGCTGTACAGAGAATGCTAGCTTAGATTTTGTGAAACACCAGGGAAATAACAAACCAATTTCTAACCTAGAATCTAAATTGACTCTTGCTAAATTCACTGGGAGCCTTTATAAGGGGCCCTAAAGATAAACTTTTAGAACTGTGGATCTGCTAACAAAATTGCATATAGCAGTAAGCTCACTTGCTCTGGTAAGAGGGAAACACACACATGGTCCAGCATTTCCTAGTCTGCAGGGAAAAGATCCTTGCAGCCAAACAGCTTGTTTACTGTGTGACTGGTCTCATCAATCCTGCATCTGATTATGAGGCATGTAGACAGGTCTGTACAGGAATTGGGGGAGAGAAGAGAGACTGCAGAACATGCTGGCCTAAAGAACAGCACAATGAAGGAATTATTGACATATTTTCACGTTAAAGCATTAGTAACAAAAGCCAGAGCACTGTTGTATCCTCTACTAGAACGCCTGCAGGTGGTTACCGGAGGGAGAATGAATTACTTGCATTGCGTTGCTGCATAGAGAAAGTTTAAATTTAGGATCAAAGGCTTTAATTTTTGTTTTGTTCTGTTGAACACCCTCCACCTTTATCAGGAGGAAGCAAAAGTATAGGTTATGGTAGATAAACTGGTTGCAGCACAAAAGTGACTGGGAAAGTATCGGTGGATTTGAGGAACAGACTACAAAACCTGTTAAAAAGAGGAGTAAAGCTATGTCCTAACGAAATGAGGCAGTGATGGCAAAAGGAATATTATGATGCAAAGGTGATGTGGAGAGACCCAAAGGAGAGTTAAGACAGTCCCATGTGACATTCTGTTGGAATGGATAAAATTCAGGTGCTTGGCATGCATGCTGTTTGGAGGCTACACATCACTTAGGAAACAGGTGGAGACTGTTTTTTTTCCTACTGCTGGGGATGGAAAGAGAAGGAAAGCCACAGCTTCGAGCCTGCTGGCTTGCTGCACATAACACAATGTCAGGCTACATGTATCTTTGGTCATGGGCTTGAGCTTACTTTTAAGACTTAATTACTTCTCAAGGAAATAAGTGTCACAGGCTTACACAGCTTTAGTTTTCAAATTTAATTAAAAGATTAGCAAAGTTTTCTTTTCCTTTGTGGAAGCTTTTAAGAATAGGATCTTGAATAGGAGATCAACTAATTTAATATAGCTACTTACTGCATTAATGCAGTCCTTGCTTAAGCATTGCAAACAGAGCACAGTATTTCATCTTATACAGAAATACCTTCACAGTGAGATTAACTGCAAGGGTGCATAAAACATAACTGAGGAGAATGTAAACACCACAGACACAAAGCAGCTAGGAAGAGAGGTATCTCACTGGACACCTTGCCACTTGCAATGTGACAGTCCAATAGCTGGGAATATTCCTGGGCTGCACAGAAAAGCCAGCTCAGTGTACCTTGGTGTTGTGTAATTAGTGTCATTAAAACTTACTCAAGACCAGTTGGACGGGGGGTGGAGAGAAGGGAGGATAAAAAAGAAAATCGAAATTACAAGTCTTAATGACTCCCTGGTAATGCACTTTTTGGGTAGGCTGACTTAAACCAAGACAAAAACACTATTTCAAAGTCTTCTCCTTCTGTGTTCCCCTCTGTTCTCACTGAAGCGTTTGTTTTTCCAGTGGTTATCCGTGAGATGTTTCAGGCACACAGGGGGCCTGACAAGCTGCCTAAGTTAGCACAGAGATCTCACTGCAAAACAAACATTTGCCCCGTGTATCCCATCTGCTGTCTTGTCCCCTGTTGTGGATCACCTCAGTCTAACCAGAGAACAGACATTTTGCCTCTCCAGCAGCAGGAATCTCAGCTGACTAAACAACCCAACCCTCCGAGGGGGCATGGCTGGTCCCTCTGCCCCGATGGATCCCGCAGGCCAACTGTGCCCATGGTCAGGGAGGGACAGTGATCGCTGCAGGCTCTCCCTCTCCTCCTGTGAGTGATGTGGTCCAGCCAGAGGATCAGAGCTCTGGGGGAGGTTGAGGGAGACAGTTCTGCACAGCCATGTAAAAGCATCCAACAGTCCACCACCCTGACAAACCTTCCAGCAAAAGGAAGTCCCACATGATAAGTTCAGTGATACTTGCCTTTAGTGATTAGCATCATGGGCACTGTGATTTTTCTCGTCTGAACACAAAGCACTATTAATATGTGCCTATACAATGCAGGAGTTATTCTGAAATCCTGTAAGATGGATTTCTAATGCTTTATTCAGAGGAATAAGAGAAATGTTTCAATATGTAGGCAGAAGGAAAAGCTCACTACTTGACTGAAAGTTTTATGTCATGTTACATAAGAGTGAGATAATTATATCTAGTAATCTTCCCAGTATTCAGGACACTGCGTTTTAAGTCACCCTAGATATTTGGATTATTATAAGTAAAAAGCAACATTGATTTTGGCTTCCTTATTGCAGGCTGTGTATTTGAAATTTCCTGTATATTGTGTTTTCCAATCTTTCCTTTCCCAGGAACTACCCTTTTTTACTTACAGCATTTTGTAAAGTCACAAAACCCGACTGCTTAAAAACCCCCAAGAACATCCCAAACAACCAAAGCCCCAAAAGAAGAACAACAGCAACAAAAGTTAAAAATGCCATTAGAATCAGAAGAATATTTTAATTGGATTTTTTTTTAATACAGTAAAATCAGAAGTGTTTTTAAGTACATCTACTAGTATTTCAAATAAAAATTACCTTGCTTTACAGCATCTGAAAAATTACTTTTACTTACAAGGAACCCTGTGGAAGCAGGGTGGTCAAAACATGATTAGGTTCCTTGCAAATCCAAAAGAATATTTGAAAACTAGGTCTCTTAATGAGAAATGCTTTAAATACATGTATTTAAAAGACTGGCTTAACTTCCATATTTCAGGGCTAAGCTTTGTTCTCTGCCGACTCTGTGTGGGACTGGGGCAAGAACTCCTTTTCCTTCCCAAATGATGACAACACTGGTCCTGAGTGTGACCCACAAAGGAAAGAGGGGCCATCAAACTTACCTCACCACCCTGCCTCACAGCACAGTGAGCAAGCCAGGTGACAAACTGGACTCACGTGCTGGCTTTTAAGAACCAGCTGATAAAAGGCCACTGTTTGAAATAAGCAGCACTGCTTCCTGCCCTGGACTTGGCTCATTCTTCACAAGTCATGGTTGCAAGGACAAGAATCCCATGATCAGGCACCTTCCTCTCCCCATGACTATGTCAGGCAAGATGCTTTTGATACCATCATGCAGAGTGACTGCTAGGCATCCAGGGCAACAGTGCAAAGGCTCACTGCAACCTCAGGCAAATTCTCTTATCTTACACACCATAACTACTGTCTAGCCAGGCTGTGGCCAAAATACCAAACTGGTGCCTGCTCACTCTTCAACAAATCCTAACACCATGTATGAAGAAACCACATTGTTTCCTTAATGCTATTATTCCCAGAACAGCTTAGACTTATCTTTCTGGGTTTATTTCTCCTCTCTAGCATCTTAGGCACTGTCATCTTTTTCACTACAGCTCACCTCTTGAATCACCTCTCTGTCCTTTATGTGCCTCAGCATGGCATCTAGGAGGATCTGTTCCATGATCTTCCCAGGCACAGAGGTGAGGCTGACAGGTCAGTAGTTCCCAAGGTCCTCCTTTCTACTATTTTTAAAGATGGGTGTGATGTTTTCTATCTTCCAGATCCCAGGGTCCTCACCTGACTGGCAGGACTTCTCAAATACCATGAAGACTGGCCTGGCAACCACATCAGCCAATTCCCTCAGGACTCTGGGCTGTATTTCACTGGGCCCCATGGACTTGTTCATCTTCAGGCTCCTCAGCAGATCACACACCTTGTCTTTACTTACAGTGGGAGGAACTATGTCATCCTGGTCTCCAACCTGTGAACCATCAACACAAGAGGGTTTGCCAGTGAAGTCTGATGCAAAAAGGTTGTTGAGAATCTCAGCCTTCTCCTTGTCCATGGATACAAGTTCCCCACTGTTGCTCATCAGGGCAGGAGGACGCTTTCTTTAATCCTCCTTTTCTGGTTAATGTACCTGTAGAAGCCTTTCTTCTTTTTCTTTACACCCTACGTCTCTCGGTGCAATTCCATCTACCGAACCTTTATTTCCACATGAAACATGCATTTATTTCAGAATGAAGAAGTTCAAATAATTGACTTCTCAAGAAATTATGCATGCAGTGGAAATATTTGGATGATTTACTTTCCAACAGATTTCAATAAATGAACATTACTTTCATTGCAGTGAACAGACTTACTGCACTGTCTGACTTGGGCTAACATTTCAGTGATCTTCAAATTCATTTATATGTGTCATAACCTTATGTGGCAGAGGTAAATCCATGTGATTTCTACAAATAGTTCTGAAAAACTTTGCACTATGAAGAAAAATCCTCAAGAGTGACTTCATTGAAAGACGTTGTATGTCAGTAAGAAAGGTAATTGCTATTGGTAATGTATTTTACTTTGTGGGGTCATTAAAATGTTCTTCACAGTATCACCGAGGTCGGAAGAGACCTCAAAGACCATCGAGTCCAACCTGTCACCACAGACCTCATGACTAAATCATTGCACCAAGTGCCACGTCCAATCCCCTCTTGAACACCTCCAGGAATGGTGACTCAACCACCACCCTGGGCAGCACATTCCAACAGTGAACAACTCCCTCAGTGAAGAATCTTCTCCTCACCTCGAGTCTCAACTTCCTCTGGCACAGCTTGAGAGTGTGTCCTCTTGTTCTGGTGCTGGTTGCTAGAGAGAAGAGACCAATTCCCTCCTGGCTACAACCTCCTTTCAGGTAGTTGTAGAGAGCAATGAGGTCACCCCTGAGCCTCCTCTTCTCCAGGCTAAACAACCCCAGCTCCCTCAGCCTCTCTCTGTAGGGCTTGTGCTCAAGGCCTCTCACCAGCCTTGTTGCCCTTCCCTGGACACGTTCAAGTGTCTCAATGTCCTTCTTAAACTGAGGGGCCCAGAACTGGACACAGGACTCTTACGTAATCAAATACGAAAAGGCAGTGACAGTGCATCCAGCCCTCTCCTTCTACCAAAATGGTCCACTAGTTTCTGTTTGCTAACCTGTAACAGTGTGATTACAAAAGGCAGTACATATGAGATGCACAGAGGCATTGAAATTTTTATGTTAAGAGGTGGGAAGGAAGAATAATGAAAAAGATGAAGAAAGTGATAAATAACATCTTTTCTTTTTTTTTTTTAAATGGGTAAAACTCATAAAGTGCAAAAGTCTGTCAAGGAGATTGCACCTTTCTCATTAGCACACAAAACTGCATTTTTCAGATCACTGTTAATTTATGCCAGTAACATGCTAGCACAGGCAGGAAGAGCCAACACTTCATGTAGTTTTCCAAAAATTTTAACACTCAAAGATATTAAGAAATTCCTTTCTTGAAGGCCAACTCAAGGCTAGCATGAATTCCCACCAAGGACCAGGATGGGTCACACTTCTTCAGCCTCATAGCCATCAATGTGCAAGATTAAACATGCTGAGTCAGTACACAAAACTTTATTGCTTGTGTTTAAAAATCATTACCAAAATCACACCACTACCAGAACTGTACTTTAAATCCTCTGTCAGATGAAGTTTAGTGTGCTGGAATTTGAAAGAAAAGAAGAAAGAAAAAAACAAGCCAAGCTAACCAAAACAAAACAAAAAACCCACCAGGGGAAGAAGGACCAGAAAAAAGAAGGAAAACTTAAGAGCAGCTTCTCATCTTTCTGTCTCTTAGAAGAACTCCTGCTATGGCAGACACAGAATACCAACTTACCACAGCAAAAGAAATGAAGAAGGAAGAAACAAAAACCTCCTACAAAATTAATACCTTTCCCTGTTTTCAACGACTCTTTGTTTCTTTGTATCTCCTTTGCACACTGTGTGATGAAAGACCAAGGAACATCTGTCTGGCTGCCTGTCCAGACTGCTCAAGTGAGCTCTGAATTTATCACATCCCAGAGCAACTGCCCTCACATGGTGCTTGCTCTGCTAATGAGCATGCAGCTGCTCCACATCAGCAGTTACACCTGCGCTGTTCTGTGTGGTCAATTACCAACATACCCTAAAATCAGCAGTACACACATCTAACAACAGTATGAATCGCCTTATGGTGCACTCTCAAATGGACATTTTACATATATTTGCTATGATTTATAGTAATTGGCAGTGATCAAAACAGCAGCTTCACAAACAGCAGCACATCTAGAAGTGTGACTGGGGTTGCAAGCTCTGTTGTTGAACTGAGCAGGGCTAAAATCAAAAGTTATTTCCAACATGATCACAGGCATTAAGAGGAAAGCTTTGTACTGTAAGAGCTTTGTACTAGATGGTACGAGCAGGCCAGTAATATTGTGTCCCTTTCCCCATTCTTATTTCTTTTTCTCTCTCTTTTTTTTTTCCCCTCTCAGACTGCATCCAGGTGTTTTTTTCTTGTCAGAGCACATTCTGAATGCTCCCTTGAGAGGCAAGAGAGCCTTACTGAAAGCACATTTAGCAAATATGGGAATTTTAGTAATGGCTCATTTCTTCCATTTGAAGGCTATGGGCAGAGGGCTTTAGATCCAATGCACTACACCAGTAGGCATTAATAGTAGAGTATTACATTCACTATGCTTCACAATGTGTGGCATAGAAAAAACACACAAGTGTAGCCACACCTTGAAAGAAGAGTTTTCTTCCTCAGCTCTTCCAGTTTAGATAAATGCACCTTGCACTCTGGAAGGAGATGCCCATATAGATTGTTGCTATTTGAGTAGCAGAGAAAATGTTTAAAAGATGCTTTGTCACCTGAAGAACCTGGAAAAAAAGGCTTCTGAGAAAATTAGTGAATATTTGCAACAGGTAAAAGGCAAATACAGTCTTCTCTGCACAAAGTTCTCTGCATTGCTGTGAGAGACTAAAGCTTGTCTCTCCTGGTGTGACTCAACAAAGATAAAATCACTTGCTGCTTGCCCAGACAATAGCTGATGTGCGTTGGGCAGAGCCACTGGAAGGACTCTTGGAAGGTGCAAAGATAACATTGCCCACTGGACTGCAGCTGGCCTACAACAATGGCCCAAGGGCCCAGCCAGCACGCCTTCAGGACAAGATCATTTCCAGCCATCAGATACCCCAGGAAAGGACAATGGAATCACCACCTGTTTCCTGATGTGTAATGAGTGTGTGGGTAGGTAGATGGAGCAGGAGGAGGTGGAGGCCTCCCTCCCTCCACCCAGACGGCTGCCCAAACTCACCTGAGTACACAGAAAGATTTCCTGGGGAATGATACCTGGATACTTACCCAAGGATGATTTCCCAGAACGATATCCTGGGGAACAACGCCCGGACACTTGCCTGAGGACTAAAAAACTGTATAAAAGACTGGAGCAACTACTGGCTTTAGTAGAAGAAAAACGGAGAAGAAAACTGGAGAAGCAAAATGCAGCACCACACGCTGGAAACATCACGGGGCCAACACAACGGACCTTGGACTCTGTAAACCCTCTCTCTGTGCCCTAAGTTCCGGCTGCTGCAACTCATGGAGCTGAAGAAGCTGCCCAGAGGACCACATCCCTTCTACAGCCAAAGCCTTAGCACCCTTCCCCTACAGACCCAACATCTCCTGCAGCACCTTTCCTCCACAGACTCAAACTGTCTTGGGGGGTGAGTGGTGTGGTAATATAATTCCTTTCCTCTTCTATTTTTCTCTCTCTCCCTTCTGATCCATCCACTTTATTTATGTCCATCCACTGTATTTATGAAATAAATAGTCTAGCTGTTGATATTTTGGCCTCGTTTGTGCCTCTAATTTCACAACACGGGAATATTCATTAAAAACCTGAATCTCTTTCCCTCTCCGGATCGAGACATTACAATTGCCCAGGCTAATTCAACCACCTGCATTAGCATTACTTCACATTAGTTTCATAGTTTCAGTTAGGGTTGGAAGGGACCACAAGGATCATCTAGTTCCAACCCCCCTGCCATGGGCAGGGACACTCTACACTCGATCAGGCTGGACAGAGCCTCATCCAGCCTGGGCTTAAACACCTCAAGGGACGGGGCCTCAACCACCTCCCTGGACAAACCGTTCCAGGGCCTCACCACCCTCATGGTGAAGAACTTCCTCCTCACATCTAGCCTGAATCTCCCCACCTCCAGCTTCATTCTATTCCCCCTAGTCCTATCACTCCCTGATAGCCTGAAAAGTCCCTCCCCAGACTTCTTGTAGGCCCCCTTCAGATACTGGAAGGCCACAATGAGGTCACCTCGGAGCTTTCTCTTCTCCAGACTGAACAGCCCCAACTCCTTCAGTCTGTCCTCATAGGAGAGGTGCTCCAGCCCTCTGATCATCCTCGTGGCCCTTCTCTGGACACCTTCCAGCACCTCCAGATCCCTCTTGGAATAGGGGCTCCAGAACTGGACACAGTACTCCAGGTGGGGTCTCAGCAGAGCTGAGTAGAGGGGGAGAATCACCTCCCTTGACCTGCTGGCCACACTTCTCCTGATGCAGCCCAGGATCTGATTGGCTTTCCGGGCTGCAAGTGCACATTGAGAGCTCATGTTGAGCTTCTCGTCCACCAGCACCCCCAAGTCTCTCTCCTCTGGGCTGCTCCCCAGCCAGTCCCTGCCCAGCCTGGATTTGTGCCTGGGATTGCCTCGACCCAGATGCAGGACCCTGCACTTGGTCTTGTATCTGGCATGCATTATTTTTCTTAAACAATTAAAAAAAAATTGCTCACTTACTGAAAAAAAAAAAGCTTTCCAAAGCTTCATCTGTCTCAAAGATTATAAAATCTCATTTTATTCTTCCCCTCTTATAGCAAAATCAAGACAGCATTTTATTTCACCTCTTTCCACTCGTGGTGGGCCAGCCCTGGCTGGATACCACATGCCCACCAAAGCTGTTCAATAGCTTTCCCTCCTCTGATGCACAGGGCTCTGGGCTAAGATGACAGCACTCACCAATTACCACCACAGGCAACACAGGCTTGCCTTGGGGATTAGTAATTTATTACCAATCAAGTAAGAGCAGGAGAATGAGAAATAAAACGGGGGGGGGTGTGTGTGCGTGTACGTCCCCAGCCTGTCTTTCTGGGCTCAACTTCACTCCCACTTTTCTCTGCCTGCTCCCTGCCAGCAGCAGGGAACACAGGGAGTGGCAGTTGTGGTCAGTTTGTCACACAATATCCCTGCCACTTCTTCCACTTCACATTTGTCCCCTGCTCCAGTGTGGTGTCTCTCCTATAGGAGACAGCCTTTTGTGAGTTTCTGCAGGACCAACTCCTTGCCCATAGGCTGCACTTCCTCACGAACTGCCCTTTCCATGGCACATAGTCCCTCCAAGACAGTTTGCTTCAGCATAGAATACAATAGAATAAACCAGGTTGAAAGAGACCTTCAAGATCATCGCATCCAACCCATCAACCAATCCAACCCACCCAAACAACTAGACCATGGCACCAAGCACCCCATCAAGTCTCCTCCTGAACATCTCCAATGAAGGAGACTCCACCACCTCCCTAGGCAGTCCATTCCAATGGGCAATCACTCTCTCTGTATGGAAATTCTTCCTAACATCCAGTCTAAACCTCCCCTGGTGCAGCTTGAGACTGTGTCCTCTTGTTCTGGCGCTGGTTGCCTGGGAGAAGAGACCAACCCCCACCTGTCCACAACCTCCCTTCAGGTAGTTGTAGAGAGCAAGAAGGTCACCCCCTCAGTCTCCTCTTCTCCAGGCTAAGCAACCCCAGCTCCCTCAGCCTCTCCTCACAGGGCTTGTGTTCCAAACCCCTCACCAACTTCATTGCTCTTCTATGGACACGTTCCAGCAAGTCAACATCCTTCCTAAACTGAGGGGCCCAGAACTGGACACAGGACTCAAGGTGTGGCCTAACCAGTGCAGTGTACAGGGGCAGAATGACCTCCCTGCTCCTGCTGACCACACTGTTCCTGATCCAGGCCAGGATGCCATTGGCCCTCTTGGCTGCCTGGGCACACTGGGCACACTGCCCACTGCCTGGGCACACTTTTTTACTGATTTGGCCCTCCATGGCAGTCTGGGGACTTACTTTAAATAATGCTGAAGTGTCAGGATGTAAAAGGGGCAAATCAGAAAGACTATGCAGCTGGCATCCCCAGGGCTTTGTCAAATACTTGTAAATTGTTTTATTTGTAGTTAGCAAGACCAAATTTTAAATGGGAATGTGATATTCAGGTTATTTTTTCTTTATAAATGAAACCATGTGAAACACCTTACTGTGACAATGGACAGTGATGTTGACCTGCTTAAACCCTGGCAAATAGTTTGTTGTATTAAAAAAGAAAAAAGTGTGGTACAACTTACTGTGGCAAGGTTTTGACAGTGAAGGGGACTACAGGATTGTCTTCTATGAGAAGCAGTTAGAAATTCCCCCATAGAGCCAACACTAGCTGGCTCCAAGATAGGCCCATCACTGGCCAAGGCTGAGCCCACCAGCAATGAGACCCCACCTGGAGTACTGCCTCCAGTTCTGGAGCCCTTATTACAAGAGGGATCTGGAGGTGCTGGAAGGTGTCCAGAGAAGGGCCACGAGGATGATCAGAGGGCTGGAGCACCTCTCCTATGAGGACAGACTGAAGGAGTTGGGGCTGTTCAGTCTGGAGAAGAGAAGGCTCCGAGGTGACCTCATTTGTGGCCTTCCAGTATCTGAAGGGGGCCTCCAAGAAGGCTGGGGAGGGACTTTTCAGACTATCAGGGAGTGATAGGACTGGGGGGAATGGCATGGAGCTGGAAGTGGGGAGATTCAGGCTGGATGTGAGGAGGAAGTTCTTCCCCATGAGAGCGGTGAGGCCCTGGAATGGGTTGTCCAGGGAGGTGCTTGGGGCCCCGTCCCTGGAGGTGTTTAAGCCCAGGCTGGATGAGGCTGTGGCCAGCCTGATCTAGTGTGAGGTGTCCCTGCCCATGGCAGGGGGGTTGGAACTAGATGATCCTTGTGGTCCCTTCCAACCCTGACTGATACTATGATGGTGTGCCTCTGGGATAATGTATTTAAGAAGCAGGGGGAGTAGGAGCCCTGTGCACCTGCAGCCAAGGAGAGGAGACAGAATCATGAGAGACAGAGCTGTGTAAATACCAAGATGAGTTAAGAATGAGGGGGAGGACGTGTGCCTGTCACTGGACCAGCGATTTGTGTGACGATCAATGGTAGTGAAGACCATGGTGAGGCAGGCTGAGCCTGTAAAGGTTTGCTGCAAAGCTGATACCCATATGCAGCCCATAGAGGACCCCATGCTGCAGATGGGTGCACCCAAAGGAGGCTGGGACTCCATGCTAGAGCAGACTCCTGGCAGGATCTGTGGAGAGAGGAGCCCATGTTGGAGCAGGTTTGATGGCAGGACTTGCGACTCCATGAAGGACCTATCTTATTGCTCTCTACAACTACCTGAAGGGAGGTTGTAGCCAGGCAGAGGTTGGTCTCTTCTCCCAGGCAGCCAGTACCAGAACAAGAGGACACAGTCTCAGGCTGCACCGGGGGAGGTTTAGACTGGATGTTAGGAAGAATTTCCGTACAGAGAGAGTGATTGCCCATTGGAATGGACTGCCTAGGGAGGTGGTGGAGTCACCATCGTTGGAGGTGTTCAGGAGGAGACTTGATGGGGTGCTTGGTGCCATGGTTTAGTTGTTTAGGTGGGTTGGATTGGTTGATGGGGTTGGATGTGATGATCTTGAAGGTCTTTTCCAACCTGGTTTATTGTATTGTATTGTATTATATTTTATTAAAGCTCAAGGTGAAAAGGAGGCAGGCATGCTTATGACTGAAAGGAAAACAAAACATAGCCACAATATGTGTTTTGTGCTGCTGCTTAGAAAACTACTAGTTGTACCATCTTCAGTCCCATCAGCAGAAACAAAACCCTCCCAATCCAGCCACATAACACAGACTTTCTTAAATCCACTGTGCACACAAAATTTAGGGAGTGTTCTGCAAAACCAGTGTATTTTAAATGCATTAACACTAGAACAAAACAACAAGTCTTTTTGTGGTATTCATTCTTAACCAATTGCACGTCAGTATAGCATAGTCAAGACTCAGCTACATCTTCCCAATGCAGAGGAATACATCCTTACAAACTGAAGTACTATAAAGGTAAAAGACATTATTTTATTTATAAAAGAGTTACCTTATAATTTACCAACATAATTTTCCATGTTTTCTAAAGATATTAGAAACTAAATCCAATGCCAGTAAACACTGCACTTAAAGAAAAGGCTGGAAAACACTTCAGGGAAGGACTGTGAGGGGAGAAAATTGCATACAGTCAGGAATTGAATGTGGGGTATCATATCACAATGCAGCATCTCTTATCTCTCAAAAAGCAGGAAAGTCAACTTAACACTCATAGAAGTACACCTTGATAGGATCTGTTGGTCTCCAGACCTATATTTTGTATCCCCAATACTTCCTATGTTTAAGCATAATTTCAGGATTAAAAACTGTCCTTTCTTTCATCTTCAGGCTCACACATACTCTTCCATTTTTGTAGCTCCTCAGAATCGTTTATCTTCCATACTTCAGCAAAGGACTTTAGCTTTTTTCTGTTAGAGGGGAAGGAAAAAAAAAAACAACACCAAACCTCAGTCAAAATAGAGACAGATTTTTAAATTAAGCACACCAAACCTTGAAAGCTCTACAGTCATCTGCAAAACTTTATGCACGAAAATAGCAGTTTGCATAGCTCAGGGTTTATGTGATCTTTAAACAATCCATTAACATTTTACAACACAACATAATACAATACAATAAACCAGATTGGAAGAGACCTTCAAGATCATCGTGTCCAACCCCAGCAACCAATCCAACCCACCCAAACAACTAAACCATGGCACCAAGCACCTCATCAAGTCTCCTCCTGAACACCTCCAATGAAGGTGACTCCACCACCTCCACAGGCAATCCATTCCAATGGGAAATCACTGTATAGAACTTCTTCCTAACATCCAGTCTAAACCTGCCCTGGTGCAGCCTGAGACTGTGTCCTCTTGTTCTGGTACTGGCTGCCTGGGAGAAGAGACCAACCTCTGCCTGGCTACAACCTCCCTTCAGGTAGTTGTAGAGAGCAAGAAGGTCACCCCTAAGTCTCCTCTTCTCCAGGCTAAGCAACCCCAGCTCCCTCAGCCTTTCCTCATAGGGATTGTGTTCCAAACCCCTCCCCAACTTTGTTGCCCTTCTCTGGACACGCTCCAGCAAGTCAACATCCTTCCTAAACTGAGGGGCCCAGAACTGGACACAGTACTCAAGGTGTGGCCTAACCAGTGCAGTGTACAGGGGCAGAATGACCTCCCTGCTCCTGCTGGCCACACTGTTCCTGATCCAGGCCAGGATGCCATTGGCCTTCTTGGCAGCCTGGGCACACTGCAGGCTCATGTTTAGCCTCCCATCAACCAGTACCCCCAGGTCCCTCTGCCTGGCCGCTCTCCAGCCACTCTGACCCCAGCCTGTAGCACTGCCTGGGGTTGCTGTGGCCAATGTGCAGAACCCGGCACTTGGATGTGTTCAATCTCATGCCCTTGGATTCTGCCCCATCTGTCCAGCCTGTCGATACATGTATTCCAGCTCTACACAGCCAACTTACAGAAGCACTGACAAGACAAAATAAAACACTGAGCAAATCAAAGGAAAACATATTGTAGTTTGCACCATTTCATTTTCAGCACGGAGTTCCTACAAATTTGCACTTGTAGGATCACAAAGATATCACAATGCATTTTCAAAACGAATGGTACACATATCCCTCATTATTTAGTTATTTAAATTTAAGAAGTACTCATAAGAGCTGTGACAAACAGCAGCACAGTATTCAAAGTGGGTAACACACACTCCTGGTGACAAAAATGTCAAGACTGGTTGGAATTCCACATTGGATTTTCTTAAATAATATGGAAAAGTGATTAATAAAAAAGAAGAGGCAAGGCAGATGGCCTGTGGGTATTCTGACAGCACAGCACTGCTAGGAGGAGGTCTGAGTTTGACCCTCAAGACCTAATAATTTTTATTTCCTACCATAAATATACCATACCCATTTAAATATTTGTTCATGTCTCCTTGGGGAAGAAGATGAAAGTATAGAAAAGTACTCTGATATTTTGATCGTGGCAAGGAAACAGGTGAAAAAAAAAAGACAGAAATATACAAAAGAAAATACTTCTACAAGGACATACAATAAGAAAACTAGGAAAAATAAGAATTACAGAATACAGTAACTTATGCACTAAGAAATAGATGTTTTTTTTACTCTGATGATCTCTGGGTTCACAGAGATGCATGAAATGTCTTCCAAAGTGCATACAAGAGATCTACAGTAATAACCTGAAGGAATAACCCGATAAAAGCCAAATCCAGTGAATTAGCAATGGATGTGTGGTGGATGTCTTTTGTCCCTGATCCCCTACACAACACTGTCTCACTATAGGGGAGGCAAAAGTGCCAAACTTCAGAGACTGCTCTGGCAAGCAGGGCTGCATTGTCAAAATTATCTATCCTCTACCAACCACTCCAAAAAACAAGTGCCTCCTCCTATTCTCCTTCCTCACTCTTTCCTGCTTCAGGTCTGTTCACATGTAACACCAGGAAACTGAACTTGTCATTATTTATCCAGTGAGGGTGGTGAGGCCCTGGAATGGGTTGTCCAGGGAGGTGGTTAAGGCCCCATCCCTGGAGGGGCCTAAGCCCAGGCTGGATGAGGCTCTGGCCAGCCTGATCTAGTGTAGAGTGTCCCTGCCCATGGCAGGGGGGTTGGAACTAGGTGATCCTTGTGGTCCCTTCCAACCCTGACTGAAACTATGAAACTATGAAACCATTTCAGCTAAGTCAGATCCCTGGCCTGTTTCACAGCCATGTGAAAATCAGCCCTGGCAACACAGGGAAGAGGGCAGGGAGCACCCCTTCCAGTAGCAGCCTGCAGATGGTCTTGGGAAGCCTGCTCCAGCTGATCCTCCCAGGTTCATGTACTAGAGCAGCTCAGGTGTCAGCAGTGTGCAGCACAGTGCTAGGGCGCAGGGGCTTCCACCCTTAGTGCTAAGTCAGGGAAAAAGGACTTATCACAGCTTCAGGTCAAGTACAAATTCTTTTCCACTTCAAGAATACCCAAAGCTAAAATACAGATGGCAGCTTAGATATTCTAAAGTTGATAACCAACCTGGTTTATTGTACTGTATTGTATAATGGGACACAAGTCATAGTACCATAGTATCAGTCAGGGTTGGAAGGGACCACAGGGAACATCTAGTTCCAACCCCCCTGCCATGGGCAGGGACACCCCACACTAGATCAGGCCGACCAGAGCCTCATCCAGCCTGCTCTTAAACACCTCCAAGGACGGGGCCTCAACCACCTCCCTGGACATCCCATTCCAGGGCTTCACCACTCTCATGGTGAAGTACTTCCTCCTCATGTCCAGCCTGAATCCCCCCACCTCCAGCTTCATTCCATTCCCCCTAGTCCTATCACTCCCTGAGAGCCTGAAAAGTCCCTCCCCAGCCTTCTTGGAGGCCCCCTTCAGATACTGGAAGGCCACAATGAGGTCACCTCGGAGCCTTCTCTTCTCCAGACTGAACAGCCCCAACTCCTTCAGTCTGTCCTCATAGGAGAGGTGCTCCAGCCCTCTGATCATCCTCGTGGCCCTTCTCTGGACACCTTCCAGCACGTCCATAAGTCCCATAAATAAGACTGCCCTGCCAGTCCTCACTCTGCTCCTCTGCAGGCACTGTAAATCAATTGTAACTACATCATTGAATACCGTTTTTATTGCTTATGGCTTTTGTCTTATGCTTATGGCTTTTGTATGCAATTAACTCTCTTTTTAGTAGTGGAGACATGCTAGAACTCCATTTGTGCCCCGTCCAAGGAATATGCTAGCATGGTTTTCATAGAACAAAGGAAGATAAGCCAAAGGGACATACTGTATTATTTGACATCTAAATTGTATTGCATAACAACTCTGGCTTTCTAGATCATACTTCCACCTTTCTGAACACTATTGTTTTCTTGATTTTAGAAGCCTACATATCCTGTAATGAGAGAGTTAAGCTAGCAATTTGTTGGTTTACTTTTGGCAATTATGGGCTATTATTTCCATCCAGCATAAGCTACATTTATTTTTCCCTATAAACTGTCATGTATCATATATATTCATCAGAATGCTTTTATTTTCTTAAAGGGGAAGAAAAACTGGTGTCAAGTACTAAGCACCAATAAGTTTCAAAACGACTGCTCATGCCTACAAATAATTAATACTTTCCTCAGATGAAATTGTTCTGTCAGGATTAGTTGTGGCCATCAGACAACAAAGGCCTTGATTTATTATATTCCTAAACAGCTATTTGAATTTTGCTGATGGGACTGCCACTGAAAATAATAACAACAAAACATTCAGTGTGAAGGAACATGAATACAGAACATATTTATATCTAGACTCTGTGCATAATGGTACAGGTTCTGTAAAGATGATGCTACCTGATTGTTATGGTTCAAGCTGGATGCCTTTAAGAACTGTAGAGAAGTCTTCCAGGAGGACAAGAAAGTCCAGAAGATGCACACCAGAAAGTGTAATCTTTTGTTATTTCATTCCCAGAATGCATGCATCTCCCCTTTATAAGGGAACAGCACAAGCTGCCCAGCCCTTTCTCCTCTCTCTGCTCCTTTCCTGATGCAGGTTTATCCTTATCTCAGGCTTACAGGGTGCTGCTGGCAGGCAGAATTTTCAGTAGGTGGGTGGGGGTGGTTGAGAGGTGCTGGGGGTGTGTGCATTTGAGGCCTGAGGTTTTGGCCTGGTTTGGAGAGAGGACGTGGAAAGCTTTGGCCTAAGGAGGTGGGCTTTTGAGAACTGTGGCTGAGGTGGACTATGGATTTGTGTATTTCGTATGCTTGTGTACTGTCGTATGTAGTTATGAATATTACTTCCATTCCAACTTCTAATTCTTTTCAATCTGGTACAGAGCATTTTCTTGACTCCTTTGGGAAAGGGTGCAAAGGAGATCATAGCCAGGTGGGGGTTGGTCTCCTCTCCCAGGCAACCAGCACCAGTCTCAAGCTGTGCCAGGGGAGGTTTAGGCTGGATGCTAAAAGAAAGAGAGATTGGCCATTGGAATGTGTTGCCCAGGGAGGTGGTGGAGTCACCATCACTGGAGGTGTTTAAGAGGGGACAAGTCTTTCCCAACCTGGTTAATCTTATTCTGTTCTATTCTAATCAAACTGAAGAAGCTGATACACATGGAAATTTTTATACCAGTCTAACATACAAGCTACAGATGCCCCTAATTAAAATGTGTTATCAGAAAAATATTTAAATCCCTTCATTTCCAGTAAAATTTTTTCAAAATTATTGTAAATATTTTTCAGCTGCCAGGATATCTGTGTTCTCCTCTATACTACAGCATGCAAATGCTATTTCAAGTTCCAAAATGAGTAATATACTTTCTAAATGGAACTTATTTGTATTTTCACTATTAACAGGAAGAACAGAAGTGGGTATTAGACGATGACTGTATTTCAAATTAATCTTACTGAAAACAGCAAAAATATATTCCTGAAAAAACAAATTTGCTAGCACTTGCTGTCAGAAAATTAAAAATAGTGTACTCCTAATGTTATCTCAATGTGCAGTAATTTTTTTTCCAGTCTTTTTCCAGAGAGCAACAATTAACCACTGACATAGTAGCTACCCATAAAATCTAAAGCTCTGGTTGATGTGGATAGCACAATAAGGGCCACGAGGATGATCAGAGGGCTGGAGCACCTCTCCTATGAGGACAGACTGAAGGAGTTGGGGCTGTTCAGGCTGGAGAAGAGAAGGCTGCGAGGTGACCTCATTGTGGCCTTCCAGTATCTGAAGGGGGCCTACAAGAAGGCTGGGGAGGGACTTCTCAGGCTATCAGGTAGTGATAGGACTAGAGGGAATGGAATGAAGCTGGAGGTGGGGAGATTCAGGTTGGATGTGAGGAGGAAGTTCTTTACCATGAGGGTGGTGAAGGCCTGTAATGGGTTGTCCAGGGAGGTGGTTGAAGCCCCGTCCCTGGAAGCGTTTAAGAGCAGGCTGGATGAGGCTCTGGCCAGCCTGATCTAGTGTGGGCTGTCCCTGCCCATGGCAGGGGGGTTGGAACTAGATGATCCTTGTGGTCCCTTCCAACCCTGACTGATACTATGATTTCCTAACTATTTTTTTCAAATTTTTGTGTCCCTGTATTTTCCCTGAAGGCCAGAAGGATACCTGAAGCAGCTCTTACAGTTCTTTTTAATGCAAGTTTTGTGAAACACTCTTCCACTCACAGCTCAATTATTATTGCAGGGGAGGACAGGAAACCCCAAACCAAACCACAATTGTCTGACCTTTTCATATTCACCATTGTCTCCATCTCCTTTGATTTGTGAGCTGCCTTCTTCAAGATTTCCTCAGGAATATCTGCCAGTTTGGCAACATTTAGCCCGTAACTCCTTGCAGAAACTCCTTTTGTTATTTGATAAAGAAAAGTGATAAATTCAGGATTCTCTTCATCTTCAGGTCCTAAAAAAAAAAAGCCAAAATAAAAAACTTTATTATGTTAATAAAACATAGTAGACCAAAGACTGAAATAGCACAGATTGTGATCTCAATGCTTATAAATATATAAAGGGTGAGCGCTAAGAGGATGGAGCCAGGCTCTTCTCAGTAATGCCCAATGACAGGACAAGGGGCCATGGGTGGAAGTTGAGGCATAGGAAGTTCCATAGAAACATGAGGAAAAGAATTTTCCCTGTGAGGGTGACAGAACACTGGAACAGGCTGCCATGGGGGGGTGGGGAGTCTCCTCTGGAGATATTCAAGACCCGCTTGGATGTGTTTCTCTGTGATCTGGTATAGGTGATCCGTGCTGCCAGGGGGGTTGGACTGGATGATCTTTCGAGGTCCTGTCCCACCCCTAACATTCTGTGATTCATTATCATTCATGCTTCTTGTATGACATATTCCATTGAAGAAATAATAAAAAAAAAAAAGTTTCCTTGAGACCACACATTCTTCCTGCCTATTGTGAGACTGAATAAGCAATCTATAAAGTTATGCGTGGTATAGAAAGAGCAAACAGAGCTTATTCCTCTGCCTCTTTTGAGTCAGGAACTGAAACCATAAAGTGAAGCTACATGTTTCAAAACAAGCAAGAGGTGGTGGCTCTTCACACAAAGTAGTGTTACATTTTGGTGCTCCTTTGACACAGTAGGATGAAGATGCAAAAGGAACACATGGATATTCAGGGAAACCACACAACCTTGTTGAAAAGAAATCCACTGAAGACACTAAATCTATCTCTTGAAGCAAAGAGAAATTTGTTATTCCCTATACAGCAAATGTTTGCAGACAGTGAGATCTTTTAGAGAGAGTTGCCATATGTTTGATCCCTAATCCATCCTCCTCCCTAATCCTTTGTATCTGGCTACTGTCAAAAGTTGGATACTGGGCTGGGTGAATCTTTTATGTGATATAGCTCAGGCATTGTTAAAATAAAGAGAAATAGCTGTTCAGTTTCCAGGCACCTCAGAATGTGTGCACAGACTGATAGCTAGTGTATTTGGATATGTCTTTTTTTTATGTTGAGGTTTAAATAACA
Source organism: Colaptes auratus (assembly GCA_015227895.2). Lineage (NCBI taxonomy): Eukaryota > Metazoa > Chordata > Aves > Piciformes > Picidae > Colaptes > Colaptes auratus. The sequence continues at coordinate 3,470,466 of CM026897.1, read as the reverse complement.
CAAGTTTACAATTTCTCCCTAGTGCCAGAATGTCAAACAAATTAATACCATACCTTTCGGTTCAGCACTTTCCTCCTCATTCACCAAGAAAGCCATGTGGTAATTACCAACTTTTTCTGGATATACCTTCTGTAGCTCACAAACAGAAGGATAGTGAGTGACAAACAGTGTCAGTGACTCCACCTAAAATGATGAAACATACACATAAGAAGAGCTGGATTACTTTTACTTTTTTTTTTCCCCAAGAACATCAACATAGGATTGGTATTCTTTATCCATATCCCTTTGCTCTGATTTCAGGCATGCCACATTTCTACAAGGGAAAACACCCCATGTCCATGTCAGCCTACCTTAGAAGAGGCTGAAAGAGTATTCACAGGGATGAGTTAGACTGAACACTTACATCTTTAATAAAGTGCTCAAGTGTAGCATAAGCAATAGCGATTCCATCATGTGTGCTAGTTCCTCTTCCCAATTCATCCAAAATCACTAGTGATCTGGAAGTTGCCTTTCTTATTATCTCAGCAGTGTCTGTCAGTTCTTCCATAAAGGTACTTCGACCTTTGTAAATGTTGTCTGCTGCGCCCATTCTGCATTGGGATACAAACCAGATCAGTTTATTGAAATCAAACAAATGCCAGGTAATGCTGAAAAAAATCATGATATGAGACCAGTTGCTGCCCCAAACAGAGCAGAAAACCCCAGGGTTGTGGTGGGTTGAAGACACTCCCCCTGCAAAAATTGCCACACTAGCTCATCTGAAAGCAAATGAAGTTATATTTACAAGCACAGTAAAATATAGAAATATGGAATGCAATTAATATATACAAAATATACACTATTTACATGTATTTACAACTTATAAACAACACAGGCACACCCTGGACAAAACCAGGGGGTTACCACCAACTTCCCCCTCCCTGATCCATTCTCCCACTCTATAGAGGGCAAAAGAGAAAGAGAAGAGCAGAGAGTAGCTTGCTAGTACTTAGCCACAACAAGAACACAGCCAAGGTAAGCAACAGCTAAGCAAAAGCACCAGTGAGTATCTGCTAGAGCAAAAAAGCCAAAAAAAGTTAGCTTGCATAACTAACTTTATGTTAGTTATTAGACCAATGGGATTATTTAGGCTGCATCATTATTTTCCCTTTTACATCCTGTGGTGGCTTTAGCACAGTCCAATGGTAATTAATTTACATGCTACCATTTTTCTACTCAATCTGTGAAATATTTTCACAGACATCAGCCTAAAACTACCACAAGGGTGAACATTCGGTTCCCAGAACAAGCTACTGCTTAGGGAGCAAAAGCAACAGCAGTGCATGGTGAAGATATAAGGGTACTCTGAAAGAATGAAAGGTCCAGAAGGAACTACACATGTACCATTAAAAAAGGGCTCGGATCACAGGATGTTAAGGGTTGGAAGTGACCTCTGGAGATCATCAAATCAAGAACCCCTACCAGAGCAGGACCATAGAATCTAGTGCAGGTTGCATGGGAACACATCCACAATCTCTCTGGGGAGCCTGTTCCAGTGCTCTGTGCCCCTTAAAGTAAAAAAGTTCTTCCTCATGTTGAGGTGGAACTTCCTGTGCTGTAGTTTACATCCACTGCCCCTTGTCCTATCACAGGGTGCAACTGAGAAGAGCCTGTCCCTTCCATCTTGACACCCATCTCTCAGGATATTTATGGACATTTATTAAATCCCCTCTCAGTCTTCACTTCTCCAGACTAAACATCCCCAGGTCTCTCACTCTTTCCTCATAAGACAGGGCTCTAGTCCCTTAACCATCCTTGTAGCTCTCTGTTGGACTCTCTCAAGTAGATCCCTGTCCCTCCCGAACTGGGCAGCCCCAAAACAATACAGTATTCTTCCAGGTGAGGTCTCACTAGGGCAGAGTAGAGGGAGGGGAGAACCTCCTTCAATCTGCTGGACACAATCCTCTTAATGCACTCTAGGATAACATTGGCCCTCTTGGCCACAGGGGCACATTGCTTCTCCACAGAGAGAAGCCATTGCTAATCTAGTTCCGATGTAAATCTCAGGATCCTATGTCAAATACAGGAACTGGGCAAAAAAGAATAGTTGGACAAGTGGGTATTTCTTGTGATGCAATTCTTCCACATTGAGAAAGAGTGCAAGGCAGCTGTTCCCTTGAGAGGTACCTTGGAAATTCACATCAGTCATTTCACAAAAAAGATTCCAGCAAAGGCAGCTATGGAAACTAATTATTTTAATTTGTTTAATTCAACTATCTAATTTGTATCTGGATTTTTTAAATGTGTATTTCTTTTGTTGTTGTTTTGGGGGGTTTTAAGGCCAATAACACCTGAAAGTAACAAATATTAGCATGCAGAGATAGAGTGGAGTATGATGTGACCAGATACTGAAGTTAGTTCCTTCAGGTAGTAACAAAACAACCATTATTACAGTATCACAGTATCGCCAAGGTTGGAAGAGACCTCGAAGATCATTGAGTCCAACCTGTCACCACAGACCCCACGACTAGACCATGGCACCAAGTGCCACGTCACCAAGTGCCACGTCCAATCCCCTCTTGAACACCTCCAGGGACGGTGACTCCACCACCTCCCTGGGCAGCACATTCCAATGGCGAATCACTCTCTCGGTGAAGAACTTTCTCCTCACCTCGAGCCTCAACTTCCCCTGTTGCAGCTTGAGACTGTGTCCCCTTGTTCTGGTGCTGGCTGCTAGGGAGAATTGCCAACCCCTTCCTGGCTACAACCACCTTTCAGGTAGTTGTAGAGAGCAATGAGGTCGCCTAATTACACAGGAACACAATACTACTACCATGCTTAAGCATGACATGAAGAGAAGTATTTGTCTCCTGATCCTTTTGCACAATTGTATTTGAACTTACTGGCCTCCATGCAGGTGGGCTTCTCCTCTGCTCTACATGCATATACATGCACACAAACAGAGACACTCCCTCATGTATCATACAAGTCTTTTAGCAGTGTTTCAGAATTATGCAACCTCCAATATTCAAATTCTATCTCAAACCGTGAAATTGCAGTTTTCATCTCACAAACTTCTTGGCAATGCCTGGGTTTTTTTTCCCCTCTTCTCCTGCAGCCCTCTCTACTCAGTCAATATGCTTTCTACCTTGAAGAAAAGAACATTCCCTTTTCCATAGATGCTGTTCAATTGCACTAGTCATATCACAAGATCACTTCTGAGATAGGTTATTACTAGCAAGCCACTGAGTAGGGTTGTAAAGGATAGTTACATACAAGTCACAATGACTGAAGGAAAACCGACTCATGGGTTTAGCATATTACATTTTCAAATCCAACAGCAGGCCACAACAGTATTTAAAGCCAACCAAAACCTCTAAAGAGAATCCCAGTATAGCTTGCTTCCTCTCAGTCTTTCTCTGCATATCTTCCTAAATCTATTACTTACAGAAACACAAGTAAGATAATTATCCTTTTATGAGGATCTTATGATTGTGAAGAATAAGTGACTACCAATGTCAAAACCTAGCAGGTTGGACCCAGTACAACTACCATCTCATGATATTCTCTGGTACATGTCCTGCCACTTTGGTATGGTATCACAGTATCACAGTATAACCAAGGTTGGAAGAGACCCCAAGGATCATCAAGTCCAACCTGTCCCAACAGACCTCACAACTAGACCATGGCACCAAGCGCCACGTCCAATCTCCCCTTGAACACCTCCAGGGACGGCGACTCCACCACCTCCCTGGGCAGCCCATTCCAATGACGAATGACTCGCTCGGTGAAGAACTTCCTCCTCACCTCGAGTCTAAACCTCCCCTGGCACAGCTTGAGACTGTGTCCTCTTGTTCTGGTGCTGGTTGCCTGGGAGAAGAGACGAACCCCTCCTGTCTACAACCACCTTTCAGGTAGTTGTAGAGAGCAATGAGGTCACCTCTGATCCTTCTCTTCTCCAGGCTAAACAATCCCAGCTCCTCAGCCTCTCCTCATAGGGCTTGTGCTCAAGGCCTCTCACCAGCCTTGTTGCCCTTCTCTGGACACGTTCAAGTATCTCGATGTCCTTCTTAAACTGAGGGGCCCAGAACTGGACACAGTACTCAAGGTGTGGCCTAACCAATGCAGAGTACAGGGGCAGAATGACCTCCCTGCTCCTGCTGGCCACACTATTCCCAATACAGGCCAGGATGCCATTGGCCTTCTTGGCCACCTGGGCACACTGTTGGCTCATGTTTAGGTGGGTGTCAATCAGCACCCCCAGGTCCCTCTCTGTTTGGCAGCTCTCCAGCCACTCTGACCCCAGCCTGTAGCTCTGCATGGGGTTGCCGTGGCATGGTGACATGCATAACTTCACAATATGCAAATCATAAAATAAAAATGAACCAATTTTATTTGGAGATGGTCATTGTGCTACCTGAGCCAACTGAGTGTTTTTACTTCCTTGAGTATGTGCTTACATAAACGTGCAGTAGAGGTGTGCTCCCACATACTTCAGAAGAAAGGTGATTTTGCACACCACCTTTATTAATCTTCATGTGAATTTGACTGATTTAAACATATAATTCGGGATATTAAGGTGCTGTGAAGTTAACATTTTATTAAGCCACTTACCACTGTAATCCTTTGAAATGCTGGCTTAAGAACTACAAACATAGTACTGAAGTATTTCTCACAATGTCCCAAACCCTCCCCCTGCTCAACCCCTTCCCTACTTTCATTCCATCACCATGTACTACTGTAAAACAAGCAATCTCCTTTTGTTGCAATTTTGCACAGATTACAGAGAACAGTATCACTTACATCTGCCTTTAACAGTTAACTACAAATAAAGTCACCAGAATGGCAAATACTTTTAATGTCCAAATAATCTCGGGCTCCATAATGGGCAATTTTAAACTTAGTTTCTGGCCCTAGGATATTTTTTTTTTCCTATTTTATGATTTCATTTAGATTTTTATTACAGAAACAGCATCTAGCAAGCTGTCTATTAAGCACCTATGATGACTGCACTTTGATTTCTCAGTTCTATTTTTGCCTTGTATTGCATCATTTCCACGGAGCCCTCAAAATCATTTAGTCACTTTGTATCGCATTGGCATTCACAAAAATAATTTTCAGAACTTCCTCCTCACTAAGCACCCATGATACAGACACAAATCAGTACTATATTTCTCTTGTTAATAACAGCTGATAAACAAACCTCTCTTTTTCTTAAGACACTCAAATCTCACTCAAGCTTATTCACATTTTTCTGGGGAAAAAAAAAAAGTGGAATAGAATAGAATAGAATAGAATAGAATAGAATAGAATAGAATAGAATAGAATAGATCAGACCAGACCCGGTTGGAAGAGACCTTCAAGATCATGGCGTCCAATCCATCATCCAACACCACCTAATCAACTAAACCATGCAACCAAGCTCATGTTCAGCCTACTATTATCAACCAGTACCCCCAGCTCCCTCTCTGCCTGGCTACTCTCCAGCCACTCTGACCCCAGCCTGTAGCACTGCAAGGGATTGTTTTGGCCAATGTGTAGAACCCAGCACTTAGATGTGTTAAATCTCATGACCTTGGACTCTGCCCATCTGTGCAGCCTGTCCAAGTCCCTCTGCAGAGCTCTGCCACCCTCTAACAGACCAACATCTGCCCCCAGCTTGGTGTCATCTGCAAACTTACTGATGATGGACTCAATACCCTCATCCACATCATTGATAAAAATATAGAACAGGACTGGGCCCAAAACTCATGAATAAATAAGTTGACTTTGAGTACTTTCTGAGATGATTTCTGGCTTCAGATCTGATCCCTGGGAAGACAAACCATATCTGGAAACCTGGCAAAAGCATTGTGTAGAGACTCTCCACTAATTAGGTTTATTCTTATAGGCACTGGGTTTCATTTCTCCAGTATTTTAGATGAACTTTTAAAGTCAAGTGCATGGTTTTAAAATTACAGTGAAAAATCTTAAATTGAATTCCAGGATTTTTTCAGCATTAAGTATTTTACAAAGTAGGAATTAATAAATAGCAGCAAGACTTTGAGAGCTGTAGGAAAATAAGGCTGTAGGAAATGGTTTTGCAGTCTTGTTTTCTAGGATTTATTCTGTGCTATGTAGGTGGTTTTTCTTCTTGCCACTCCAAGCTCTTGAGCTGTTTGGTCATTTTCAGAAGCAGTGTGAGGAATTCACATTAACATAAAAGAATAATAAAATACCTGTGGTCCACACAGTGCTCTTAATTTTATAACCAAACCACCTTAGCAGCATGTTGGATGACTTCTTTGGAAAGGTAGCATCGAAAACTAGAAGCTTTTGAATTTCAGATTAACTTTTGTGCTTGGGCAATTAGATTTCCCCTCCCCCCCTGCCTTCTGCCATACTGGGACAATTTCTGGTTTAACCTACATGTCATCACTTTCTCCCCTGTACTGCTAGCATAAGGAAGCTGCCATGGAGACCCTTTCTGTTCCAAAATAATGTCTTCAGTTATTCTGTTGTTCTTATGCTGCTGCTAGTCACCAAGTGTGCTTGGTTATCATTAAGACACTTTGGGGGTTTGAGTGGAGTAATAACAGATTCTTAGAGAAGGAGCTCCAAGAAGGGCTCACTGGCCTCAATTCAAATTTCCTCCTTCCACACAAATTTTTAATGCATGATTGTAAAAGCCCTCAGACATATCTAACTGATCAAAACCTGAAAAGCACTAGATATCCAGGTAACCTTCAGGGGCACACAGTTTGGAATTAATAGTTCATGCCTGTTGAAAGCAAGTTTGAATGGACACTCAATACGTAAATATTCTTGAGATGGAAGGGAAAAAGAGCTATGGTATTTAATGGTGAGTGGTATCAGATTGTATCACTCAAAAAAATTCCCAGCATTTATAGAGTCTTGTAGGACAACATGTAACAGGATACCTTCCTACAATGATGGACCCTTGCATTGAAAAAGATGAGTGCTGTGCATTGACTCAGGAGAGCCGATTAAAAATGCAGACACTTGAATGCACAGAATAAGAAAATCAGTACTTTTTTTTTTCCTTCCTCTAAAGAGTCAGGTACAGGTTAAGCAAATAGTGCCAGCTGGTTTACACAAAACTAACTTCTGCTGCATATCATCTAACTTACCCTCAGAATTAACCTGTGGAAGTGCTGCCTCTCTGGTTTTTCTTTGGAGGCTGTAGACAGGATCTTTACCCTTTGAAATCCCCTACTGAAAGGAGATAATGCCTTCTTTATTATTTTTGTCTTTACATAATGAATATTTTGACCATTGTAAAATTAAGAGTTCTTAATTTTTCAAACAATTGGTTGGCTGTCAAAGAGACATTTTAACAAGTGGTTTCCAGTCAGACTGCATTTGCTGAGAAGTGATGGATCTCTTGCCAGCACTAAAGAGGCACTCTCCACATTGTACTTCTGCATACGCTCCTTGTGGGCAGAATACTATAGAAGAGTTTAATGGTTTAGTATATAAAAACACTTAAGAGGCAACCTACATTACAGTGTAAATTCAGAGCAAATGAATCTTGTAGAAGTTTACAGGGATTTATTCCAGCTGGTTTAAACTTTAAGAAAAATAACTGTTTAAGCAATTGGGTGTTTTGACTGCACAACCTTATTGTATCAGGAATAATACAGAATGTTGTTAGGGCCCAGTGCCTGGGTGTGCATTAACTATTACTTTTATAGATTCAGTCACCCATAAAACAGTTATGCCACGTTGTTTCTGGGATAATATTGCTTATCATGTGAGCTAAAAGAAACAAACAGGTGTGATTCTTCTAGTACCAAGGATAGAGGCAGAAAGAACAATTTTACCTGTTTTCAAAAGATAGTATTTAAGAGGTTTCAGGCTGGGGTCAGACTGGCTGGAGAGTGGCCAGGCAGTGAGGGACCTGGGGCTATTGGTCAATGGTAGGCTGAACATGAGCCTGCAGTGTGCACAGGCAGCCAAGAGGGCCAATGGCATCCTGGCCTGTATCAGGAACAGTGTGGCCAGCAGAAGCAGGGAAATCATTGTGCCCCCTGTACTCAGCACTGGTTAGGCCACACCTTGAGTCTTGAGCCCAGTTCTGTGCCCCTCAGTTTCGGAAAGATGTTGACTTGCTGGAACGTGTCCAGAGAAGGGCAACAAAGCTGGTGAGGGGTTTGGAACACAAGCCCTATGAGGAGAGGCTGAGGGAGCTGGGGTTGCTTAGCCTGGAGAGGAGTAGGCTCAAGGGAGACCTTATTGCTGTCTACAACTACCTGAAGGGAGGTTGCAGCCAGGTGGGGGCTGGTCTCTTCTCCCAGGCAGCCAGCACCAGAACAAGAGGACACAGTCTCAGGCTGCGCCAGGGCAGGTTTAGGCTGGATGTTAGGAAGAACTTCTTCATAGAAAGTGTGATTGGCCATTGGAATGTGCTGCCCAGGGAGGTGGTGGAGTCACCACCACTGGAAGCATCTAAGAAGAGACTGGATGGGGCACTTAGCCACATGGTTTAGTTGATTAGATAGCGTTGGGTGATAGGTTGGACTTAATGATCTCTAAGGCCTTTTCCAACCTGGTTAATTATGTATAGTGTAAACGAAAATTGCTCTCTTCTCTGAGAATATCTTAAAATGTAAGGTGTAGAACACTGCTCTCTGAAAACCTGCAACAAAAACACTTCTGTGATTCAAAGAGAACAATGATGAAAACACAAATAAAATAAATTCATAGTGTGACTTTACAATTCACCTCACTCCCTCACTTACAAAACCTTTCAAAATGTCATTTCAAAGATCATTGTATTTGAAGAGAAGTTATTTAAATTAAAATAACCAGTTTACAGAAAGGATTCGAGGGGCTTTTGCCTTACAGAATATCCTTTTTCTGGTGTGGGATTGTTTTCCACAATGTCTTTTTGATCAACACTGTATAGGTAGCATTTTTAAATAATATCTCATAACAGCTGTTTTGTGTCTTTTTACTTTCTGCATAAAGCACACATTCCAGCTGAAGTTTTGTGTAGTGCCTGCAGAATACAAGTGGTCACAAAACTGTGATTATTAACTCAAAATGATGTTTATGAGAATGGAAAAACTTGATATTGATCCTGACTTGAACAGAAGAACACACAGCAGTTTCATTCCCCCAGTTAAGGTAAATCTCCCATTGAATGGGGTTACTGACTGTTGATTAGACACCCAGCAAACAGCACTTACTGAGACTTCACAGGCTGAATAAAGCTAACAACAACAACAATGAAATCAAAAGTAGCTTGCAAACTGGACTGCCAAGAAAAAGAAAACAAGCATGACTACCGCATGTTCTCTCCTACTGTGGTCCCAAGAATCCCAACACCTTTAACAAGAAGAGTTACTCAGTTTTTTTCCTGCAAAAGTGACTGGAAACCCTGTCTATTTCAGAAACACTCAGGATACTGATAAGAATTTCAAAGTGGTTAGTATAAAACTAGTCCAACTTGGGTATTGTAACTTGTGGCTACTTTTCACATACAATGAAAATTTATCTAGCAGTGTTTTAGAAGACAGCATCCACAAATTTGTAACAGCTCACTGGCAAGAAACTAATGCTTCACACTCCCCCACAGAGTACTGTAAAGTCATTTACGTCATTTCCATCAAGCTCTTAATGATTAAAACAAAAAACTGACAATAAGAATAATAATTTACTGAAACTGCTAATAAGGAGATTTTTAAACAGCCCTCTTACTCAAGTATGACAGCACAGTCATCAGGGTGGTTTTGCATGATTAATGTGCAACATATAAGACGCAGATGTGTGCAAAGTTATATGGATGACGACAACAGAGACTCAGAAGCAGCTCGGTGATATTAACCTATTTACATGCATGCACACATGTGCTCAACCATTTCTACAACAGCTTCTTTCCAAATTTAAAATGAGGAGGCTCAAGGGAGATTTTATTGCTGTCTACAACTACCTGAAGGGAGGTTGTAGCCAGGAAGGGGTGTTGGTGTCTTCTCCCAGACGAGCCAGCACCGGAACAAGAAGACAGAGTCTCAAGCTGCGCCAGAGGAAGTTTAGGCTTGGGGTGAGGAGAAAGTTCTTCACTGAGAGGTGTGACAGGCTGGAGAGGTGGGCACAAGCCAACCTCAGGAGCTTCAACAAGACCAAGGGCAGGGTCCTGCATCTGGGTCGAGGCAATCCCAGGCACAAATCCAGGCTGGGCAGTTACTGGCTGGGGAGCAGCCCAGAGGAGAGAGACTTGGGGGTGCTGGTGGACGAGAAGCTCAACAGGAGCTCTCAATGTGCACTTGCAGCCTGGAAAGCCAATCAGATCCTGGGCTGCATCAAGAGAAGTGTGGCCAGCAGGTCAAGGGAGGTGATTCTCCCCCTCTACTCAGCTCTGCTGAGACCCCACCTGGAGTACTGCCTCCAGTTCTGGAGCCCCTATTCCAAGAGGGATTTGGAGGTGCTGGACGGTGTCCAGAGAAGGGCCACGAGGATGATCAGAGGGCTGGAGCACCTCTCCTATGAGGACAGACTGAAGGAGTTGGGGCTGTGCAGTCTGGAGAAGAAGAGGCTCCAAGGTGACCTCATTGTGGCCTTCCAGTATCTGAAGGGGGCCTACAAGAAGGCTGGGGAGGGACCTCTCAGGCTATCAGGGAGTGATAGGACTAGGGGGAATGGAATGAAGCTGGAGGTGGGGAGATTCAGGCTAGATGTGACGAGGAAGTTCTTCACCATGAGGGTGGTGAGGCCCTGGAATGGGTTGTCCAGGGAGGTGGTTGAGGCCCTGTCCCTGGAGGTGTTTAAGAGCAGGCTGGATGAGGCTCTGGCCAGCCTGATCTAATGTAGAGTGTCCCTGCCCATGGCAGGGGGGTTGGAACTAGATGATCCTTGTGGTCCCTTCCAACCCTAACTGAAACTATGAAACTATGAAACTATGAGAGAGTCATTTGTCATTGGAATGGGCTGCCCAGGGAGGTGGTGGAGTCACCATCCCTGGAGGTGTTCAAGAGGGGATTGGATGTGGCACTTGGTGCCATGGTTTAGTCATGAGGTCTGTGGTGATGGGTTGGACTTTGGTGATCTCTGAGGTCTCTTCCAACCTTGGTGATTCTGCGATGGTATGTTACCCAGTTTAGAAGAGTAGTTGCTGAAAAGCCTGACAGAAGGCTTTTACATATTAAACTCATCAGATTTTGTTTTGTAAATGATGTATGACACACACAGTCACTCAGAAATGAAAAAAAAAAAAAAACAAAAACAAAAAAAAAAAAAAACAACTCTCAACAACAAATCAACAACAACAAAAAACCCAAACAAAAGTAAAACCTAAGACTTTGCATTATCCTTTAAAGAAAGCAATTTTACTACTCAGTCTCATACTGGGTTTTGCCCCCTTTCCATCCCCCTCCTGCCCCCACATCACTAGGCAATTTAAATAGGGAGAACAAGCAATTACTTAAATCCTCATTACCATATAGACCTGGCCAGCAGAGGCCTGCTGCACAAATGAGCAGACCAGTATATTGAAATATATCTAATAGGATTAGCTTTGGGGATGTGAACTGCATTGATTTTTTGCTGAAAGCCAGAGGGAAGAAAAACATCCGTGGACTGCAGTGAACATTCAATATTTCATCAGCTTCACAATGACTGACAGAACAGGTAGGACTGAGTTCAGAGGACACAATACCAGTCTACTCACAGTCACTGAGTGACAAGAAGTTACCAATATTCTCTCATTCTTAATGCTTCATAAGGCAAAAGAAATTCTGTTTTTCACCCAAAACCTTGAGTTACATTAGACAGTGAAAAACACTTGAGAAAACTTGTTTTCTGAAATTCAGCAGATACCCTCAGTAACACCAGAACTCCTTAAAAATGCTTGTTATCTCGCACAGGGCAAACACATGGCTCAGTGTTAAAATAAACCAGCATATTTCTTGTCAATTCTACAATTTGCTGAATTGGAGTGACTTGAGTCTTAGTTCCACTTTCTCTATCCCTCATTACTTACAACCCTACAGCAGCTGGCTGTCAGGATGTAAGAGCTGAGCTCTCAGAGCAGCGAGCTACCTGGTAGCATGCGAAGAAGTAGCAGAACAACGACATAATAGCAACAAATTCCACATTCAAAGATGCAAAAGGTACTGTACACCTAATGTATTGATGGATTGTTTTCCACAGGTCCATCAGCTTCTACATTTATTAAAACACAGAACAAACCATTTCTTTTCCTTGCCCTCAGTGAGAAAGCTATGAATTGTTCCTGCATAGAGCCAAACTGAGGTTTCTATTGTAGCTTTACCTTCTGGCTGAGAGATCTGCCAGTGTATACTAGAAGGCCAGTACTAGAAGAAGTTTATGAAGGCTCCATTAAGCAACTGAAGCTCCAAACACATGCTTTTCCTCTTGATTTCTCTGCAGGAAACCATTAACACTGTATAAAGGTTATTGATGGTCAAGAGAAAGAAAATTGTGCTGCAGAATAAATTATAAACATAGATGTTCAAATTAGAGTGTTTATTTGCAAGCCATCAATATTAGCCTGAAGAAGCTGAAAAAATTAAGACAAAGGGAAAAAACAACCCTAAAATATGCATACACTTACTACTCTTGATTCCAGTGAGGGAACTCAAGGTAATTAAGTTAATGTGCCTATATAGCTGAAGGATTGAGGCCATGGGGGATTAAAAAGCAGAAACTATAGCAACAGACTACAGACAATAGCTGAAGCATTCAGTATAAGTGAACTTTTCCCCTTTAAACCTGTGGACACTACAGAAAATCCAATTCAAATTGTGATAGGTTAAATCATAGTATGGAAGAGTTTTAGAAAGGTAAATACTGCTTGATGCAAGAGTTTCAACCTTACTTTGAAATAACTGGTCAGCTTCACAGGCAAATTTTCTCTACCCCTCCAATATACCATTACAGGGAAAGCCTTTTAATACTTTTCAGGAATATAAATCCCACTGTATGCATAAATAACTGTCTTTTATTGACTTAAATGAATTTTCAAGCGTGATTTAAACCCCTGCAAACAAAACAGTTGTTTGCATTTGTAGATTTTATCAAATACTACTTACATAAACCAAAGGCTATTTTGTTAACCACTATATTATTACATGTACATGCAATATGACTTAATACTGTAGATGCATGTTACCGTGAAATTAATGGACACAAAGCTAAATTAGCTACTAATACATGCATTGCATAGGTTAATTTCTACAGCACTACAGAATGCTGTCAGATAGAGTTAGAGTTCAAATGCACTATACATCCAAGACATAACTTTTCCAGACAAACAGAAAAAAATTGCTTCCAATTTAACAACACTAACCAACTTTTATTTATTCTCCTCTTTTACATCTTCTCTTGATAAAAAAATAGGTGCAATGAATTTAATATCCACCCCTTTTTCCCCACCATGAAAGCTGGGAATAATTTGCCCCGGACGTGTAATTACATGACTGTAAGAATGGAAAGCTTAAGTAATTTCTGTTGTTCTGGCAATAACACAAATACAATTAAGGAGGAACAAAATGAAACAAATTACTGTGCCATAAAGAAGTAATACTTCTGAAAATTACTTTTGGGTTTTTGATATGTAACAAGTTCTGTTTGACTGTCTTTGTTGCCTTACAGAGCAATAGAAATACTACTTGTTTAGCATATAAGTATAGAATATTCTCATGTGGACTTGACAGTCACTTGGGAATGCTTTTTAAGAATGCTTCCCTGCACAACACATATATTAATGTGTTTGGCAAAACCAGTAAGCGTTACAGTGTGGAAAAAGAACCTCTGGTTTTAAATTTTGTAGCCCTCATTTTTCAAAATCTAACTGCACAGGCAAATTGAGAGAATATAAATGCCAAACCATTTCAAGGACAGAAATTGAAACACTGAATTTTCAGGTATGTGTAGCTAAAAACAAGAAACAAAAAACTAGCAAACAAAAACAAACCCAAAACACATGAAACACACACACACAAAAAAACCACCACACAAAAAAAATAGGCATCAGCTGAAGCTCTTGCCAAAACCAACTAATGTACAGACAAGTAGCTCTGCTGAGATGAACTCCTCCACAGTTTCTATTCAGCACTCAATCTCCTGGTGATTTCTGTGTTACACAGGACGCCTCCAGACTGCACTGCCAAACACTGCTGTCACCTCAAGACTAGAATTTCATAACCTAGATTTTTATCATAAAGGTAATGAAGAAACTGACTAGCTGAATCTTCATGCCAGGTTTTGAGATTTAACTGATAATTCTAGGACAGACAGGAAGACTAATCTTTGAAATTCCACCCTTTAAGTCTCAAAGAAATCAATAAAGCTTAATCAAGCGAAAAATGGAAGCAACAATTTTTTTGGTTTGGTAAATTGGTCTTTTGACCAGTTAAGAATAACAAAGTTTGCATGTGATACATAAATGAGAGGCTGCACATTTTTCTGGCAAAATACTGAAGAATTTGTCATAAAAGACAGCAACTCCTTACTGTGAGTGCACAAAACCTATGCCAATCCAAGCCAATGATGTGACTAATTTCTGAGTTTGTGGCCAGTGCACGAATTCCAAAAGAGGCACAGAAACCCTGAAAGGGTAATTATGCAGTAACTTCAAGGAATGATTTTTCAGAAGATTAAAAAAAAAAAGTCATTATATAATCTCCCATGTAAAAATTCCAAGTACAGCATATTTTCTTTAAGATTTAGTACAAAATAAAAATCACTGTAGACCTCTGAAAGAGACGAAAAGTATTACCATCGTACCCTACTCACAGAATAAAGGATTAACAATAAGATGTGACAGGTCTACTTAAGACATAAAAGCTCTGCAAGCCTTCCCAGCACACTAGTAACCATTTTTAAATCTCATCAGCAGGCTGCCCCCCCCCCCCCCCCAGCAATCAAGGTTAAATGCACAGCATGGCTTTGGATGAAGGATGTCTGATTCTTTATCACGTTTAGTGAAATCACTGTGTAGGAAGAGACTTCTGCCCAAATGCTTGCAAGTGTTAACACAGTAATTGCTTCCCATCCTGATTTTTAATTGTACTATATATGTACATTTTATCCAGTTAAGGAAAAAGAAAAAAAGTTTGTCTACAGAGAAAGTAGTGAGGTTTGTCTAGTAGCTTCTTTCAGCTCCACACACACACTCTTGAAAAAAAATATTCTAATACGAGTTTGTCAAGTTGTCAGAGTTAAATAGCTGTTAAAGCATTTAGGGAGGTAACATCCATAATATATCTATTGTAAGACTCAACTTTTCTTGAATGTCAATTCCACCACTTAGTGATCAGACAATCAGACGTGCTGAATGAAATGCACAGAAGAAAGCATTATAGCATGTTTTGATGCACAGCCTTTAAAGAAATGTGAATTAATAAGGGCTGAGCTCTCTTCAGCTTTTCACTTCATTTTTAAGAAATCTTCCATACCTAAATGATTCTCTAAGGTTTAACAGCATTTTTCCCCACATTATTTTATCTTCTATACCATGCCAAAACGAGGTGAGCTTTAGGGACCTCACAACAACTTCCAATCTTCCTAAAGGTCCTCTGGATTAAACATGAATAGTTGCTATGCCTGGTCACAGTTCTGCCTTTGTATATATATTCATAGCAACAAAGCTGTATTTCTACACGGGAGAGCAATATGTCAGTCAGAATGACCCCAGTTTGTTTTTCCACCTCGGCAGAGGAATAGCCACGCTCTGCTGTGCACAGTAAGAGAACCTGACAGAAAGGCTGTATTACATGCACTCTCCTGACTCCTCTGCACCTCAAATTTGTGCTCTGCAGCTGGTTGACATGCCATTTACAACACAAGGCCTCGTGCCTTCCTAGAACATGGAAAGCAAAAAGCAGAAACAAAAAAAGCAGGGTACTTCAGTGGGATAAAAACCTCTCGCACAGATCCTGCAGAAGCAGAGACACCTGTAATTAACAGATGAGGGGCGAGCAACTGATGTCGTTTACCTGGACCTGAGCAAAGCCTTTGACACTGGCCCACACCACATCCTGGTCTCCAAGCTGGTGACACATGGGTTTGATGGGTGGACCATTAGATGGATACAGAACTGGTTTGATGGCTGCACCCAAACAGTGGCTGTCAATGGGTCCATGTCCCAGTGGAGGGCAGGGACAAGTGGAGTCCCTCAGGGATCAGTCCTGGGACCAGGCTTGTTCAACATCTTTGTGGGTGCCATGGACAGTGGCATTGAGTGCACCCTCAGCAAGTTTGCTGATGACACCAAGCTGTGTGGTGCAGCAGACATGCTGGAGGGAAGGGATGCCATCCAGAGGGACCTGGACAGGCTGGAGAGGTTGGGCACAAGCCAACCTCATGAGCTTCAACAAGACCAAGGGCAGGCTCCTGCATCTGGGTCGAGGCAATCCCAGGCACAAATACAGGCTGGGCAGGAAATGGCTGGGGAGCAGCCCAGAGGAGAGAGACTTGGGGGTGCTGGTGGACGAGAAGCTCAACAGGAGCTCTCAGGGTGCACTTGCAGCCCGGAAAGCCAATCAGCTCCTGGGCTGCATCAGGAGAAGTGTGGCCAGCAGGTCAAGGGAGGTGATTCTCCCCCTCTACTCAGTGCTGGTGAGACCCCACCTGGAGTACTGCCTCCAGTTCTGGAGCCCCTATTCCAAGAGGGATCTGGAGATGCTGGAAGGTGTCCAGAGAAGAGCCACGAGGATGAGCAGAGGGCTGGAGCTCCTTTCCTATGAGGACAGACTGAAAGAGTTGGGGCTGTTCAGTCTGGAGCAGAGAAGGCTCAGAGGTGACCTCATTGTGGCCTTCCAGTATCTGAAGGGGGCCTACAAGAAGGCTGGGGAGGGACTTCACAGGATGTCAGGTAGTGATAGGAGTAGGGGGAATGGAATGAGGCTGGAGGTGGGGGAGATTCAGGCTGGAGGTGAGGAGGAACTTCTTCACCGTGAGGGTGGTGAGGCCCTGGAATGGGTTGTCCAGGGAGGTGGTTGAGGCCCTGCCCCTGGAGGTGTTTAAGACCAGGCTGGATGAGGCTCTGTCCAGCCTGATCTAGTGTAGAGTGTCCCTGCCCATGGCAGGGGGTTTGGAACTAGATGATCCTTGGGGTCCCTTCCAACCCTAACTGAAACTATGAAACTATGTAATGCTTTCAGGTGTAACGTGAGACAGGCCAAGGGCTCTGTGATTCCCACATTCTTGCACAAGCCTTCAGAGGCACAGACACCTTCCCCTACTTTCTGGCCCATAAATTCTCTTTCAGGTGACAAGACTCAGAGCAGAGAAATAATATAGATGATAGGATTGATGACAGCTGTTTTAACTCATACAAGAAGCATTACTTTGAGATACCTAAATGCCCTTTCCTCTTCTATCTTCATGGACCCAATTGCACATGACTGACATGGGTCTTTCTGTTCACAGGATGGAAATGAGAGCACCAGTCACATCAGTCAAACAGGCATTCACTGCTTTTTTTGTGATAACATCAAGCTCTCTCCCATGTGAGTGTGCAACACTCACAAACTTAAGTGGAGTGGGCCAGATCCCAGCTTTGCAGGTTTCAGGATCAGTTGAAATACCACCTGAGCAGTAGCAGAGCAAGCACTGACCAGCAGCAAGGGAAGTACAGCCACCAGCTGGCAGAACAGCATGATGCATTGAGCTACCCACTTAGGACTCTGTGCTGAAATGTCTTGGCCTTTAAAGCAGCTTCCTACTGACAAAAAGAGACTTAATCGCATCAGTGTCACCATTGCTAAGCCAGGCATACATAATGTCATTTCTTCTTTAAATTAATAATACAAGTTGACTGGCTGACTTGTACAAAGAAGTGAAAATATGCATGGTCCACTTTGTTCAAAGAAATAAGAAGATAGAAGGAGCTTAATTTCTTTGCATCTATTCTGTTTCTTAGAATGGAAAAATGGATTAACTGGGTAGGCAGTGCTGGGGTGCACCTAAGACAGAGTGCCACACTATCACTAGAAAGCAGGCTCAACTGGGATATAAAAAGCCATTCTTTGGTGATGTGCTAGTCTGGGACTGATGGCTAGTGCCTTGCATACTGACATTCCTATGCCTGAGCCATGCATGTAACTATGATGTCATTTCAAGGATAGACATAACCTGTTCTTAGCTGCTTTGCTAGACTCTAGAAAGACTAGGCAGGTGACAGGGTGAGTAGAGTCCCCTGAACTGTCACTAGATGCAACATCTGTGAAGACATACTGGATACTCACATGAGTAGTCTTCAAATGTAATTCACAGTTGCAGGAGGTGATCTTAGGTCAGCAAACCTCTCAGAAGCACTGTTTTCCCTTGCAGCAATCACAATGACTACCTTTTACTGAACCCATTGATCAACTCAGAATCACAACTGCTTGGCAAGGTACATGGCTGGAAATAGATCTTTACTGCTGGATTTCAAATAAAATGACCCAAAGGTGAAGGGAATGAAGCTCATCATTTCAGTGCTGGATGAGGCTCACAGTTCTTGACCTATGTAGAAAACATCCTTTCCTTTCTTCTGCTTTCTCCCTGTCCTTCCTTATAGAGCCAAAGATCACAACAACTGAAAGCTGTTTCAAATATATCCTCAAGAATCACAGCTTGAACCTGATGCTCTCTTTCCATTTCCACATCTGGGAATGAAAGCAGACAACATGCATGCCAGGGACACGTGGAAGTACCTCAGCAGGACAAACTTCTGCTGAATCAATCAGAAGCATCAAGTCACTGCATGATAGCAGCAGCTTAAAGTCAGAGGGCCTAATTTTGTATGGCTCTACAACTTCATCACATCAAACAGACATGTAAGGATCAGCTGCCTGAAGATGTCTGCACTCTACTTTTAGTTGAATGCACAACTATTGCATAAGTTCAAAATCATTGTACAAAGATAAACATGAAACCAGCAAAACAGACATGTAACTTCAGCTCTGGAACACAGACTCAGGATTCCACTTGTGGCCATACCAATAGAATAGAGTAGAATAGAATAGAATAGACCAGACCAGGTTGGAAGATCATCACATCCAACCTATCATCCAACACCACCTAATCAACTAAACCAGGCAACCAAGCACCCCATCAAGTCTCCTCCTGAACACCTCCAGTGACAGCGACTCCACCACCTCCATGGGGCAGCCCATTCCAATGGGCAATCACTCTCTCTGTGTAAAACTTCTTCCTAACCTCCAGCCTAAACCTGCCCTGGCGCAG
Source organism: Colaptes auratus (assembly GCA_015227895.2). Lineage (NCBI taxonomy): Eukaryota > Metazoa > Chordata > Aves > Piciformes > Picidae > Colaptes > Colaptes auratus. The sequence goes on along the minus strand of CM026897.1, from coordinate 3,451,293 downwards.
CCGGAGACTGTGTCCTCTTGTTCTGGTACTGGTTGCCTGGGAGAAGAGAACTTCTGCCTGTCCACAACCTCCCTTCAGGTAGTTGTAGAGAGCAATATGGTCACCCCTCAGTCTCCTCCAGGCTAAGCAACCCCAGCTCCCTCAGTCTCTCCTCACAGGGCTTGTGTTCCTAGCCCCTCACCAGCCTTGTTGCCCTTCTCTGGACACGTTCCAGCAAGTCAACATCCTTCCTAAACTGAGGGGCCCAGAACTGGACACAGGACTCAAGGTGTGGCCTAACCAGTACAGTGTACAGGGGCACTAACAGACCCTGTATATAGTCATGTAATACAATTTAGAAAAACAAAACTAACCAAGGTGAGCAAGTATCATCTTTTTTTCACAGTGTTTTAAGATAGTGGGATATGAACTGTGTATCCCAACTACAAACTCAGCAATGAGTCAGAAATACATTTTCAAAATCTGTGATATAGATAAAATGCAGGACAAAGTTCTGTACACTTGTACACAGATGATGTCATGTGCAGTGACTCTGCAAAGACAACTGGCTTCAAGTGAAGGCAACAGCATGTCTTACATAAAGCCAGGGAATTAATCTGCTGCTTACCTAGGCCACCTACCACTGCCACCTACTAACCTGTACTGCCAACCTCCTCCATCTCTGTTTTCTTAATATACCAACTTAGGCAATTCAGACTCTATCTCTTTGCCATCATGAGGGCTGAAGACATGCTAAGAATCTGCAAACAGCAAGACAACTCTTTAGAGAGAGAACAGGGCCTGAGAGGATAATCTACATGAGTCTTATTGATGCTTCTATTTATTCCTTTAACCTTTAAGCATGTGGCACATAACCTGCAAGAGGCAGATTTCAAATAGAGCTGAAGTACTGCTGCATTGTATTTGTTCAGACAAGTAAAGCTGCACCTTTAGTAGTATGTCCTATTTGGCTGATGGAGTAAAACCTTACTGGAAGATGTATGTCATCACAGTGTGACTGTGCATACTTAAATCTGATCACTGAAGTGAAATAGCCTTTATTTCCAAATGAGGCAGTTAAGTGCTTTAGGAAGGAAGTTCTTTTCTGTCCCTCTACCACTGCCTGGAGTTGGTAGGAGTTGGTTCCTTCATGGTATTCTTCCTGATGGTAGCTTGTGACTTCAATGAATTGATCCTTAAAACCATGAACAGAAGGCATTTGGTAATTTCAGCTATTAAGCAGCTTGTTTATTTGAATAGTTTTAACATTCAAATTATGTCAATAATGGATTGTAAATGGGAGTTCTTTAAAGATCTACTTTCTTCAGCAGCTAAACATCATCTCTTCTAAATGCATGAGTAGGTCAAGACAATTTCTTTCATTAGTTTCTCCATGTGTTCTGTATCCACACTTGCTTTGTATTTCATAGAATCATAGAATCAACAAGGTTGGAAAAGACCTCAAAGATCATCAAGTCCAACCTGTCACCCAACACCTCATGACTACTAGACCATGGCACCAAGTGTCACATCCAATCCTCTCTTGAACGCCTCAAGGGACGGTGACCCCCACCACCTTCTTGGGCAGCACATTCCAATGGCTAACAACTCTCTCTGTGAAGAACTTTCTCCTCACCTCGAGCCTAAACTTCCCCTGCCGCAGCTTGAGACTGTGTCCTCCTGCTCTGGTGCTGGTTTGTCTGGGAGAAGAGACCAACCCCCTCCTGGCTACAACCACCCTTCAGGTAGTTGTAGACAGGAATAAGGTCTCCCCTGAGCCTCCTCTTCTCAAGAAATGCACAGAGCCTCCTCTTCTACAGAAATATTCAATGTCTGAATAAATCAGAAGAACTAACACAAAATGAAGGTTAATTTAAAGTAAACATTGTACCCATTTATTGCAAAGAGAAACCTGGATGGGAATTTTCATGTCAGAGAATTAATACTCAAATATCATTAAAACTCAATATAGATTGGGTGCTGACCTCTCCAGAATTCTTCTAAAATTCTTAAATACAATGACATGGAAGCAAGCAAAGGCTGTATGAAAATACTATCCCTCATTGGAAAAGGTAAAAACAGAAAGAAAATACAACTCAAAATATTGTCTACTCCCTTCACATTGCATAGATATCCCTTAAATAATAGACATTGCATATGGTCTGAAAAATAGTAACTTTTTGTACATGAATGGTTTATACACACATCAACTCATAAAAAATAAAATGCAAGTATGGAATTTCAAGGGACAAACTTATACAAATGCTTTAGTAATACTATATTAAAATCTATTCTAAACATAACTTTAAATAAAATATTTAGAAATAGGAGGAATGGTTTAATGTCTTTGTAGACTGATGTTATGAAGCTGGAGCCACCTAACAATAAAACAAACTTTTTACTTATTTCACAGCCTTTAGCATCCTCTTCCCAGCATCAGAAACAATGTATGGCTATGGAAATAGCAAAGTTGGCTCTACACATAAGAAATGGGGAGATCTGGGAGACTCCATTGAAGCACACAGAGACTTCCTGAAGAAATAAGTAACACAACGAGAGTACTGCAGGAAATTACTCCTTTCTCCCCAGAATTTTCACTTTACAGACTTCTGACAGCATCTGGGCTTAGGGATATTATGCAGTGTAAGATTCTTTTTCTCCCTCTTTAGAGTAGGATTGGTAATTTCATCCTAATATGTTTGAATTAGCCAGCACTTTATTGTGTCTTCACACCCAGTAATGAAGAAAAATCGTCCCTGTTTTCACTGTACCTGCAAGCAACACAATTGCTTTTGCCTCTTTAAAAACGTTTAACATACTGCAGTATTTAATGCCAATTTAGAGAAGCTATAATACATAAATACTAAATATATCCAAAGGAATAAGCATAGTAACAACCTTTCAATTTCCATGGAAACTCTACTTAGAACACAAGATACAAATCCGAGATGAACGTTAATCTCTTAAACCTATATAAATTCACACTTCAAAGACACAGTCTACAAATCAAAAAGGAACTGCAGTACGAAGCACCAATATTCAAAAACTTAGCAAGCAGCAGAATTGTTGGTGTTTCTGATGCACAGAACTCCTCGTGCAGTCAGCCTGTTATGTATTCCTCCTAGCAGGAGAGCTATGCTAATAGCAGCATCTAGAAAACAACACACCATGGCAGTGGTGAAAGTGAACTTGGACACTGACATCTTTCTATGGAATGGTTTTTTTAAAAAATTAAAAATATGCCAATGTTATTTAAAAAAATTCCCATTTTCCAGTCAGACACTTGTGTCTTGCAGTGACAGTGCAGAAAGGAGGTCTGCATAGCTGTTTTCCTATTAAAAACAAACAAGATACATGAGCCTCCCGCCAAAAAAAAAACCAACAACCAAACCCACCCCAAACAAACAAAAAACACAACACCAAAACAAGGAAAAAAGTAAAACTGAGGGGCAATATAAGAGAAAATTTCTTATCTCTTCAAGCTCCTTCCCTACCAAAGAGTTCTTGGCAAAAGCTGAGGCTTTAGAAATGTACATTCAGCCACAGACAGCATTAAATAACATAAGATATACCACGTTGCAGCTGAATTTATTGTTTCTCTCCAAGCATTTAAAACTTACAGGGATGAATTCTTAGGACTAAGAAATATCCTGACTATGACACCACAATAACCTAGCCTGACATACTTACATGTTTCAACATCAAACCACCCCAAAAGCCCAAACAAACAAAATTACAGATGACTGCTTCTTGGTCTCTCTGAGCTGCAGAACCTTCCAACTCCTTTTCTCATAGGAAAGGGTGAAGTTCATGATTTCAAGATGGTGAAAATGAAGCAGAAATTCAGCAAGGACCAGACTGAGCAATAAAGACTATTTTGGCTACTGATGATCAAATAGAGCAGGACAGAAAACAGCACTGAAAACTGACCTACTTGGAGAGCATGATTGTCATTACCTGGATATGCAAAGCAAGGAAAGTCACCACAAAACACATATTAAAGCAAAATCATGCCAAATATGCTCCTAAAAATTTGCACTGGAAGGGAGGCTAAAACAGTGTGAGGATCTAATATCCTGCAAGTACATTGCAAATGGCTAATGTCTATCCCACCAGTACAATCCCTTCCCTTAAATTACACTATAGAAAAGACAGACAAGCAGTTCCACTGATGATCTTTACAAATTCAAGTGACCATCCTGGATTTTTGAAGGAATGCAATACATCAACTCAGGGTTATTTTGCTTCCTGTCAACTATTTCTATCTCAATGCATTATTTTCAATTTCTTCTTGATTAATATCAAGCCAATTAGTTTACTCTTAATTACCAATGCAATGGCAAGAACTTCAGTAATTCTTTAATATACTCATCAGGTGTTTGACACATTTCACATTAAATAAAGAATCACAGAACGTTTTGCGTTGGAAAAGACCTTAAATATCATCTAGTTTCAACCACTGCCATAGGCAGGGAAACCTTTCAGTAGACTAGGCTCCTTAAAGATCCATCCAACACTTCCTTCCAGGGAGGGCACATTCACAACAATTCCAAGCAATCTAGTTGAGCCTCCAAGGCTAATTGAGATAGTAGGGGGAAAAAAAAAGGTAAAAATCCCACCACAACAAACAAACAAATAAAACAAAACAAGACAAACAAAACCCCCAGCCAACTGAACAAAAAAACCCCAACAATCAATCCCCAGCCAGAATTTGACTGGACTTCAAATTGAATGGTCTGAAACCTCACAATCAGTTACACAGTCTAGATCTGCCTGGTTTGAAATCTAAAAGCTTCAGTTTTAACTGCAAGTGTACTACCTTATCAGAATAGATGTGAAAAATATCTGCAACACAGAGAAATACCTGAGTGGAATCAGAGAAATTCTGAAGGTTGGAGAGGGACTTTTTACAAGGGTTTGTAGTGACAGGATGAGAGGGCTTTAAGCTGAACAAGGGTAGATTCAAACTGGATATTAGGAAGAAATGCATTACAATGACAGTGATGAGACACTGAAACAGGTTGCCCAGGGAAGTTGTGGATGTCCCATCCCTGGAGGCGCTCAAGGCCAGGTTGGACAGGGTCTTGAACAACCTGGTCCAATGGAAGGTGCCCCTGCCTATGGTAGGAGGTTGGAACTAGATGATCTTTAAGGTCCCTTCTAACCCAAACCATTCTATGATTCCATGATTCTATGAAATACACTGGGGAACAGGTGGCTCAGATACATTCATGTTCAGATTTTCCCACTGCAGAGGGCCAAACCCAATTTGTTCACATTCTAGTGGGCACAGAACAAAATGGCACACCCCACTGACTGTGTTGTATTTCTTTTCTGCAGAATAACACTGTTGTATTGACAGTCAAATAAAAGTAGAGGAAACAGGACACTGCATAGACTTAGGCTTATATGGATAGAAATTAAGTCATTGTGAACAGAAGAACTCTAAGTTCACCTACAAAATACAGAGGAATATAAAAATAACCTCAAATGGTTAGTAACATTGTGATGTTTGCCTTTTTTTTTTCTGTGAAGTAAATCAGATCTCATATATCTCCATGTCCCCTCAAGAAATGCTTATCCAATCAATCCAGTCAATTATTTTCAATACAGGGTAGAGGAAGAAAAGCTAACCATTTTGAATTTTCAGTTGCAATTAATTTTGGAGAGACAATACAAATTATTTTCTAATCTGTTCAACTGCCTAGCTCTGAAGTGCATCAAAGCATAATTTCAATCATTTTTGTCATGACACAGTGAGGGATAAGAACAAGCATCTTTATATGATGAAGCAATCCCAGGCAAGCAGTATTTCAGATTCTCTGTTAAATGCTAACTCTGAAATGCACACTGCCATCACAGAATGAGAATTGCAAGAAACCTAATTCTACCACAGATACATAACTGCTGTGTGTGGTGGGTTGAAATTCCCACACCCCCCCCAACATTAACTTTGCCAGACCAGCTCAGTATGAAGCAAATGGAAGCTGTATTTACAGGCAAAACTCCACTCTACAATGGAATACAATGAATATGTACAAAATACACAGTATTTACAATATTATACAGATATGTACAATTAGCCAACAACATGGAACCCCCCCCGGTCCAAAAGACCAGGGAAGCCGTTCCTCTGCACTCCCGCCCTGGCCCCCTCTCCCCCTGTCCAAAAGGAGAAAGGAGCAGAGAGAAAGCAGTGGTTAGGCTTAATCAAAATAATGCAGCCAAGGACAGCCAGAAGCAGATTAATGTCTCCCGAGCAAAGCGAGTGGAGAAGAGATCAGAAAAGAGAAAGAATTGATTTGGTGCAGCCGGTGCTACACTAGATATTTTCTCAAATAAAATGGTTTAGAATTACCTTTAGTTTTCCTTTTTTACACCCAATAGTGATTTATTTATATTTTTCTGCTTTTCTGCTCAAACTCTGTACCAAAATTTAAAGGCACAGCCTAAAACATCACACTGTGAAACTCATAAATCCATCATCCATCTAAAATGCTATCAGTAACACAGAACTTTGCTGATTAAAGTGTAGATTAAAGAAAAATGGGGAAAACCACATGGATAATCCTTGGTAATGTAAGTAAGGTTATAAACCACAAAGGTTTTGACTGTACTCATAATCTTTTAAAATTGCTCAGCACTATCTTAAATAGGAGTCTGACTGAAATGAGCTGCCCTTATTCGTTCTTTAAAAGACATGACATAGACTGTATTTGTACAGTAAGCAAGCACAGCACATATGCAACCCCAAAGTCACAGTCACAGATATGTGAGTACATACAACCAAGCTGCACAGCTGAAACTGTGACATGATTTTCAGAGATGAAAAAACTCCAGGTGGCAATCAATCAGAAGAATAAATTTGTCTGAGACATCCATTCAGACAGATAAGTTAGCTATCAGGATCTTAATAAAGATAGACACAGTAGCATTCTTACCTTTCAACAACCAAAAGATTCCAAAACAAATACAATAGTTTACCAGAAAATCAGAATCAAAACATAGCAACAAAGCAGTTGAAATTTTAAAAGGAACTACAAATTCTAAAGCTCTAAATGAGTTATACTTTGATATACCCACACACCTTGCCACAATAGCCTTTTCATAAACAGAGCAAGTTGTGAAAGATTACCTGGTAAAAATACCATCCATGACACCAATTGTTGACTCCTCTGCAGGAACGTATGAGCCAATCTGTGCCATGACTGTGATCAGTGCAACCTGCTTTATATAGGAGCTCTTTCCTCCCATGTTTGGTCCAGTTATTATCATGACCCTTTCACCATCTCCCTGGAAACATAAAACAGTGGTCAAATAGATTGTCCCATACATGGTACTTTTGTAAGAAAGTCTAGAATGTGTGTGTGTGTTTAGAGGTATACAGTGCAAGCCTCGTCAGGATTAAACAGCTCCCTTCACTCTCAGAATTCATCACATTCACTTTTCAAGATGCTATGACATCTCAGATAGTTAGATCTTCCTAAGACTTCTCCAGGCTGGTGAGAGAGAAACATCACAATCAACTTTCATTACTGTTGAATAAACAGTACACTGCATTGGGTTAGGAACTGGCTGGAGGGCCGAGCCCAGAGAGTGGTGGTGAATGGTGCCACATCCACCTGGCAGCCAGGCAACAGTGGTGTGCCCCAAGGATCAGTGCTGGGCCCAATGCTCTTTAACATCTTTATTGATGAGCTGGATGAGGACATTGAGTCCATCATCAGTAAATTTGCGGATGACACCAAGCTGGAGGCAGGAGTTGATCTGCTGGAGGGTAGAGAGGCTTTGCAGAGGGACCTCGACAGGCTGGACAGAATCCAAGGGCATGAGATTGAACACATCCAAGTGCCGGGTTCTGCACATTGGCCACAGCAACCCCATGCAGTGCTACAGGCTGGGGTCAGAGTGGCTGGAGAGCGGCCAGGCAGAGAGGGACCTGGGGGTACTGGTTGATGGGAGGCTGAACATGAGCCTGCAGTGTGCCCAGGCAGCCAAGAGGGCCAATGGCATCCTGGCCTGCATCAGGAAGAGTATGGCCAGCAGAAGCAGGGAGGTCGTTCTGCCCCGTACACTGCACTGGTTGGGCCGCACCTCTAGTACTGTGTCCAATACAATACAATAATACAATACACCACCAGGTTGGAAAAGACCTTCAAGATCATCGCGTCCAACCCATCAACCAATCCAACCCACCCAAATACAATACAATACAATACAACCCACCTAAACAACTAAACCGTGGCACCAAGCACCCCATCAAGCCTCTTCCTGAACACCTCCAATGAAGGTGACTCCACCACCTCCATGATCCAGTTCTGGGCCCCACAGTTCAGGAAGGATGTTGACTTGCTGGAATGTGTCCAGAGAAGGGCAACAAAGGGGTGAGGGGTTTAGAACACAAGCCCTATGAGGAGAGGCTGAAGGAGCTGGGATTGCTTGTGAAGCACAAGATTCTCACTGAATGCTTTCTGACAAATCAAGTCATGATTGTCTAGGTCAATCATACTGCTGACTGCCCTTTGCACAAAATCTGGGACAGTATCTTTTTTAGACTAAACAGAACGACTTGCTGGGTAAGAGTTAAAACTGTTTTCTTGACTTTTCTCAATTTTTTTTTCAGTGCACTGGATTTTGAACTCCCTGAAAGAACTCAAATGCACAAATTTTACTGTTAGGTACAAGCAACTGCAGTGTGCCCAGGCAGCCAAGAAGGCCAATGGCATCCTAGCCTGCATCAGAAACAGTGTGGCCAGCAGGAGCAGGGAGGTCATTCTACCCCTGTACACTGCACTGGTTAGGCCACACCTCGAGTACTGTGTCCAGTTCTGGGCCCCTCAGTTTAGGAAAGATGTTGACTTGCTGGAACGTGTCCAGAGAAGGGCAACAAAGTTGGTGAGGGGTTTGGAAGACAAGCCCTATGAGGAGAGGCTGAGGGAGCTGGGGTTGCTTAGCCTGGAGAGGAGGAGACTGAGGGGTGACCTTATTGCTCTCTACAACTACCTGAAGGGAGGTTGTAGCCAGGCAGAGGTTGGTCTCTTCTCCCAGGCAGCCAGTACCAGAACAAGAGGACACAGTCTCAGGCTGCGCCAGGGCACGTTTAGGCTGGATGTTAGGAAGAAGTTCTATACTGAGAGAGTGATTGCTCATTGGAATGGGCTGCCCGTGGAGGTGGTGGAGTCACCTTCATTGGAGGTGTTCAGGAGGAGACTTGATGGGGTGCTTGGTGCCATGGTTTAGTTGTTTAGGTGAGTTGGATTGGTTGATGGGTTGGATGTGATGATCTTGAAGGTCTCTTCCAACCTGGATTTATTGTATTGTATTGTAAAGGTGTGACCTAGCTTTTATACGTATTCATATGCTGACCCTTGTTCTCACCAATGCAGAGGGAATTGTGGGGAATGTGAAACTCAAGGGCAGCCCTGTCTACAATGACCACAACACGGTGGAATTCAGGATCTTTATGGCAACATCAATGGTAAGCAGTCCTGAATTTCAGAAGAGCAGACTTTGGCCTCTTCAGAAATTTGCTAGGAGGAATACCATAACATAAAACCCTGGAAGGAAGAGTAGCCCAAAAAACTGCTTAATAATCAAGGATTGCCTCTTCCAAGCTCAGAAGTAACATCTCCCAATAAGAAGGAAGACAGGCAGAAATGGATGAAAAAGGTGAAAAGGTGCTCCTGTACACCCACTGACAGAAAAAGGAGGCCAACCGAGAGTGGAAATAAGACAGGCTGAGTGATTTGGGGCTGCTCATTCTGGAGAAGAGAACACTTTGGGAGACCTTGTAGCAGCCTCCCAGTATTTGAAGGGGCCTGCAGGATAACTGGAGAAAGACTTTTTGCAAAAGCTTGTAGTGACACAGCAAGCAGCAACAGCTTCCAACTACCCCATGAGGGTACTGAGGCACTGGAACAAGTTGCCAAGAGAAGCTGTGTAGGCTCCAAACCTATAAGTATTCAAAGCTAGATTGAGCACCCCTTCTATGAAGTCAGACTGAAAGAATTGGGGCTGTTCAGCCTGGAGAAGAGAAGGCTCTGAGCAGACACTTCAGTATCTGAAGGGAACCTACAGCAAGGCTGGGAAAGGACTGTTTAGAAGGGCTTGTAGTGATAGGACAAGGGGCAATGGTTTTAAATTGGAGCAGGGTAGATTTGTGCTAGACATAAGGAGGAAATTGTTTATGAGTGTGGTGAAACACTGGAAGAGGATGCCCAGGGACGTGGTCAAGGCTCTACCCCTGCAGACATTGAGGATCTGACTGAATGTGGCCCTGGATTTCCTAATCTAGTTGGAGGTGTCCCTGTTGACTGCTAGGGGGTTGAACAAGTTGACCAGTAAGAGTCCCTTCCAACCCAATGCAATCTGTGAATGGGGCCTTAAGCAATCTAATCTAGTAGGTTTCCCTGCCCATGACAGGGGGATTGGAACTAGATGAACTTTAAGGTCCCTTCCAATCCACCCAAACCATTCTGTGATGCTATAGTTGCTTGCCTTGGCACAATGTACAGACAAACAAGCAGACTGGCTAAAACAAGAAATCAAGACATTGCCAAGTTTGGCACTGCTTGACTGGATCACAGATATTGTGAGCAGGCAGTATCCAGTCTCCCAATGATCAGTGCATGTAATGAGTGACATGCTGTGGAAAATGAGACCAGATGCAAGAGCTCGTCTCAGCTGTAAGACTCCCTATGGTACGGCTATGTTTCTGCAGCTCCAGAACAAAACTCTTCTGCTGGTACAAGACAACTGCTAGTACAAAATTAATACTCTTCAATGAATCTATAAAGTTTTCTCATAGCCTGAAGCAAGACTAAGAAATTGTTATGCAAGGACTTCAGACAACTAGACTTTTTGTTTCTACTGGGTACATACAATGAAATCCGAAAACTGATGAACTAACCAAAAGTCAGCATATTCCATTATCCCACGGGAGAGGCACAGAAGAGAACACAAGCTGTGCATAATGAACATTAGCCACACTACTTAGTAAACTTGGAACTGATCAGGCACTGTGACAACAGCAAGTGATCTCCACAGAATAAACATCACAATCGCTACAGATTCATTTTTCAGCTGGGCTTTCATTTTGTTAATAGTGAAGCAAATAAACTCAGATAAGACTGTCACCTATGTCACAATCCAGATCATACAGAAGATAGATACAAAGAGTATTTATTATATGTAAAAAAACCATCAAGCTTTTGCAAAGAAAACCTCCATTCATAAGGAAGTTGCAATAAAGAAAATGCCATTATCAGGAGTAAAGGATGGATATAATAAAACACCAGTAACTGTACGAGCATAGAATTCATAAAATCTTAGTCCCCAAGGTATAGTTTCAATACTGCTACTAAAAATTCATCAGGGCCACCATTTGGCTCAACACAACAGAATTTATAGATACTTAAAACCAGAATGAGTTCATCTGTTAAAATGCACAAATTACTTGCATGTGTTTGGTATCCCTCCAGGGTCTCTCCAACCATGTTGTGAGACTAGTGGCTGGTTTGCAAAGCCAGCTTTCAGAAAGAACATATGCTGTAACATCAGACCAGAGAACCCATCTGCCCTTACAATTGCATGCAACCATAAGCTAAAATCTTATTAGAATTTATGGCTGAAGTTAAAAGCACTGAAAGAATTCAGGAATATTTGGGGAAGAGGGGGAGAATGGAAGAACAAGATATTTATTTCTGGGCACCGCAAGAAAGCTTTTCATAAAATTAGGTATTCAGCAACATTTCAGCTGAAAATGTGACAGGAGATCCTGCTGATTAAAATACACCAGTTTAAAACTAGAGGTATTTTCATAAACTGAGCTCCCACCCACCTCTTAAGGAAGGGAGAACAGAAACCAAGAGGATTCTGCCATGAACACCTGATTTTGTTTAGAAAGCCAACATAAGAATGGGGCTAACAGAGGAAAGTGCATGATGATTACTGAATGAAATGCTGCATTTTTTGTAAATGCCATCTGTCTCTTGTTTGGTGTTGACAAATAATTTTGAAAACATTCCCTGAAGTACTGCACAGTATCTGTATCATTGTTCAGTACAGAGCAGCACTTTAAATTATTTCCCAAAAAACCCTTATGAATTTGAAGGGTATTTATCACAGCAATGCCCCACACTGTCATCTGTTGCATACCAATACTATATTTACTGTATGAAAAAGCAGGTATGTACTCAGAGCTAAGTTATAAGAATCTATTTTTATATTTACTAAAAACAGTGATGTGGTATTAAAAAAAAAAAATTCATAGAATGATAGATTGCTCTGCTGGGAAGGGACCTTTGAAGGACATCTAGAGGAGTCCCCTTAAAGTGAGCAGGGATATCATTCAGATCATGTTGCTCAGTCAAACCTGGTCTGGAGTGTTTTCCAGGGATGGGACTTCTACCACCTCTCTGAGCAACCTGGGCCAGTTTTGCCACTCCCATTATAAAAGATTTCTTCCACGTGGTCTAAATCTCCCAGCTTTTAGTTTAAAACCCCTACTCCTGTTGCAACAGGCCCTGCTAAAAAAAAAGTCTATACCTCCCCCTCTTTCTTGTAAGCTACCTTTAAGTATTGAAAGGTCACAATAAGGTCTCCTCAGAGACTCCTCCAGGCTGAACAACCCCAACTGTCTCAGCCTTTCTTGTGGAGTCTCCTTCTCTGAAGACATTCAGCACCCACCTGAATTGTGTTCCTGTGCAGCTTGCTTTGCATGATCCTGCTTTGGCAGCGAGGTCAGTCTTATGGGGTGTTCCAAACCCCTTTTCCCCAACCTTCAACAGTGTAGGTTTGAATGGGGGAAGACAAAAGCACGATATTGCCTCCCCCTCCCCTCTGAGGGCTTGGGCACCCATTCTTCCCACTGGGAGCTGAAGCCCCTTGCATGTATTCACCTGTGGCAGGAAGCCTGTGCTGGGATTTGGAACTGTGATTGGCTGGTTCTTTGCGTCCAGTATGTATTGGCACTGGACACATTGTCTAGGAAAGGCTTAAACAGCGTGACCAGAAGGCCATCTGCACTCTCATTCTTTGATCAGTTTTAATGCTCATTTTGGACTCGTTCTGCTCTCATTCTGGAACCGTGGTGAAATTGGAGAGATCAGCACTCGAACCTGGCTTCTCCCCAGACCTGCCTACCCTGGGGTTCTGCTCCCTGCCTGCTGCTGGAGTGACCCTATCTGCCATAAAACTGCAGCTGTTGTCTGGCACAGGCCAGTAGTGTGGCTTCCTTTGCACTGCTCAGACAGTGCTCCTACACGAGCATTGTGGCAGCTGTGTCTATGGACACTTTGATTCACTTTGATTCTGGCAGGTCCCTTTTCCTTTGGATTTGTGCCACCTCATCCACAAATTGGATTATAAACCTGCAGCTCTGGAGCCTGCCACAGAATAGAATAGAATAGAATAGAATAGAATAGAATAGAATAGAATAGAATAGACCTTCGAGATCATCGATATAGGTCCAACCTATCATCCAACCCACCTAATCAACTAAACCATGCAACCAAGCACCCTATCAAGTCTCCTCCTAAACACCTCCAATGATGGTGACTCCACCACCTCCCTGAGCAGCCCATTCCAATGGGCAATCACTCTCTCTGTGTAGAATTTCTTCCTAACCACCACCCTAAACCTCCCCTGGCACAGCTTGAGACTGTGTCCTCTTGTTCTGGTGCTGGTTGCCTGGGAGAAGAGACCAGCCCCCACCTGGCTACAACCTCCCTTCAGATCATCTTTATTGATGATCTGGATGAGGGCATCGAGTCCATCATCAGTAAATTTGCAGACGACACCAAGCTGGGGGCCGGAGTTGATCTGCTGGAGGGTAGAGAGGCTTTGCAGAGGGACCTCGACAGGCTGGACAGATGGGCAGAATCCAAGGGCATGAGATTGAACACATCCAAGTGCTGGGTTCTGCACATTGGCCACAGCAACCCCATGCAGTGTTACAGGCTGGGGTCAGAGTGGCTGGAGAGTGGCCAGGCAGAGAGGGACCTGGGGGTACTGGTTGATGGGAGGCTGAACATGAGCCTGCAGTGTGCCCAGGCAGCCAAGAGGGCCAGTGGCATCCTGGCCTGCATCAGGAAGAGTGTGGCCAGCAGGAGCAGGGAGGTCATTCTGCCCCTGTATACAGCACTGGTTAGGCCACACCTGGAGTCCTGTGTCCAGTTCTGGGCCCCTCAGTTTAGGAAGGATGCTGACTTGCTGGAACGTGTCCAGAGAAGGGCAACAAGGTTGGTGAGGGGTTTGGAACACAAGCCCTATGAGGAGAGGCTGAGGAAGCTGGGGTTGCTTAGCCTGGAGAAGAGGACACTCAGGGGTGACCTTATTGCTCTCCACAACTACCTGAGGGGAGATTGTAGACAGGCAGAGGTTGGTCTCTTTTCCCAGGCAGGCAGCACCAGAACAAGAGGACACAGTCTCAGGCTGCGCCAGGGCAGGTTTAGACTGGATGTTAGGAGGAAGTTCTCTACAGAGAGAGTGATTGCCCATTGGAATGGGCTGCCCAGGGAGGTGGTGGAGTCACCTTCATTGGAGGTATTCAGGAGGAGACTTGATGGGGTACTTGGTGCCATGATCTAGTAGTTTAGGTGGCTTGGATTGGTTGATAGGTTGGACACGATGATCTTGAAGGTCTCTTCCAACCTGGATTTATTGTATTGTATTGTATTGGAGTTGTAGAGAAGAGAGACCTAGGGACTATCTCCAAATTCCTGCTCCATCTTCGTCACTACAACCAGCATTTTCATTGGCTTTCCCTAAGGTCCTGGCTTGCCTTCATTTTATAAGTGGGGTAAAGCTAATTTGTGGTTTAGCCTTTTCCACTTTCTAAATTCTCTCAATTGTACTAAAGCTGCCCATAAGCATCCTGGTAGAACAAATAAAACCTGTAAATAAAATCTAACTAGTTTACATGTAATTTTGGGGCAGGATTTTTTGAAAAATAATGAAAAAATAAAGATAACTCCATAATTCCCTCCTCATTAATTTATGAGGTGGTGTGCCAGCTGCACTGATACTTCAGGGGAGGTAGGGGATAATAACCCATGTGTTGGGGAAGATGCAAAGCTATTGAGGAGTTAGGACTCACAGGA
Source organism: Colaptes auratus (assembly GCA_015227895.2). Lineage (NCBI taxonomy): Eukaryota > Metazoa > Chordata > Aves > Piciformes > Picidae > Colaptes > Colaptes auratus. The sequence goes on along the minus strand of CM026897.1, from coordinate 3,436,213 downwards.
AAACCTGGGAATGATCAAGTTGATGTGAAAGAGAATGAGGCTAATGGTATTACCAGGCCTTCATGTGATAGGCTGAGGGATGACACACCAGGGTGTGAGGGATGGGAAGGGCTAGTAAGGGTCTCTCTCTGAAATGCTTCTATACTGATGCAAAAAGCATGGAGAATAAGCAGGAGGAAGTGGAGATCGCCATTAGGCTGCATGACTGTGATATAATTGGAATTACAGAAACATGGTAGGACAGCTCCCATGACCAGAGTGTTGTCATGGATGGCTGTGTACTGTTCAGGAAAGACAGACCAACAAGGCGAAGTGGTGGTGTTGCTCCCTACGTGCCAGACCAACTGGAATGTGTCAAGTTCTGTCTGGGGTGGGGGGAAGGTAGAACAGGTTGAAAGCTTGTGGGAAAGAATTAAGGGATGTGGAAAGGGAGGTGAAATTGTTGTGGGTGTCTACTGTAGAAGATGCTACAGAAGATGCTGATGAGGCCTTTTACAGCCAACTGGAGGTAGCCTCTAGTACACACTCCTTGGTACTCATGGGTGACTTCAATAACCCTGACTGTGGCTGGAAAGCCAACACACAGCCAGGCACAGCCAGTCCAAAAGGCTCTTGCAGTGTACTGATGGTAACTTCTTGATGCAGGTAGAGGAGCAGCCTATAGAGTAGTTGCCAGGGCATGTAGGAAGGCAACAAGGAAGGCCAAAGCCCTCTTGGAACTAAAACCAGCCAAGGAAGTTAAAGAGAGCAAGAAGGGCTTCAAATATATCAACAGGAGAAGGAAGAATGGGGAAAGTGTGAGCCTACTGCTGAATGAGGAAGCAGACCTGATACCTGAAGATGCAGAGAAGGCAGAGTTGCTGAATGCCTTTTTTGCTTCAGTCTTTACTCCTAAGACTGAACTCTCCTATAAATTCCAGACCCCAGATGAAGGAGAAGAAGCCTGGAGAAGGGAAGACTTTCCACTAGACATTGTAGACTGGGTTAGGGATCAGTTATGTGAATGGAATATTCACATGGGCCCTGATGAGATGCACCCAAGAGTGTTGAGAAAGCTGCCTGAAGTTGTCTCTAACACTTACCATGATTTTTGCAAAATCCTGGCAGACAGGAGAGGTGCCTGAGGACTAGAGGAAAGCCAATGTCACTTCAGTCTTCAAAAAGGTAATCTGAATGGGTAGATGCAGAGAGACCAGTGGATGTAGTCTACCTTGACCTTAGTAAGGCTTTTGACACTGTTTCCCATAAACATCTTTCTGAGCAAGCTCAAGAAGTGTGGGATACAACAACAGTGAGGTGGATTGGGAACTGGTTGCAAAATAGAGTCAATGGTGCCAAGTCCAGCTGGACAGCTGTGAGGTCCATTCCAGCCCCTAACATCCTGTGATCCTGTGAATACCCCCAAGTCCTTCTCCACAATCCCTTCATCCCCCCAGCCTGTAGTGATACCTGGGACTGCACCAGCCAAGGTTCAGAACCTTGCACTTGGCCTTGGTGAAACTCATGAGGCTCACATGGGCCCAGTTCTCCAGCTTATTCAGGTTCCATGTGTGTTATCCCAACAGCATGCCAGCCATACCACTAAGTTTGGTGTCATCAGCAAACTTGTTGAGGATGCACTTTATTCCTATGTCACTGACAAAGATATTAAACAGTACCGGTCCTAGTACGGTTTCCTGAGGGAAACCACTTTTCGTCTATCTCCATCTGGACACTGAACCATTGATCATTACCCTTAAGATGTGAACATCCAATTCCTTATCTACTGAACAGTCCACCCATCAAATCCAAGTCTCCAATTTAGAGAAAAGGATATTGGGAGTGACTGTATCCAAGACCTCACAGAAACCCAGGTAGACAACATCCAAAGGTCCACCCTTCTCATGTAGTCACTTCATCATAGCAGGCAATTACATAAAGACAGGTAAATACTTAAAAAATATTCAACAAAACATGTTAAAAGGCCAGATTTTAGTTTTTCAGGAAGAAAAAAACTACTAAAATATAAATGTCTTATTTCACTTGCACGTGCAATAAATTATGACATGTTTCCTATGGATGCAATTGCATATTTCTAGCAATTTTAGGTAATTTAGATCATAAAATTTAGATAACACTGCACAGAAAATATTAAGAAATAGCCCTCCCACTGTCTTTGACCTGTTGACAACAATACCATTACAGTCACAGTCTTACTACTTCTCAACATCATTCTGTGTTGCAGAAAACAATAGACTAAGAGAGATTTACGTCTAACACAAAACCTGCAAGCTACACCTTGCAGAAGCAATCTTTATCATATGCTTATATGATATGCTCTTAAAACTGATGTGCAGTTTACAAGGCTATGTACTTGATACTATGTAGTGGTGAGTCAGAGCTCCAAGTCTGCTTTTTCAGATAGAGAAAAGCTGTATGAAATAAAATTAATTAAATGAAAGAAAAAAAGTGCACAGTAAAGAAATATCTAAAAGGAAATCTGAGCTATCTCAGAATTAATTTAGAAAACTGAGTTTGTGACATTACACAAACTTTTATACATTAAAAAACAACCACCCATTTGAGACAAAGTTACAACTAAATGTAGACTACTGATGATGCTGTTAGGAAACAGCAGAGAAGGGCAACAAAGCTGGTGAGGGGTTTCGAGCACAAGCCCTACGAGGAAAAGCTGAGGGAGCTGGGGAGGCTTAGCCTGAATAGAATAGAATAGAATAAACCAGGTTTGAAGAGACATTCAAGATCATCGTGTCCAACCTATCATCCAACACCACCTAATCAAATAAACCATGCAACCAAGCATGCCATCAAGTCTCCTCCTAAACACCTCCAGTGATAGTGACTCTACCACCTCCTCAGGCAGTCCATTCCAATGGGCAATCACTCTCTCTGTATAGAACTTCCTCCTAGCCTCCAGCCTAAACCTCCCCTGGCACACCCTGAGACTGTGTCCTCTTGTTCTGGTACTGGTTGCCTGGCAGAAGAGACCAACCTCTGCCTGGCTACAACCTCCCTTCAGGTAGTTGTAGAGAGCAAGAAGGTCACCCCTCAGTCTCCTCTTCTCCAGGCTAAGCAACCCCAGCTCCCTCAGCCTCTCCTCAGAGGGCTTGTGTTCCAAACCCCTCACCAACTTTGTTGCCCTTCTCTGGACACGCTCCAGCAAGACAACCTCCTTCCTAAACTGAGGGGCCCAGAACTGGACACAGGACTCGAGGTGCAGCCTAACCAGTGCAGTGTACAGGGGCAGAATGACCTCTCTGCTCCTGCTGGCCACACTGTTCCTGATGCAGGCCAGGATGCCATTGGCCCTCCTGGCTGCCTGGGCACACTGCAGGCTCATGTTCAACCTACCATCTACCAGCACCCCTAGGTCCCTCTCTGCCTGGCCACTCTCCATCCACTCTGACCCCAGCCTGTAGCACTGCATGGGGTTGTTGTGGCCAAAAGCAGAAGAGGCGGCTCAGGCCAGACCTTATTGCTCTCTACAACTACCTGAAGGGATATTGTAGACAGGCAGGGGCTGGTCTCTTCTCCCAGGCAACAAGCACCAGAATAACAGGACGCAGTCTCAAGCTGTTCTAGGGAAGGTTTAGGCTGAATGTTAGGAAGAAGTTCTTCACAAAAAGAGAGATTGGCCATTGGAATGGGCTGCCCAGGGAGGTGGTGGAGTCCCCATCACTGGAGGTATTTAGGAAGAGACTTGATGGGGTGCTTGGTGCCATGGTTTAGTGTTGGATGATAGGTTGGACTCGATGATGTCAAAGGTCTTTTCCAACCCGGTTAATTCTATTCTATTCTATTCTATTCTATTCTGTTCTATTCTATTCTATTCTATTCTATTCTATAGGGGAATATCTAAAAAGAGATCTGAGCTATCTCAGAATTAATTTGGGAAACTGAGTTTCTAACATGTTACACAAACTTATATACATTAAAAAAACCACCACCCATTTGAGATAAAGTTATAACTAAATGTAGATTACTGATGATGCTGTTAGGAAAATAACTATTTGAAACTTCCATGCTCCTAACTTTGCAATCATCTTTCTTTTCTTTATGCTATTAAGACTGAATGAGGCTGTAAAGAGAGCATCTGGCTGCAAGATACCAGAAAGAGGACAGAACAGATGTGGTCATATCTAATACTTCTCTGAAATGTCAGCAATTGTACAATTAAATTATTTCTTTTAACTTTCCAGCCAAAAAGCAAATCCCAGACTCCAGGGCTTGTTCTTTCCCTGATGCAAGACTCTATCCTCATCCTTGTTGCATTGCATTAATTTCTCCCTGTCCAGCTCCCCAGGTTGGAGAGATATTCAGGTCTCTCTAAGTATCTCAGTACTTACTGAAAGGTTAGTGGTATTTGGAACATACTGATCCTGTTCTCCCAGCAGCACATCAATCACAGGGTGCCTCCCATTTTTTATAATAATTTCTTGCCGATTATCTCGCACAGTTGGTCTGCAAGTGGGAAAAGACATTAATTTCAGTGTTCATTGTAAATTATTATTTAAAACTGCTGTAACTAAAGCCTGCAGGAGGGTCATCTAGGATGCAGATTTTTGTGAAAACATACAAATTGCAACAATAACTTACTGCTATCAAATATTTCTAAAGCTTTTGTTCGGCTCTATTCAGTTATTTAAAAAAAATATCAGCAGAGAAACATTTAAAGTCCTTTTTTTTTTTTTTTTTGTTACCTAGGGAATACTTCAGATGCTTTTGTGCATTCTCAGAAAACATTAAGAACTGAACAAGCAACAGCAAAACCCCCAAACTGGAGGGCACTGCTTTCTTCCTACCACTGCACCAACTTTGCAAAGTGCTACCTTTTGCAGATATATTTCATACTCTCAAAATGATCTTGCTGACTAATCAATCCAGCTTGCTGTGGCACTATGCCATAACTAGAGCATGGGGATTAGAAAGAGCTGTCCAACTGTGTATACCTGGACTGGTAGGTAACACATTAAATGATACAAGTCAGAGAATCGAGTATGACAGCGCTGTAACTCTCCTATAAGCAGTGGCAGCTCTCATAATCTGACAGCAATTCCTAAACATGTAGAGAAGTCAAAGAGAAAGAGTAAGAGCTTACTCTCTCCCTTGAACACTGAAATGATAGTATCTTTCAGATACTAATATACAAATCAGATCAATACTTGGGGATGTGGTAGCAGTTGAGAAAAAGAATACTGGAATGAAGAGGCAGAATTTTTTCATTGGAAATTAACTGCCAATTTGGATGGACTTCAGAAGAGAAGATGTGGTGAGCATGGTTTTCCTTGGGTTGAAGAATGATGACACAATTAATTAAGATAAAGAATTAGGAATACAAAGCACTGGAAAAAGAAGTGCAAGCTGGTAATCACAGAATCACAGAATTTTAGGGGCTGGAAGGGACCTCTAGAGATCATCTGGTCCAAGACCTCCCCAGTGGAAGCAGGATCACCTAGGGCAGGTCACTGTTATACAATACAATACAATACAATACAATACAATACAATACAATACAATACAATACAATACAATACAATACAATAAATCCAGGTTGGAAGAGACCTTCAAGATCATCGCGTCCAACCTATCAACCAATCCAACCCACCTATGGTGTGCTCCAAACCCCCTTCTCCCATCTCTATCAGTGGAAGTTTGAATGGGGAAAGACAAAGGCACAAAATTGCTTTCCAAGGTGCAAAATTGCCTGGGGACAGGTAATTAGCTCCCATTCTTCCCCCCAGGGTGGAGGTTCCTTCCCTGTGGGGGAAGTCTGCTGGGTTTGGGAGCTATGATGAAGTGGAGTGCTACACGCCCATTATACATAGGCCTTGGACACATTGTCTACAAATGCCTTAAATAGAGTGACCAGAAAGTGACTGGGGGCTCTCACCATCATCTTGCTCCTGCTCTTCTCACTCTGGCCTTCATCTTGCTCACTCCACTTGGACCTGGCTTCTCCCTAGACCCTGCCTGCCTGAGGTCCTGCTCCCTGCCTGCTGTGGAGCAACCTGTGGCTTTCTTGCGGTGCTGCTGCTCACGAGTTTTTACCTCGTCGCAGCTGTGTCTACAGACAGTTTGATTCTGGTGGATTCTCTTCCTTCAGATCATGATGCATTATCCACAAATTGGATTATAAACCTGCAGTTCCTGGAGCCTGCCACTGACAAGAGACCTAGGGACCAACACCAAATTCCTGCTCCATCCTCATGAGTACAACCTGGCATTCTCATTGGCTTTCCCAAGGTTCCTGCCTGCCTCTGATTATAAGATGAAGCTATTTTGTGGCTTAGCCTTTTCCACTTTCTGAATTCTCTAAACTGTACTAAAGTTGCCCATAAGCATCCTGGCAGAATTTGTGACTGAAGAGAATCTGTAAATAATCTCATAAGTTTTATATCTAATTTTGGGGCAGGGTTTTTGGGAAAAATAAAGATAACTATAGTTTTCTAATTCCCGCCTTGTTAATGCAGCCCCTACTAAATCAGTCACACAGGAAATCATCCAGGAGGGTTTTCAAAGCCTCCAGAGAAGGCAACTCCACAATCTCTCTGGGCAGCCTGTTCCAGTACTCCATCATTCTCACCACAAAGAAGTGTCTCCTCATGTTGAGGTGGAAACTCCTGTGTACTAGCTTCTACCTGTTCTTGTCCTATCACTGGGCACCACCGAAAAGAGAATGGCACCTTCATCTTTACGCTCACCCCTCAGATACTTGTTGATAACATCCCTTCTCAGCCTTCTCTTCTCAGGAATAAACAGCCCCAGTTATCTCAGGTGTTTTAGCATTAGGCTATTTATAGCAGTTGCATAGTTGAGAGGAAACCAACACAGAGCCTTCAGAAAGCAAATTTCACCCTCCAGTTGCTGATGGGCTAGTTGTTTGGGGATGTAAAGCAATGGTCCGAAAAGGCAGTAGCAGATACTACCACCTGTACCTTTTCACCTTGCATTCAAGGGGAATATTACAGCTAAACAATCCATCTGCCATTTTATAATTCTGCCCTTGTCTTTGAAAACAATTGCCTTTTTTTAACTGCTTGAGCATCCTTCCACATAACTGTGAGACAGGATGCAGTTTCAGGATGCCATGAACCATGCTGACTGCCTGTACTCGTTTCAGACAACGGGCCTGCAGAAGTAGGCCATGGTTATTCTAAAGGTCTTCCCTAATTTGTGTTCCCAACAATCAGACAATCATGTGTTATGCAGTAAGAGAGGAGAAAAGAAAGAAAAACTTAAACAACACCAAAAACACACACACAAAAAAAACCCCCACAGCATTGCTTGAACAGATTCTGACTGCAGAGTGCATGCTCAAGCATTAGACAAAGATCTCATGGCCTACTTACCTACATCATCATCTTTATGTATCTAATTTTACTGTCTGAGAGCCCTGATGTTGGATGTCATCCATGTAATGGATGAGTCTCCCAAAACAAGGGTCCTGAGATGCCTCAGAATTGTAAGAGGTGCTTACCTCTCTTCAACAGCTGGCTCAACACCTGTTCTCCTGACTTCTCAACTCATTCGTATATGCTTCCAGTACAGTGATCACTTAATCAAAAACATTCCTCCAAAATACTGAAATGAGTTGATATGGAAGTTTCCATCTTTCCTTAGTAGCCCTTCAAAATTAATTATTGACACCTTCCCTGCAGCTGAAGGTTCACTGAGAAGTCTCCTTCCTGACAGTTTATAAGCTCTAAGCCACTCTCTAAAATTCAGTGAATTATTTAAACTCTATACAGCAAATTAAATCAGATTTCAGTTTATATCTGAGTATACAGAAATAAGTGAGCAATTACTTTCAAAGAGATTTTGACAGAGGCACACGGGATCCCAAGAGTCCAGAAGTGATCAATATTATCTCTAATGTTGTATAAAAGCAGAAGCATATGTAATTTGCTTTCCCCTCTTCCACACACATTTAAGACATGGTTTGCTGTACTTCCACAGGTCTCATATGTAACTAATTCCTTAGCAATTGCCCAAGCACCTGTAGCGCAACCCCAAGATGACAACATTAAAAAGGTTACACATAGCACTGTTCAAAAGAGAGTCATGTCAGCTGTCTGGCAGAGGGCAAGGCTGAGAGCTCGAAACCAACAGCCCTTGCAAGAGTCCATTGAGTAAACCACGGAAAGACTTAACTGCTGGCCTCTAGAATAGGAGTCAGTGGCTGAAACACTGGCTCCCTGACTATCCAGTGCCTCTGGAGAGAGAGGTATGGAAGAAAGCACCCCAGTGAGAGTGACTGCACATGTCAAAGACCTGTGAGCTCATGAAGTGAAGGAACACCCAAGTTACAAGATGTATAGACTCAGGAACCAGCACTGGACCAACCTGCAGGCAAAACACAACTTGAGGGCTCAGATCTTCCCACCACTGAGGGACACGGGGACCAGAGTCTCAGGCTGCAGTGCTCAGTGTGTTTGTGTGGGTCCTGGGCACAGGGCATAAGGAAGAGCACAGATCACCAGACCTAACATGTTATTCCAGGTGGGGCATCATCACTGCTCTGGAAGCTGGCACTAACATTTACATTTTATCTACCTCAAATATGTATTTAAAACACAGCCCATGCACCCTAGAGCCTTAGATATTAGGAAGACAGTGTAAATTCAGAGCTTTTTGAGAAGAAAAAATAAATTGAAAACTATTTTCATGCAAAGTCTAACATATATATACACACACACATATATATATACATACACAAATATAACATGAGGTATCAGTTACTAGACTCAGGTCAAACAAACAAACAGAATATGTTCAATCTGAACTGCAATGTTTACATATTTGCCTTAAACCCAGAAGTGTTGCTTTGGAAAATTCAATTACATTGAAAGTAATGTAAACAAGTTAATAAGGCATTTTATCATAGTATACACATTCAGGTCACATTTATTTTAAATACTCTCTTGTAATTCCCTTTAAAATCCTAAATAAAAATTAAAAATTGATTACCTGCAGTAGTCTCCTTGTTTAGCCACCTGGGCCAATGAGAACAGACAGTCGACAGTTGCTAGGTGACCAATAGCTTTAGACACAGGGTGGTAATGTTCACTAAAATGGCTATATCAAAACAGGAAAAATAACAGGAGGAAAAGAAAAAAAAATCATAGATACAAATGTACTGTTAAAATATACCCTATGTACACTTCTCAGAGGACTCCCATGGTTGTTAAATCACTCTTGAATTCAAATCTCCCAGCAGCATATTAAGTTACAATACAGGAATACAATCTTAATCAAGACCAACTTCATGCTTTTGTTGTAACTTGTGTTGTGAATTATTTTTAAGCACAAAAAGGCAGGCAAAATGAAATTCATTGCACAGCCTGCGACGGGTCTGCAGGTGATCCCTGCTGCTTAAGTGAGGTCTATAAAAATGTCACTGTTTATCACAATGGCTACTGAATCTCAACTGCCAATTCACTGCAGCTGTAAGTTACAGTCAAAAACACCACTCTAAAACAAGGTACCTTGAACATAAAATTCAAGAATTCAGTTTCCATTTACAGTATATTACAATGACTTTACCAGGAGAACAGAGTTTTCAGTAGAGTCATCATGAGTATCTTTTATTCCTCTCCCAGTCTCAAAGAGATAACATGGAATATGAATCCAGCAAAATTTAACAAATAAATAAACAAACAAATGTATGGAGAGGTGGGAAGATGACCACTTTCCTACACGTCTTTCCTTGTATGCTATCATACAACACTGTCGAAAGCAGCACAGTGAACACGAAAAGCAGCAAGTGAAGAAATGCTAAAACTAATTTGGCTAATATAGTGACAGCAAATTATTTAATAGAACTATTTAGCCTGCAGAAAAAGAGGCTCAGGGGAGACCTTATTGCTCTCTACAACTTTCTGAAGAGAGGTTGTAGAGAGGCAGAGGTTGGTCTCTTCTCCCAGGTAACCAGCACTAGAACAAGAGGACACAGTCTCAAGCTGCACCAGGGGAGGTTTAGGCTTGAGGTGAGGAGGAAATTCTTCACAGGAAGAGTGATTGGCCATTGGAATGTCCTGCCCAGGGAGGTGGTGGAGTCACAGTCCCTGGAGGTGTTCAAGAGGGGATTGGACGTGGCACTTGAAGCCATACGGTTTAGTTAGTCATAACGTGTTGGGTGACAGCTTGGACTTGATGCTCTCTGAGGACTTTTCCAACCTTATTGATTCCATGATTCTATTTTTTATAGCATTGAAAAGGTTTCACACAATAAGGAATTAAATAGCTACATTCAAAACTCTGATCTGAGACAAGCAGATCTTTTATGTCACTTGTGAGGGACAGTAACACTCCCATCACTTTGTAGCTAACAGTCCCAGGGCTTGCACACAAAATATAGAGCTGGGGAGAACCACACTCACTCAACTGACTGCACAAACACCCTTAACACTTGTAAGTCAAAAACTGCAACTAACACTGCCATTGTACTTAACTTACTATTATGTAAAGGCACACCTAGAGTGAAGCCACACTCTGAAGTGAATTGGGTTAGCTTGCACAATAAACCCTTTCTTAGTTTCATTTATTTTGTACTTCAGTAATAGTACTACTAGATTCTTCCACTCATTTGCAGTCAGTCATACTTTCAGGTTTTTTAAGCTGTGATATTTAGTAGTGGGATTCCATCAGAATTTTAGAATCTACAGACATCACTGCTGGACTCAAGACTCAGTCTGAAAAAGGTCTTGCCTTCAAATGCTTGAAACTGAAGAGTGAGATCTTAATTTACTTTCTTTAAAGTAGTAGGTAACATTAGTGAACTAACTTTTTAAAGATAAACTCTTTTTTATTACACTTATAGAATAGCATAGCATAGAATAGCATAGCATAGAATAGAATAGGACCAGGTTGGAAGAGACCTTCAAGATTGTGTCCAACCTATCATCCAACACTACCTAATCAACTAAACCATGCAACCAAGCACCCCTATCAAGTCTCCTCCTGAACGCCTCCAGTGATGGCGACTCCACCACCTCCCCAGGCAGTCCATTCCAATGGGCAATCACTCTTTCTGTGTAAAACTTCCTCCTAACCTCCAGCCTAAAGCTCCCCTGGTGCAGCCTGAGACTGTGTCCTCTTGTTCTGGTGCTGGTTGCCTGGGAGAAGAGACCAACCTCTGCCTGTCTACAACCTCAAAAATAGCATAAAATAAAACACACAATAACAAAAAACTGACTCAGTTTTGTAAACTTACTCTAAAAAATTTAGCCATTCAGCATTGCAGTCAAGGACTAGCTGCTCCCGGAGCTGATTCAGATGTCTGTAATTTTCTATAATAAAAGGAGAGTGGAAACGGCTGACAGCTTTTGTGCTGGAAGAGACAGAAAAAAGCCAAATAGACAATCAAGGTTACTAAGCAATCAGTTATACCATCTACATGCAAAATTGGGCTAGTTCTCTTACTCTCTGTGAGCCTTGAAAATGGATGTTAAAAAACATGGGGCTTTTATTCTAGTATCAAACTCTATTAATTTTAATCATCTTTATTGCAAGTAAAGTGATAGGTTACAGCACCACTGCCCATTCAGAAGGTTTTTGAAATGTTTTTCACAAGGTAGTGTGTTGCTGGTGCTCATGTATTTCACAAAATTCTGTTTGACAATGCACTGCACAAACAGATGACTTTCCTGATTGCATATACAATTAACACCAAGGGAAAAAAGTCATTTCAAAGGAAAAAAACTTCATGATAAGCCTGAAATAGTAAACACAGACTATCTTGCTAGTTTCCATTAGGGGCACTTGCTATTTATTTATGTATGTCTTTAAAGACTCACTTTGGCATTCAGAGGCATTCTTTTACAAAATCCAGATTAGCTGTAATTGGTTGTCATCTCAATTTTGCTTACTCTATGTGCTCTCAATACTGAATTTTTGTATAAGGAAATCGAACACCACTTCAGAGATCACCTTTGATTATGCCTAGAGAATTCAGCATTTACATGGACTCCACGCATTAAAGCATTAAGATATTCAACCCCTTTAACTAATAAAATAAATGACTGAAAAGACAACAGCCAATTACATAATTCAGCCAATCTCTGCTTCATCTACTGGAAAAAGTATTCAAAACTATGTAAAACCACCCTTACAAAACCATGTTCTGAAGCAAGTAAGGTTGGTCTGTATGAACATGTGAAACTACATTTCAAACACACAGTTACTTGAGAGGCACATATAGATATTTGCACAGTTACCTTCACCTTTCTGATTAAAATAAGGACAGACAAAATTCTGTGAAAGATGTGAATGCACAAACCATAGCTGCAACTAGATCAAGACTATGCAGTATTGACACCAAATAATGCAGTGCATGAAGGATCTACCAGGCAAAACAAACGTTTTATGAATTCCGTTTTTTCTTTCAGTTTGGTTTTGTTTGCTTTCAAGCAAAAGTTATTGTGGCAATAAATTATCACAACTATTTTGTTTGTTTCATTTAAATAAAAAAAAAAAACCAACCAACAACAAAACCTCAAACACATTTGAGTAATGAGAATGTGTACATAATTAATCTTAACACCAAAACATTACTCGATTTTTTTCTTACATACTAGAATAGAACAAACTTTGAAGACATTTTACATACCTACTAATCATAACCCAGTCAGATGGCACACATGACTTATGGCAATTCTTGACTTCTATCAAAAACTGAAATAAACAGAAATGCAGTATTACACATTGTGTGGGAAGTTAGGAAGACTACAGAACTATAATCATCACAGAACAACAAATCTGCATGCACTAGTGGAAAATCACAATCAGCCTAAAGTGTCTGAGCAGACCAGAAGCTAATTTTCTTTTTTCCTCAGAATTGAGAGTTATGATACACACATTTTCTGCCAAAAGAGCAATTCCTAGCCTGAGTTGCTCTTGTGCCCTACCATATTGCTGTTCCATCTCTGTCCTTCTATTCCTTCATCACTAACATGGTCTCCTCACCCTCTTATCAATGAAACCCAGACTAAAGTTAGCAATTCTTGCTTACCTGATTCTGACCAGCCTTTGTACAGAATTCAGCATGGACTCTACAACTCTGTACCACCTGTACTGAGGCTGCTCCTTACCAGCGAGATATGCCTGCCTGTCTAGGGATCAGTGGTTCATACTGAGTGAGTTACCTATATTTTACAGTCAAGAGGTCAAAGTCTCCCTGTATCTACAGGACGTGCTTAAAGTTTGGATCAACTTGGTGGCAGAAGGGAAAGAAATAGGGGAAACCAGCATCAATTGTAGGAGGCTCAGAGTGGTGAAATTTACAGGATGGGCTTACTGCAGTATTTTATGTGAACCCTGTTGATTATCTTTGCATAGAGGCCTGAGGTCCTAGGTGTCAGTGAATTGAGGCATTTTCAAATAAAGAATTCAGCTGGAAAACAAATTTCTAGCAGCAGAGATTAGATAACTCAGAATCTGATCACCTCTGCAGAAAACAATGAGACTCTCATGGGACAAAGCTTTTCCATTACAGTTAGTATGGCTTAGATGATCAAAAAAAAAAACCACCCAGACCGCCATACCTCAACTGAACAGTCAGCTAACATGAGCACAAGACTCTAACAAAGACATACTGCACTAATTCTTCAGTTGGTTAAGACATTTTAAAAATATTTGGTACTGTAGAATACCTGAAACCACTTAACACACATAAGATGAGATAAGAAGACTGAAAATAGGTAGAAGCAGAGATATACAATGATTCAAAAGCAAGCCAACTGCTGATAGTGCTAGTGGTGCTGCTGATGTGCTGGTATTTGAGTTTAATCTGAAGTTCATCTCAAAACAATCAAATGTGATCTGTTTATGAAAGGAAAACAGAAAGCACATCTCTGTCTATGTTGGATGTCAACTGAACTTGAAACGACAGTCTAAATGAACACAGCAAATTCAGTCAGCTGGTTCACATGGCTAATGAGAGACAAGTGGAGAGGCTGCAATCTTCAACACAACAAAAGCATTTACTTTTCCTCTAATTCCTATTAGATAAATAATTGCAGTATTAAACAAAGTGGACCAAAGCACTGCTTATGCAAAACAAGAACCAAGTACATGCCAAAAATAGCGATTTTACTCTAAATCCTGCCTGAAACACAGAGCAGTGGTATCAGTATCCAGATAGCTTTCTATCCTGCTTAGTGTACATTATGAATTATCTTAGAGGTCTGGAAGCAAAAGATAAGATAGACAAGGGTGTAACCTTGTATTTTGGAAAAGGGATCCAGCTTCAACTGGATCTTCATCAGAACTCAAACAGGAATGTAACAAAGAGAAGTTTAACTGTGGGATGACTATGCAAATCTAACCACGTATTCATAATTATGGTTTTTTGGGGGGGCTCACATAAAGGAGCAAGTAGTTTGATTTGATTTTTAATCTTCCCCCCCCCCCCCAAGAAAATCTGTTCCCTGAATAGATATTCACTCTAGGTAGATACATTAAAGAAGTTTCCTCTCTCTTCCAGGACTAGCCAAGCATAAACCTGTTTATTCCCAGGTCTGTTGTGAAGAAATTTTTGAACACTGCATCAGAGTGCCATAAGAATATTCCATACAGATCTCAGGAAGAAAGACCTCAACTCAGAGACTCTTGTTATGCTTACACTCTGCTACTCCCATGCAATTCCCTTCCAATTACTCCCATTCCTTTAGTGTCTTTCATTTCCTCACTACACTATCTTCTCTAGCCCTTCCTCTTCTGCTACTTTTGATGTCTCTGAGACAGTCATATCAGACGTAATTAAGTCACAGCTATCCCCAACCTCTGAAGTTCCTTCTATTAATACCAAGATAGATCTCTTTATCGGCAATGGCTTCTGGACAGTCCCCTGCTACAAAGGCCTCCTTTCAAATGTGTGTAGTAACTGGTGGTTTCTGAAATTCTCCTGCCCAGTTCACATCCAACTGCTTCTTCAGATGCTCTATACTCTTTGATCAAGATACTCTTTGATGAGAGGACTGTGCCAGGGCAGGATTAGATTGGCTATTAGGAAACATTTCTTAACTGAAAGAGCAGTCAGGCATTGGAAGAGGCTGTCTAGGGTGGTAGTGGAGTCACTGTTTCGGGAGGTACTGAAGAAACATGTGCCCATGGCACTTTGGGACATGTCTTAATGACACAGTGGTCTTAGTTTGACAGTTGGACTTGATGATCTTAGAGGTCTTTTCGAAACAAAACAAGTCTATGATTCTAAGATCAATTATTCTTTCCTTCACACATCCCCACCATCACCCATTTGTAAATCTAGCCTCTCACAGAAAGCTCTTAAATCCTGGCTTTCCCCTTCCTCACACAATATTCAAATTAACTCTTCCATGTTTCTTTTTGGACTCCATCATCCATGCTGATAGTCTACCTAACTATCAAGCCACATTTCCTCTTCTCAGCTTCACCAGACAAAGAAATATCCCCCCAATAGTAAATGCTGCTGCATCTCATTCACCTTTTCTCACACTCCCAATGACTTTCAACACTGCCTGTCTCCTTCCTGCTGCATCTTTGGGTCTTTCTCATCTTTCTAGGTCCTTTCAGCTCCTTTCCTCTCTGCCCTCACTTACTCACCCTTTTTTAGTCCCAACTCTCAGTTACAGTATCACAGTAACAGTATCACAGTATCACCAAGGTTGGAAGAGACCTCAAAGATCATCGAGTCCAACCTCTCACCACAGATCTCATGACTAGACCATGGCACCAAGTGCCACGTTCAATCCCCTCTTGAACACCTCCAGGGATGGTGACTCCACCACCTCCCCAGGCAGCCCATTCCAATGATGAATGACTCTCTCAGTGAAGAACTTTCTCCTCACCTCAAGCCTAAACTTCCCCTGCCGCAGCTTGAGACTGTGTCCTCTTGTTCTGGTGCTGGTTGCTAGAGAGAAGAGACCAAACCCCTTCCTGGCTACAACCTCCCTTCAGGAAGTTGTAGAGAGCAATAAGGTCACCCCTGAGCCTCCTCTTCTCCAGGCTAAACAACCCCAGCTCCCTCAGCCTCTCCTCATAGGGCTTGTGCTCAAGGCCTCTCCCCAGCCTCGTTGCCCTTCTCTGGACACCTTCAAGTGTCTCGATGTCCTTCTTAAACTGAGGGGCCCAGAACTGGACACAGGACTCAAGAATTGCCCAACTCTATTCTTTTCCCAGCTTTCTGTGGAGTTCTCCCCAGCCATCCTACTCCTAGTTCCCAAGGACAATGTTGAATAGTGCTACCTCCCTGTTCCTTTTAGTTCCACCCCAAATCTGGCAGGATCTGTCACCTCTTTTTTTTGACACTGAGATTCTCGTCTGGCTGAACTGTGGCCAGTGCACATTTGTACAGTATCTAGCGAACAAAAGCTCCAGTATGCAACCACAATTAAAACAACATTTATCATTATCTAATACTGTTCATCTTCTCTCCCATCTTACAAATTACAGTCTTACAGCACTCACAGATCATTTTACCATTCTTCAAATTAACCTAATGCTGTGCTTCCTGGTTCTCTGAGGATATTTCAGCACTTAATAGCTAAACAATTAACCTTGGAAGAAGGTGACTCTTTTTACATATACAGAAATTCAAAGCATTACTGAATCAAGTTCAGCTGCACTAACATGTTTTTATTATTTAAATCACTAAAGTAATTGACTTAAATAAAAAAGTGACACTGTCACAAAACTGTTTCTTTGAAGTTGTACAAAAGATTACAACCAAGATGAGTCAATGACCTCATAGAGTGTCATGCTAAATGAAGAGAGTTGCAGTGAAGCCTAACTTCGAAGCTATTCTCTAGGCAAGCAAGGGCACAGTCATATGTAACAGGAAACACATTACCTCTTGACCAGAAACTGTAACATACTCTGCAGAAGGTTTCTTAATCTGTTTACGAATATCCAGCAGATGCAATTGTATTTTAGAAACCACATCAAGGATCTCTTCCTTTTTCTTTCTGATGACAGGGAAGTCTGTAAGGTCCTTGAACAACTGAGTTTTATCTCCAGTCCTATACATAAGAAGTGTAAGATAAAATAACAGTGAAACCAGAAATATATTGCTCATTTCCACTGGCTGTGTCCATGTTTCTATTTGTGATTTTAACATTAGTTTTATTCCTCTCTAAATACAGCTTGTTACTTGAGCATATTACAGTATATTTAGAGAAAGCTGCCATACCTACTACACAATCAGAAAGGCATTTCATACAGGAACTCCAGGAGAGATACACACTCCTCCAATGTATTCAAAAACTGATCTATTTCTGTCCCTTTCTACTCCACAACACTCCTTCTTCTATACCAAAAACTACTGACTCTGGCCTTTTTTGTTGTCTCTAAATCCGCAGCCTGCAGCTTTCTGTATGCTCTCCTTCAAGCTGAGCAGAGCAAGAAAAGGAAGCACAAGAAGCATCGTTCTCTCCTGTCTCAATTCTAAATTCTGCAATGCAATTGCTGTCCCAGCCTGGAACATCTCGAGTGCTGACATTACCTTTATCATGATCAAATGTGAAGCTCTAAGTAATTTCTACACAACATGAATATAAATTATATTATTTTATGATTCTTCACATACTTAGAAATTGGGCAGATTATGGGCAGATTTTCATGATGACTGCAAAGAAAAATCATTCCCACAAGGCCTTCATCGAAGAAGAATGTGATCAGGAGTTACTTTGAGTAACTTCCTTCTTTTCTCAAGAAAAGGTTAACCAGGTTGTTTTTTTAATACATGCAAAACAATTGTCCTTTTCTAGTCTCAACATTGAAGAATTACAGGATAGTTTTGGCTGCACTATTCCAGCTCAGGATTGAAACCTGAAACAGACAATCAGCTGCTTAAAATGGAGAAGCTGAACAAGCTATGAAAAAATATGGTTGCCATTAAAAAAATAGCAAAAATGTAACTTATCCTAATAAGCATCAAGAAAACAATAAACAGCAGTGCAATCAGCCCTAAGTTAATTGGAATACACATTTGCATTTTAAACAAAATACAAAACTACAGTTAATTGCATAATTACCCTGAAATCTAATATTTGGAGAGCAAGTAATTATCAAAGTAATAAAACATGAAAGTAATAAAAAAGTCTAATATTCCCCCTACTCTGATACCCCTTTGCCCAAGAATGAAACTACCACTGGAGCCAGTGACCAGAAAGGTAACACAAAGCAGTGCTTTGGTTTTGCATTACATGGATGTAATTATTATATAAGTGACAGTAAAGACGTCATTTTAAAATACGATTCTAATTTTTGGAAACACTTTCGTGCTAATCAGACTGTTTCCATGGGAATGCAAGGGGGAAAAAAAGATCACTAGTAGCCAGCAGCTGACTGAAGACTGTCACTGCTATGTGATGCCTACCAAAAATTTAAAAGTTAACAGTGTAATTCCCCTGGAGCAGAGGGATCCTTTTGAAAACCACTGGAGGATTCTATCCACAACACATAACAAAATTAACACATGATGCAGTATACATATACAGTGTGTGCATCTGTGTATATGAGTATTATCTGAAGGGTGGGCATCAAGAGGAAGGGGACAGGCTCTTTTCAGTGGTGGAGGTTCTACCTCAGCACAAGAAGACACTTCTCTATAGTGAGGGTGACTCTGGAACAGGCTGCTCAGAGAGGTTGTGTAGTCTCCTTCTCTTGAGACTTTCAAAGCCAACCTGGGTGCGTTCCTGTGTGGCTTGCCCTAGACAATCCTGCTTAGGCAGGGGGTTGGACCTGATGATCTCTTCCAACTCTGCTAATATTCTGCAATTCTATGATTTCTATGATCAGTGACAGTATTTTCTACTCATAACACTGCATATAAGTTTTGTATACTATTCTAGCCATCATCAACATGTGCATATTTTAAACAGTAAATCTGTCATAATTAAGATACAGTCTGTTTTGTCATAACCTGCCCCAAGTGTAATTGGATGCCATGTTATCAGTAGAAATCTCTTAATCCCACCTGTTCAATGGGCACAGAGAATATTTTTGCTGTTCTCAGTGTCTAAATTTCAGCAGCAAAGTTATGTTTTAGGCTTTAATTCTTAAATTTCTTTGATTTTAAATCTCAGCTGGAAGAAGATAAAAAAGGTTGTATAAATAAACTGGATGCTTATTTTTAGTCTTTTTTTTAAAACAGAAGTCTATTGTGCCTCTACACATTAGACTATCTACCACATCTTTCATCACAGAATCTCTAGGTATATCACAGTCAGTTACATCAAATGAATTAGAATAGAGTAGAATAGAATAGGATGGAATAGAATAGAATAGAATAGAATAGAATAGAATAGAATAGAATTGAATAGACCAGACCAGGTTGGAAGATACCTTTGAGATCATTGAGTCCAACCTATCATCCAACACTATCTAATCAATGAAACCATGGCACCAAGCACCCCATCAAGACTCTTCCTAAACACTTCCTAAACTCTTCCTATTGAAGAGCATGGGGCCCAGCACTGATATTACAGAAGGAAATGTTCAGAGTTAAAACTCTCTTCACAGGAGGTAAGTTTAGAATTTTCTGAGTATAAAGCTGGATGATACTACTTTTGTGTTCAGAATGCCCTTTCAATGTGTTGTGTAAAAACTACACTGAAAGAAGACCAAAAACTGGCAAGTGCTTCTGCAGGTTGGCTGCGCAAACAGACTGCTTCTATGCCTAGCACCATGATAAACCCTTGTTAGATTTTACACTATTTTTCAATGAAAGACTGCCATTTCCTGTCCAGAAGGGTGGTACTCCTATATTCTGTCCCCTGAATGGTTGTTTACACAACTCTCGCTTACTAAACTCATGTTCTCACTTTAGTACTCTGCATCTTAAGCCTTCTGTCTTCTTCTTCCTATGGATAAAACTAGGATCTAGGAGTAAGAATGGAGGCAAAAGTTCTTCAGAAGAAACCATGCACAACAAATATTTAAAGATATTCTCCTTTATAATGCATCTTTATCCCAATTCAGCATCTCCATTTATTTTTTTTTCCTTGGATCAACAAAGGAAAGATGACAAAATATGGCAAACACTTGCCATACTTTCATCTCACCTCTCCACCACTGCAGGAAGGCAATTGCAGGGAAAAGTCTGAACAAATTTAGAGCCTGAGTGGGTGCTCATTTAGTCATTCTCTGGAGGGAGTCCACGAATAGGGCACTAACCCCAGAAAGGGAAGCAAATCACATAAGCTACCTGGAATCTTCAAAGCTCTTCAACATTATATCCTCTCTCATTAGTGGGCATGTAAAGAGATTTGTTTTAAAAGGATGGGGGCTCCCAAAGCTTTGATGAATTTTCACAATAATAGGCATATTCCTGGCAGCTGGACAAAGGTCAATTCTTTCTTCAAAAAGAAGATCTCCATTAAAAAAAATAATTAAAAGTTGTTAAACAAGTTAACATGAGCAAAACACATTTTGCTCTAAATTAATTCTCCAAACCAGCTGAAAAAACTTCAGAAAATCATTCAGCCTGAGGCAGACACCCACCAGACAAAATATTTGCCTGCTTAGTTTAACTTTAAAAGAAGAATGTAAGCTGCAGAAAACAACTTCTGCTTTAACTATAAGCAGTCTGTAAAAAAACAAAAAACAACCAAACCACAAAAAAACCACAAACCAACCCAAAACTGTAAAAATAAGGTACATTATAACAAGATGCATCACTCACATAACAATACATTCAGTCAGAAAGCAAATGAGGCACAGAAGATTCCTACGTTTTTGCTACTTACTTGGCAGCTTCTTCATTAAGGATCTTTAAATAATGTTTTACTGGAGAGAGAAGTTCAGGGATTTCTAGTAGTGCATTTTGTAGCAGAGGAGTTTTCACATGAGAATGTATTACTGGAACAAGAGTTTGAATTTCCAAGTCCAGGCGAGACAAGGTGCTGACTATCAAGAAGAACTCTTGGGTTGAGCACTGAGAAGGAAAGCAATGTCTAAATCATTACAATGTATCATGTGTCCATTAAACAAAGAGTTTTCTTCTTTTTGAAAGAGACAAAGTTTGGTTAAACCATATGGGTTGTAACATAACTGCATCATGTTATCACATTCAAAAAGCCTTCTAGTTGTTTTAACCATTTTGTTAAGAAATCAGCCAAGAGCTGACCTCCAACACTCCTGATGCTGGGTTAAGTTGTGTAACACAGATGCAGCAGACAATAGGAAAAAAAAGGATTAGTAATGTGCAAAAAACAAAAAAGCAGGTGGAGCAATTTTGTGAGGATGACTGGTCCACACAGCCTTGTGCTGTTTTCTGAATCCACAGTCTGCTGTTTTGACAAGAGAGGATTTGGAAAGGCAACATCAGGCACAAAGAGGGAGAATATTAGAAGAACAACACAGGAAAGACAAACTGACCAACCAAGAAAGCAACAAAACACAAAGTCAATGTCAACTAAAAAAAAAAAATCAAAACAAAACACCCCAAAAACCAACACAGAAAGAAAATCAGCAGTCACTGTTTAAAGTGCTTGTAGCTATTTCCATCTTTGGGCTCTGGTTGGATACAACCAGGTCTAAGTGGTGCGTACACCACACTAATCCATACTTTGTCTTTCATCCTTTTTTCACTACAGTTAAGAAAGATTTTTCTATCTTTCAGGCAGTTATTCAGGGTATCATTGAAACAGAATCTCTCAGACTGGAGCAAATAGCACACAGCACTTTCAGAGCTTGCTCCATAGTATCCACAGAGTAGAAGAATATTGGTTCTCTGAAGGCGGCTTCTCACCAAAAGTAGTGACTTGTAAAAAATAAACTCGTCTTTCTTTTTTAACCATTAACATTACTTCTGATGCAGCTCAAATATTTTGCTGTTAAATATACATGCTCTTTGGCATCAACAGTTTGTTCCCTTTTGCTCACTTTCAAAAATTAGCAGCAGTCCAGGCCAAGATTTTCTAAGCAGTTAACAACAGAACACCACATCATCGGCCACACTCCTAGTTTCCCCTACCCCCAACTCAGTTGACCCACTCAACTCTCAAGTTACCTAACGTGCTCATTCCCCACCTCCAAATTAAGTAATATCAATACTCCCTGAAATAATCTTGACAGCATTAAGTTTGTGTTAAACCACATTTGCAGACAAAATGGAAATCTGGTCCTATTAGACACTTAAAGGCTTCAACCACTGCTGAAATCAGTGGGGTTCCAGGATATTTCCATTTCAGAAGGTTTGAAGAAAGATGTCTATAAATAATTATGCATTTTTCCCCCATATCCTTCTGATCTGTAGAAACATTTTTTCTTCAGCCTTCTGAACTTCTCCCATCAGTCATCTGACAACACCAAAAAAGGTATCTTCCTCACCTGGGGATGGAATGAAGGGGATAGGATATATTAAATGATTTTTCTATAACATTCTTTCCATGGTGCATCCTTCTCTTTCTGTATCTTTTCTGTCCCCTAACCTTGCAACAGTCTATAATTTAATTTCTGGTCAGTATTTTGTGGTGAACAGTACCATACTGATTGCAAAACATGAAGGATTCAGTGAATCACTATTTCATAAAACATGGCTACATTTGTACTTTACCGTGCTTTCTCTTCTAGTTTTCCCCAGAGGTAAATTTGTGTTTCTCTTTCCTTCCTACACCCTTATGCAAGAACTGAGACAATTCTCTCATCTGTTCTGTAGTTATTTCTCCCAAAACATCTGTATATGAACTGGGAATCACGTATTAAATAAAACGCTGGGCTGGAAAGGAACACTTTCTCTCCCTCCCCACATACCTAAGTCTGCTCTGCAATGCCTACTAGCCCTTCAGAACATGAAGACCATCTAAACAGACTCTTCTAAAAACCATTAAAAAGACAAAGTACACTCCAGACACAGTCTAAGGCATTTTCTCATTAAATGTCTAAGTGATGGAAGACCATGCCATGTAATCACAGCAGGAAAATACGCCTAAACCTCTACCAAACATACTTGGAAATGCAGTATGGAAACCGGAAGTTCTAAGTAAATTACAACAGTTTGGTTAGGAAAAAAAAATTGGGGGGCTTAATTGCTGTGTTTACTGATTTACTCTATCACAAAGGCTGTATTAAACCAAAATAGAAATTGTGGGGGGAGGGAGGGAATCATTCCTGGCCATTTAAAATGCATTCAATCACAGAGGTAAATGTAACTGAAGTTATCAGAATGCAAGTACCTGTTAGACACTCTTCCAGCTAACCTGAAACATGGCTTGGTGCTGAAAACTTAAAGTTGCCATCTCACACAGGCAAGGCTGGTAAATACTTGACTAAAGGAATAAGCAGTTTAGCCATGGCATTTCATAACATTCAGGGTGGCTTCTGAAAAAGCTAAGCTCATCTCTCTTTCAGATGCATGAAGTTTACAGTTGTAGAGACCCACTGGTCAGTTTCTCTGCCATTGCTCAGTTTTTCTACATGATTTTTTTTAATGTCTGCTCTCAAGCCCTTACATGCTAAGAAACTTTATGCTCACCACTTCCTTCCAGAAACTGATCCATAAAGTATCACAGTATCACAGTAATAATTTGCACAATGTTAAGTTTTTATCAGATGGCCTAAATTTCCCTTCCATTAAATTAATCCTAGTATCTCTAGTTTTACTCTTTCATATTACAGTAACTCAACTCCTTCACTGTTGACACCGTTGAAATATATTTCTAAACCTTCTGCTCTCATCTAATCAATACAACCAACCTCCAATCTTTTACTCTTTCTTCATTAAAAAACAAAACCAACCAACACTATTATTCAGCCTCAGGAAAACTTTGGTTCTCCCCTGCACTTGCTTCAATTTATCAACATGTTTCTGATAATCTGGAACATACTTATTCGATCTTGTAAAAGCTCTGACAAGAAAATAAAACAAAATAATAAAGCAGTAAATCTGTCAATGGCATTTGAAGTCAAAGCACAAAGGAAAAGGTTTGAAAGACCAAACAAAAGATAAATTCAGGCTTGGACTCAAAGTCAAATACAATATGACTGACTGCATCACCATCGTTAACCTTGATGCAGATAAAGGATAAAAATCTGCAAGACTTCCCTTGACTACAAAATGTACTGAGGGAGGCAAAGCCCTGCCACATGAAATAGCAAAGTAGTCCCTGACAAGACAGCATTAAGTGATTCATAGGAAAACAACATCCAGAAGAGGAGAATGAGCAAATATGGACAGTAACAAATACATCAGTTGAACAGGTGGTGTTTGTTTGGTTCATTTTTTTGTTTTGTTTTTTTCAATTGTTCTTTTAAAAAGGAAGTGAATAGGGACTTAACTGTTACACAATCTATACAAGGGCAGGAAAGTATTTAACTATGTAAGAACACCTGTCTGAGGTGATCTTCAGTATGGTTGTTGAGACTGGTGAAGGCGAGGCTTCAAACGCAGGAGGATGCTAGATTTCAAGGCAATGTCATCTATAAGAGAATTTAGGCATGGGCTGGAAACAACAAATCTCAAAGTTACAATGAGATTTCTCAAAGGATGCTTAATGAACATGCTGAATCTTCTCACAGCATCTGGCAACTCATAGCCTACACACTGTAACAGTCATCTTAAGCTGAAACCTACTTGATTCTACTGTGAGATACAGTATTCAGTGCATTTGGAGAATAGGAATTTCAGCATGCTTTACTACTAACAATTTTGTTAGACAGTGTTCCCCAGAAAGAGGGTGAACATGCCTCTTATCCAGAGCATGATTGTTTCCCTTGGCTTGATTTGAGTAACACTGCAGGACTTTGCATCTAAAATTTAATGGCTACATGGCAGAAATGCTTTACTAAGCAAACAGATAACTCAGACCAGATGCATAAAAAAACCTCCAAAAAAGCTGGGCTCCATTAAAGTGGGATTAATTCCACTTAAATCCAAGTAACCTTACAAATTATATATAACTGTGTTATAAATTAGAAGCTCTTAACATACAGTAAAAACGGTTTACTTAAAGCAGGACTGAGAGTATCTGTATTACCTGAAGTCACCAATATATTATGCTACAGGGAGAATTTATTTTAAACATTCTATACAAACAGTAACTAATTTCCTGGGCATATATAACATGTATTGATTTAATACATGTATAACATGTATGTGTAATACATATATAAGATGTATTGATTTAATACAAGTATACTGTGATACTGTGATATTGATTTAATAAGAGCAGAAAAATTAGAAATACAACATTTTTTCTCTGCATCCTCTGAAAGTCACACCACATTTAATGAAGTATCAAATACAGCTTCTGGGGAAGGCTGTATTTTCAATGTGACTCTGGTTGACAGGGTTTTAGACAATTAGCATCCAGCTGTGCAGCACCATTCTCCTCTGAAACTTTTTTCTCTTTTCCCCAGGGAGGTGGTGGAGTCACCATCACTGGAGGTACAATACAATACAATAAATCCAGGTTGGAAGAGACCTTCAAGATCATTGTGTCCAACCTATCAACCAATCCAAGCCACCTAAACAACTAGATCATGGCACCAAGTACCCCATCAAGTCGCCTCCTGAATACCTCCAATGATGGTGACTCCACCACCTCCCTGGGCAGACCATTCCAATGGCCAATCACTCTCCTGTAGGTGTTTAGGAAGAGACTGGATGAGGCACTTGGTGCCATGGTTTAGTTGATTAGATGGTGTTGGGCGGTAGGTTGGACTCAATGATCTCAAAGGTCTTTTCCAACCTGGTTAATTCTATCCTATTCTCTGAGAAGTCTGAGCATGACAGCAAAGTAGTGAAATACTCCCAGCAAAAATGAAAAGCAAATGCTACAAGGCGGCCGCAGGCAGCCAAGCAGCAGATAGCCACCTTGTAGCCTGTTTTATTTTGCACAGGTAAGCAGCCTGGTAAGTGGGCAGCAAAGTCTTAGAGACTGATTTAGAACTGAACAGTTTTTCCCCCAACTGCAGCAACTTTTGAGGATCTCTGAATATGTTAGGAGCAGAACAAACTGAAAGTCCATTTAAATGTGAGGAGGACCTTCTTTATTTTGAGGATGGTGGAGCACTGGAACAGGCTGCTCAGAGAAGTAGTGGAGTTTCCATCCCTAGAGTCACAGAACCACAGAATTCGCAGGGTTGGAATGGACCACAAGGATCATCTAATTCCAACCCCCCTGTCATGGACAGGGACACCTCACACTAGATCAGGTTTGCTCAGAGCCATATCCAGTGTGGCCTTAAAAACCTCCAGGGATGGGGCTTCTACCACCTACCTGGGGGAACCTGTTCCAGTGTCTCACCACCCTTATGGTGAAGAATTTCCTCCTATCATCCAATCTGAATCTACCCATTTCTACTTTTGTTCCATTCCCCCCAGTCCTATCATTACCTGACACACTAAAAGATCCATCCCTAACTTTCTTGTAGGCCCTCTTCAGATACTGGAAGGCCACAATAAGGTCTCCTCAGAGCATTCTCTTCTCCAGACTGAATAACCCCAACTCTCAGCCTGTCCTCATAGGAGGAAAAACTCCAGCCCTCTGATCATCCTCACAGCCCTACTCTGGACATGTTCCAGCACATCCAGGTCATTCTTGTAATAGGGGTTCCAGAACTGGATGCAGTACTCCAGGTGGAGTCTCACAAGAGTGGAGTAGAGGGGGAGAATCACCCCTCCTGACGTGCTGGCCACACTTGACTTGATGCAATTCAGGAGACCATTTGCTTTCTGGGCTGCAAGTGCACACTGGTGGCTCACATTTAGCTTCTCATCCACCAGCATCCCCATGTCCTTTTCTTCAGGGCTGCTCTCAAGCCAGTCACTGCCCAGCCTATATCAGTGTCTGGGATTGCACCGACCCAGATGCAGGACCTCTTCTTGAGCCTCATGAGGTTGTCTTAGGCCCATCTCTCCAGCCTGTCCAGGTCCCTCTGGATGGATCCCTTCCTTCCAGTGTCTGCTGCACCACACAGCTTGGTGTCATCAGCAAATCGGCTGAGGGTGCACTCAATGCCACTGTCCACGTCGCCAACAAAGATGTTGAACAAGCCTGGTCTCAGGACTGATCCCTGAGGGACTCTGCTTGTCACTGGCCTCCCCTTGGACATGGACCCATTGACAGCCACCCTTTGGGTGTGGCCCTCAAGCCAGTTCTTTATCCACTGAATGGTCCATCCATTGAACTCATATTGCACCAACTTGGATGTGGTGCAGGACAGTGTCAAAGGCTTTGCTCAGGTCCAGGTCAATGATGTCAGCTGCTCTCCTCTTGTTTATTGATGTAACTTTGTCATAGGCGGCTTGTCAGGCAGGATTTGCCCTGGGTGAAGATGTGTTGATTGTACTCAGTCACCTCTTCATTATTCTTCTGCCTTAGCAGTGCCTCCAGGAAGATCTGCTCCATGATTTTACCAGGCACAGAGATGAGACTAACTGGTCTATAGTTCCCTGGGTCATCCTTCTTTCCCTTGTTGAACATGGGGCTTATGTTTCCCCTTTTCAGTCAGTGGGGACCTCCCCAGACTGCCATGACTTTTGGAATACAATAGAGAGCAGTTTAGCAACCCCTCCACAGGTTCCCTCAGCACCTGTGGGTGTATCTCACCAAGTCCCATGGACTTGAACACTTTCAGGTTCTGCAGATGGTCACAAACTTGATCTTCAATCACAATGGGCATTTCCTTCTTCCAGCCTCTGCCATTATCTTCCAGTATGCTTAGAGTGTGGCTGGAGCCCTTGCCTGAGAAGACTGAGGTAAAGAACTCACTGAGAACCTCAGCCTTCTCCACATCACTTGCCACCAGTTCTCCCATTTCCTTTCTGAGGGGGCCCACACCTTCCCTAGGCTTCTTTTTACCATTAATACACCTACAGAAATTTTTTACTGTTCTCCTTGATCTCCCTGGCTAAATTTAATTCTAATTGAGCTTTAGCTTTTCTAACCAGGTCTCTTGCTGCTTGGGCAGCTTCCTTATATGCCCCCATTCCAGCTGTCCTTTCTTCCACTCCTTGTACAGTTTCCTTTTGTGTGCCAGCATGTCCAGGAGCTCCTTGCTCATCCAGGCAGGTCTCCTAGCATTCTTTCCTACCTTCCTCTCTGTCGCTATACTTTGCTCCTGAAGGTGATCCTTGAAATACTGACCAGCTGTCCTGGGTCCTACTTCCCTCTAGGGCTTTGTCCCACAATACTTTGGCCAGCAGATCCCTGAAGCAATCAAAGTCTGCATGCCTAAAGTCCAGGGTTGTAAGCTTGGGATACATTCTCCCAGTTAACCGGAGATCTTAAATTCTAGCACATTGTGGTCACTGCAGCCAAGGCTGCCCCCGAGCCTCATACTGGTCCCCAGCCCCTCCCTGTTAGTGAGGACAAGGTCCAGCCTAGAACCTTTTCTTGTTGGTTCCTCCACCGTTTGGAGGAGGAAGTTGTCATCTATGCATTCCCTCCAGCAGACGTCAGGGTGACTGAAATTCCCCATGAGGACCAGGGCCTGTGAACAGGAAGCCAATTCTATCTGCTTATGTAGGCCCTCATCTGCCGGTTCTGCTGGTCAGATGGCCTGTAACAGACCTCTACTGTAACATCACCTTCCCCTGTCTTCCTTTAATCTTTACGCATATGCTCTCAACCAGCTCATCAGCCTTGCGCAGGTAGAGCTCCACCAATTCCAGCTGATCACTGATATGGAGAGCAACACCTCCTCACCTCCTATCCTGCCTGTCCTTCCTAAAGAGCTTGTGCCCATCTATTCCTACATTCCAGTCATGGGAATCATCACAGTGGCTCTTAATTAGTGCTCTTTATTATCTGACATCTTCCTGGATACCATCCTGTACAACCCACTCACGTGAACCTCTTCTGGCAGGGGTCTTGGACTAGATGACCTCCAGAGGTCACTTCCAACCTGTATCATTCTGTGATTCTGTGATTTACAGCACGTCCTGGTAAGATTGCATTACTGACCTCACTCCTTGTGTAGGAGTTCAGTGAAACAGCTCCACTTTAATCTGCTCTGTAAATTCAATAATCACTTGTTATGATGACTCCTGTCCACTTCGGTGACTAAGCTTTTGTAAAAAAATAAAGTTTATTGAGCAAAGGGTACAAATAAGATAAACAATTATGCTTCAAGCCTGTACAAATATTTGTCTTCTAAAACACACTGCATGAAACCAGGCATTAAACCAGCAGGCAACATCAGGATGGCCCCAATAGGACACATTTCTAGAAGTCCTGATGGCATGTTCACTGTGCACTGGTTTTCAGACCTGTCCAAGCACAGGTCTCTGATCACTCTCTTGCCATTCTGTGCACTCCAAGGCAAGGCTAAGCAGTCATCACTTTAACAAAGACAAAAATAGATAGGGTCCTGCCTTTCATACTTCTTTCTGTACTAAGATGCAAGGAAATGCATGTGGCCTATTTATTACTTGGTGGCTCTCTCCAGGGCCTAGAAAGCATGACTGAACTGGCTATGGAGAACACTGAGCCAGTGTGTCTTGTCATCACCTCCAGGTACTATTTAGACAAAACTCCAGATAATCCCCTGTCTCTCAGATTCCTTTTCAAGTCAGCTTCTGAATGCTACCATGAAGATTTTAAGCAGTTCCTCTCCAGACATCCTTCTCTTGCCATAAAGGTTAGGCCATTCTGCTGTTGACAGCATTTCAGACTGGCAGGATGTCAGGTGCTGGAACTGCAGGAACTGAGAAGAACAAGCAGTCCTTGTATTAATTCCACTTGCCATAGCAACAGTAACATTGCTCATCTCCTTAAAGCGTTCTCATAGCCCTGTTTTCATGCTGGGGCAAACTTGGAGCTGGTAATATGACCTCCAAAGTAATACCTAATTCCAGATTGCTTGTACTTCAGGGTAGATCAGCAGTGGTTTACAGTGGTTTGGGTTTGTGGTAGCATGAACTTGTGGAGGGTCAGACTAATAACTGCCAGTTTGAATGATGCTACCAGATAAGAATCATTGGAAGACTTGCTAAACCCCAAAAACTAACATTCAGACTAGGATAATACAATATTTACCAGAAAAACATTCGTAAGGGTGTTTTGCCTTGCCAGGTCAGTTCCAAAACAGTGTTACTTTGCCTTAATATTTTAATGTCTCCTCTAGAGGTTACTGGTGCTCTACAATGAAAGCTCTACAATGGCTTATCTGAGTGAAAGACATCTGGAATGGCTGAGGTAATCCAGCCACCTCTGTATACTTCAGACATCTCTCTGAAACACACCTCCTCAAGTACTGTCACTGTAGTCTAACGAGTCTGAAGGATGAAATACTTGTCACATTTTCCTATTTTACCTGCAGTTGACACTGAATTAACAACCATCAGAGCACTCCCCACAGTTTTGGAACCTCCTTTGGAGCATGTGGGGGATGGGTATTTGAAATTAACAGAACTGGAAAGGTTGCTAGAGCAGGAACTGAGGAGGCAGCATTCACCAGATATTATAAAAGAAAAAAACCAAAATTCACAACCCATTTACTCCAGTGACTGACTCTTCTTGTTTGCAGGGTTCTTTCTTCATGCTCCAGATTTACTGTCTGTCTAGACTGTAGAATCTGTTTCCCAGAGTCTGCTTTTGATTCTTTATTCAAAACAGACCCTGCCTTTCAGGGATACTGTCATCTGCTCAAAGTTATAGAGCCTTCAAGGATTAGTCAGTGCTTTGGGTACTCTCTGCAGTGTTCTGCAATGGATGACAAACTAGGTATTTAGCAGGGGAAGTTGGTTAAGTGTATTTTTGGAGCTTTTCTCCCTATTTACCCTTCTTAATGATTCTGCTAAAGCACTTCTCTCCTACAATTTCGTTCCAACACGTAATTCACTAAACATATCTTCATACTACGCTACGGTTAAGACAAATTACATTATCACCTCATTCCAAAAATCACATGAAAATCCAGGGTCTCCGAATGGTTCCACTAAAATGATAGCTTTAAAGCTTAGAAGGGAAAGCAGTCCTACAACACAAAGGGATACCTGAAGAATCCCACAGCACAGGATAGCAATGGAAGCTTGCTAGGTTGTTGTGAAGCACAATTGTATCCCTACAAACCTCATTATGCCTCACACTGCCTAAAATGAGCCATGTCATTAGAAAGTGAGTTATCCAATTCCTAGACAGCTGCTCTAAAGGGAAAAAAACTGTATCAAATGGATGTGGCACATTTTAGAAGACGTGGCAGTTGGATGCACACTCTTTGTTTTCATAAGCTTCATTATAGCTGGACTTCTGTATCCATACACTGAAATATGCAAGTCTTTCCATGTGACTAACACTGCAACACATTAGGGCTTTCAAAATTATACAAAACAGAGTTTCAGATTTTCAGAGAGAGGAAACCTTTGTGCTGTACCATCCAAAGAAATTACAACTGTGCTCTTCTTCTACCCACCTATTCTTTTATCTAAAACAAACTGTCAAAATCTCTAAATATAACAGTGAAATAGAAGAACATGAAGTACTGCACAGGTGCTATTAGCACATTAATCTGGTTCAATTAAGAACTGTCAGTGTCTCATTGCAAGTAATTCTTATTAAAATGTGCAAGTGAGATCCAAATTACAGAATCTATAAACAAATTAACATTCATTTGAAAATAGCTAACTACAGCCAAGTGGTTTCACTTGCAAGTGTGATGTTAGATAAGCATACAGAATGCAGTGCCTTGTTCTGAACAGAAATAATGTATGGCACAAGGACCCATAGCTCCAGCCCATCTCACTGAATCCAGCCACTAAATCGCGAGTGCTACAAAAAATTTCCCTGTTACCAATACAATGTATGTGTTCTAGAAGCCCAATCAGGCATTTCCATCAGCACATCAATGAGAACACATGAAACAAGATTCTCTCATGAGGCAAAAATATTTTTTTATCAACTTCCATCCCTGTATCACCCCAAGCTCAGTCTTGCTAAGAAGAAAACAGTTTTAAGCAAATACGCAAAAAAGTAAGTTAGTAAATTAAGACAGAATTACACCATTTAGGAAATTATTAATTAGGGTAATTATGGGCATACCTTTTTGTGAAAAACACTGCAGAGGCCCCTCTCTATATCTGGCAGCTTACAAAGAAGATTTTGAATCTGCCCAAACACACTGGATTCCGATTGCAGAATTTCAGACACAGCATCAAGCCGGGCATTTATTTCACTGCAAAAGAATAATCATAACATCAATAAACAAAGCTTGTGTATTTCTGAGGGGAAAGCATATACCCTAGTAAACTTTTTCTTTTGGTTTGTTTTGGTTTTGTTGGGTTTTTTTCCTATACTTTTGCTAAAGCCACATTCTTGTGAGTAGGTAGTAGAATAATGAAGAAATGCTGAGAATCTTGGGGTTTCATTCAGGATGCAAGCAATATCCTGGATATAAGCTCATTATCCCCCCACCCCACCCCTCGCTCAAAACAGCCAATTATACACTTCAGTGCTCATGTCTACGTGTTTTTCTAGTGGTACATAATATAATTAACACTGAACCTTGAATATACAACCTTGAATTTCCAGAGAATTACCGGGGGGGGGTCAGGCAGAGTTTACATTTGAACTATATATAGCATTCTTTATTCCAATAGGGTATTAGTACTGGTTACTATTTTGCCCCTCTACTTTTGATCCAGACCAGCAATTAGCAATTACATGAATCAGAATCATGTTTGGATTTTGGCTTGTTTTCCCCTCCACACTCTCTATTACTGTCTATTTCAGGACTGAAGCCAATCAATGAGGAAACATTTTTTATGTGAATAAACTATTCTATAGTTACTTGCATCTTCTTTACAATCATATTCTTACAGACATTGTCAGAAAAGAGCTTTAAAATGGACAACCTACTGTGCCAGTTCACCTCACTACACTACTGGGAATGGCACAGCTATCACCTCCAGTGTATCCATGAACAAGCTGTAGATTTCACAACTACAACGAGCTGAGTTTTGGGCAACCTAGTTGCCTCACTGCTGCTTTCTAAGAAAAGACTGACATCAGGGGTATATGGGTGTATCCAAACATGCAGGTTAGGAGTTTACCTTTGGGAGACAGTGAAACAAAGCACCATCAGTGCATGCAGCCCAAAAGAAATAGACTGAAAGGTAGCTAAGCTCACTGCAAGGCAGCAGTGAAAGAGATGTGTCAAAGCTGGATAGGCAATTCCTCTAAATGTAGCTTTTACAGGTTTAGGCTTTATCTCTGAGGAAACAGTGTGCATCATAAAACAGAGTCAATGTGGTGAAAGTTGTGAAAGATTCCTTACAACTTCTCAACAAAATCATCCTTTCCAGAGTCTCTCTCCAATGTGCCACCCAGCACGCTCTGTGCATATCAGTGTACTGGAAGGCTCTAGCCTAGATTCAAAAGTGTCTGGCAAGGAAGGCTGAATCTGAAACATAATGTTCTAAGAAACTTCAGAAACCCTCAAGTTATCCCAGTACTTACTCTAAAATCTTTGTGCTTTCTCCCAGAACCACAACTAAGCACACACAACATTGTCCTCCTCAGATGAGGAAGTTAAAAAATCCCAAAGCTGCTATGTTTGTGTGCATACACCCTTGCTGGTTAAGAAAGCAGTCCTTGGTACTGACACTTCATATACCGGCCAAGTATGTGGAAGGCAGACACAGCTCCAACCACATCTCACTGACATGCTCAGAGCTCAGCCAGCACACAAGGATGTAATCAAAATGTAAGATTTTGGGGAAGACTGCCTGGCTTTTATTGCAGAACCACTTGATACCACTTGCCACTGTAGCTGCTAACAAACACTGTCTGCAAGGAAAACCCTGAAATGAGGCACTTGTCAGGGTTGCAGGCATGACAACAGGCTGCCAGTCAGAGGCCTCTGGCCCTGAAGACAGCTAAATCTAAGAGTCCTTGAACTTTTATTACACTGCAAGTGAAAGGGAGAAAACACCATGACTGGATGTGCACTAGGTTACAGATAAATCCAAAAGCACTTAAGTGCCAGGATTTTCTTCATGTTATGCTATTTTATACTAATACAGTAAAACATCTCCTCAATGGTCACAAATGACACATATTCATTCCCAGAGCAACTGTTCTCTACACTAGGACATGCAGTACCCCCCTTGCACTATCTACCTACAGTGCAGGTAGATCCACTCCTCCAAGCTGCACCAGAGGAAGTTTAGGCTCGAGGTGAGGAGAAAGTTCTTCACCGAGAGAGTGATTCGCCATTGGAATGTGCTGCCCAGGGAGGTGGTGGAGTCACCATCCCTGGAGGTGTTCAAGAGGGGACTGGATGTGGCACTTGGTGCCATGGTCTAGCCATGGGGTCTGTGGTGACAGGTTGGACTCAATGATCTTCGAGGTCTCTTCCAACCTTGGCGATGCTGTGATATCCACCATATGAACAGTGGACAGCCTCTCGCCGTCTTGACCCTGGACACCTTGAGAACTTACTCTGTTAACTCTCAGATGGACAGCAGACTCTTCAATCACACCACAGTACCCCAAATACTTCACTATCTGAAAAGAGTGCTTTTTCCCAGCCCAAGGAAAATAAAGATGTCAGACTGCAGACTCTGCTTAGCAGCCCTGCTGCAGGGCATAAAAAGACCTCCTTCTCCTCCACTGTTCCATTCCTCCATCAATGCCAAATGCACAAAATGAAACATTTCTCCTGTTCCTCTGGGCAGCCAGGCAACCTACAAGCAAAAGCAGCAGACGGCAGCTACTATCAGTGCAACTGCCCAGACCTATAGAGGCTGTTTTCAGCACAGAACACATCTGAGCTTTAAATCCGATCTCTAAGAGTCACAATCACATATCTGGTGTACACTGGCAAGGTTACTAAAAGTTATGCAACCAAATAACCAAAGAGCATGCTGCTGGCATCCACACAGTGCATTCAAGATAGCAGAGATTTAAGCTTTGTACATCAATTACTGAGGCGGTCTAAACTACAGCTGGATAATGGAAAGGAAATTGAGAAGTGTTTATATCACTGACAAAGTAATAAAATACCCTGAGCATGCAGCTTTGAAGCTAGGAAACAGTTACACTAAAATTCTGAAGGTCAGTATCATTAGGCACAATTACACTTTCATGGAGAATTACTAAAATTTGCTGTACTTGAGACCCTGGAACATTCCTCTGTGTGAAGGAGTACTGAACTGTTAAATTATAAACAGGGAGAAGAAAATGGTCTGTATTCTTATCATAAAACACACACGTAAGCAGCAGTGTTTCAGAATACTGTCAGTTAATTTAAACAGCATGATCGTATCTGTGACCAATTGAAAACACACAGTAATATGTAAAATAGATGCAGATATTAAAAACCTCCTCCCTTCAAAGCTTAATCTGCACTTTAATCATCCTCACATATGGCTATGTTACTGTAGCTCCAGTAATCTAAAACTAAGCATCCCTACAGTTTCTCTGATTAATCCTACAAATAAGGAAGGGTCAGGAAAACAGCATCCAGTATCAAATGACCCATTTTATTCCACCTGTAAACAAAACACTACAGATTTCCTATTTCAAAGTCAGCACACTGAACAATTCTGTAAAACTCCACGTGTATGGGAAAAGAAGGACAAGAAAGAGAAATGATAGAACAGCCAGATGATGAATTTCAAAGTTGTTGGTTTGTTGTTTTTTTTTTAATATTTATACCTAAACTGACAAACATTTTGTTGAGCAACAATATATTGGACTAATCAGTTGTTAAACCACCTCAGAAGGAAATTTTTCTGCACTGCACTGTTATCCAGCATATCTGATGTACAATTTGGGGGTTTCTAATCTCTGCATGATCTGGAAAAAAAAAATAAATCCACCACTAAAAAATTCAAATGTAACATGACACAAAGACTCAACATCTTATGCTAAGAAACTGCCTGACAGCTTATAAGATGGCTACAACTTCATTCTCTATTTAGGTGCAATATTAGCCTGTTCTTTCCCATTTGTATAAAGCACGTCAGCAATTTGAGCTCTAACCAATTTTCCAAACAATCTTCTGCAAAATAATGTTATGTAAGTCAGCTAACCAAAAGCAATACACTTATTTCTGCCATATCTTCATCTAACAGCAGCATCATTGATGTAATGTTAAAATCACTTTCCAATGTACTTAAACATAACAAAAGTCTAACTGTACAATTTTTCATTCTAGCCATTTAAAAGAACTACTTGAAATCAAATCATGAGATACTCCCCTGTATGCTGCTGCTGCCAGATATGTGAACAACACAGAAAAATCAGCAAATATGGAAATATTTTAATCCTGAACTAAAAATTGTTTTGACAAAGTAGGAGGCTGCAGATACGAAGGCACTGCACTGAATTAATATCTGAACAACTGGACAACTTAATCTAAAGAGGATTGCTGGTTGCTAGTAGGCTAGCAGATCTTCTGATCTTGCACAGTGAAACAACTCTAGCATTTTCAGACGTGATAATATATAGTTACATTTAAAGTAGATTAAAATTCAGAGTAACTGCCACATAAGAACTACAAAAAAAAGTCTAGTTTTATTTTTATACAAAGTAAAAAAAATAAATTATTAGAAATCTTAAGTCTTGTGATCTCTTATGATAAATGCATAAACTATGAGTTCCTTCATCCTTCATGATAAACAGAGCTCAAGTACAGTGAATGCACAGAACTGAAATTCATTTCAGAGACCACAGTGACATGTAAAACTACCAGTCACGAGAATTCATCACCTGAAAAAAAATATGATTAGGAGTATTAAACAACAAACATTGCTCTCTATGAACTAGACTGTTTAGGTCAAAGCCTAGCAGTCTCCAGCCTAACCACAGCATTTCAAAGAAAAAGAAAGGTGTATTACTCTAGCATTAGGAAAATATAAGGTACACTTGGCTATCAATTGTGCCCGAGGAAGTCCCTGAACTACAAATCACTGAAAGCTGGAGAGTGCTCTGGAGAGGTAACATATCCCAGCTGCCCTATCCACAAACTCCCCCCTGATACCAGCTACTTTCAAACAAAGGATACAGAGAAGGCTATCCTGACCTTTGTTGCTTTTCATATTGCCTTGACATTTTGCTTTTTTGTTGACTTTCCTTCAGAACACAGTTGACAAAAGATGACTTTATATAGCACAGTGTTCTTTGCTTTAGACCACTCTCCTTCATAACAAGCAATTAATACCATCAAAACCCAATGCTATGGTAGAATTACCACTATGCAATCAATAAATTACTTTTTAAGGTACAAGAAAACTAAAGACAAACAAACAAATAAAACAAGACTGTCTCTGGGTTTTTTACTTAGGTAGCTGAATTAAAATGGGGCTACCTTTATGGGATAATTCCCGAACTATTAACTGTATTGTGACTGCTGTAATTTTCACTAAATCACAGAAACATTCAGGTTGGAAGAGACTGTCAGGATCATCATAGTATCATAGTATCAGTCAGGGTTGGAAGGGACCACAAGGATCATCTAGTTCCAACCCCCCTGCCATGGGCAGGGACACCCCACACTACATCACGCTGGACAGAGCCTCATCCACCCTGGTCTTAAACACCTCCAGTGATGGGGCCTCAACCAATGAAGTCCAACCAATAACCCTACTCTACAAGGTTCACCCCTAAACTATACCCCCAAGCACCACATCCAAACAACCCTTAAACACATCCAGGGTTGGCGGCTCAACCACCTCCCTGGGCAGCACATTCATCTTATGCATTATCAACAATGAAAAAGCACAAGCAAGGGCAGTTATATAATTACTACAGTGAAACCTAGGTGAAACCTAAAAAATACTTCAAATCCATCTGGATCTGTTAAATTTTTTTTCTGTATGAAGGAGAAAGAGCAATTTACTCTCAAAACGCCTACTGCCACATATCCCTTCAGAGAAGTCCAGTTCCCTTGAAAAGGCAGCCACGAGAAGACAATATTGCTGAATGGATCTCAAACACTTAGAAGCAATGTACAAGTACTATAAACTTTGTCTTCACATCTGTTAAAAGAACGTCTAAAATATGTAAATGGTAATCAAACACTTTTGTTTATGTTCGCATACAATGTATTTCAGCTATTTGTGCCCAAAAAGGGAACCATTAGTTACTTTAGCCAACATGAATGAATGCCTGATTACTACATTTATAGGGAGTTAGACACAGCACTTAATGACAGCAAAACACAGCTAGCAAAAATGAATGAATACATGTGATGATGTTGCAATCTTTTTCTTTACTACAACAATTTTTTGAGACCTAAGGCATACGCTGTAACCTGCATTTCTGCACTTTGTATTGCCACTGATGCCATAAAATCTTTATTGTTAGGAGGAAAATTTAGCCCCTGGATTCTGCTCTAGTATAGATGGATTTTATTCCTAAATCACTCCAGCAAAAGAACATTCTAATCTGACTGTGGGTCACAGAATCACAGGAACATTCAGGCTGGAAAAGACCCTCAAGATCACCAAGTCCAACTGATAACCCTACTCTACAAGCTTCACCCCCAAACCATATCCCCAAGCACCACATCCAAATGACCTTTAAACACATATAGGGCTGGAGACTCAATCACCTCCCTGGGCAGCACATCCCAATGCCTGACCACTCTTTCTATACAATTTTTCCTAGTGTCCAGTCTAAACCTACCCAGTCGCAGCTTGAGGCCATTCCCTCTTGTTCTATCACTAATTACCTGGGAGATGAGACTGCAATGAGGTCTCCCCTCAGTCTCCTCTTTTCCAATCTAAACAGCCCCAGCTCCCTCAGTCACTCCTCATCAGATTTATTCTCCAGGCCCTTCACGGCTTTGTTGCTGTCCTCTGCACTGGCTTCAGCACCTCCACATCTCTCCTGTACTGAGGTGCCCAAAACTAGACACAATCCTCGAGGTGTGGCCTCACCAGGGCCAAGTACAAGGGGACAATCACCTCCCTACTCCTGCTGGACACAGCATTTCTCATACAAGCAAGGATGCCATTGGCTTTCTTGGGCACCTGGGCACACTGCTTGCTTGTATTCAGTTGCCAGTTGATGAGAACCCCCAGGGCCCTTTCTGCCAGACAGCTTTCCAGCCACACTGCCCCAAGTCTGTGGTGTTGCTTGGGGTTGTTGTGAGCCAAGTGCAAGACCTGGTATTTGGCCTTGTTGAAGCTCATGCCATTAACATTGACCCATTGATCCAATCTACACAAATCCCTCTGTAGAGACTCCCTACCCTTGTGCAGAGCAACACTCCCAACCAACTTGGTGTCATCTGCAAACTTACTGCTGACACACTCTATGTCTTCATCAAGGTCATCAATAAAAATGTTAAACAGAAGTAGTCCCAACACTGAGCCCTGAAGAACACTACTTGTGACTAGCAACCATCTGGATTTAACTCTATTGACCACCACTCTTTGGGCCTGTTTACCCAGCCAGTGCTTTATCCAGCAGAGTGTGTGCTCAGCCACGCCACAAGCAGCCAGTTTGTCCAGGAGAATTCTGTGGGAAACAGTGTCAAAGGCTTTTTGAAAGTCTAGGTAGGCAATACTCACAGCCCTTCCCTCATCCAACAGTCAGGTCAGGGATCAGGAGATCAGGTTGGTCAGGCAGAACCTGGCCTTCATAAACCCCTGCTGGCTGGGCTTGATCCCCTGGTTGTCCTCTCTCTGGTGTGTAATGGTGCTTGAGATGATCTGTTCCATGATCTTCCCTGGTATGAAGGTCAGACTGACAGGTCTAGAGTTTCCCAGATCCTCCTTTCTTCCTTTCTTGTAGATGAGTGTTATATTTGCTACCCTCCAGTCCATTGGGACCTCCCCAGTTAGCCAGGACTTCAAGTAAATAATGGAAAGTGGCTTGGGGAGCACATCCGCCAGCTCCCTCAGCACCTTGGGTGTAGCCCATCCAGCCCCATAGATCTGTGTGTGTCTAAGTGGCATAGCAGCTCACTGACCACTTCCTGAGGCTGCGTGTCCAGGGAAATGCTGGTTCCACTGCTAAAGGCCAAGGCAAAGTAGGCATTGAGCACCTCAGCCTTCTCCTCATTCTTACTCACTGTTTCCCTTTGCATCCAACAAAGGATGGAGATTTTCCCTAGCCCTCCTTTTACTGTCGATGACTTTACAGAAACATTCTTTATTATCCTTAACAGCTGCAGCTAGGTTGAGCTCTAGCTGTGCTTTGGCTCTCCAAGCTTTCTCCCTGCAGAGCTTCACTAAAACTTTGTAGCCCCCAGGAGAGACCTGTCCCCTCTCCCAAAGGCCATAGACTCTCCTTTCATTCTTGAGGTCCAGCCAAAAGTCCCTATTCAGCCAGGCCAGATGCCTTCCCTGCCGACTCATTTTTCAGCACACAGCGACAGCCTGCACCTGTGCCTTTAAGACTTCCCTCTTGAAGTATGTCCAGCCTTCCTGGACTCCTTCAGGGTGGCCTCCCAAGGGACTTTGTCAACCAGTCTCCTGAACAGGCCAAAGTTTGCCCTCTGGAAGTTCAAGGCAGCAGTTTTACTAACTCCTCTCCTTGTTTCCCCAGGGATAGAGAACTCAGTCACCTCATGATTGCTGAGCTCTAGATGCTCTCCAACCTTTACTTCCCCAACAAGTTCTTCCCTGTTCACAAGCAGCAGGCCCAGGAGGGCACCTTCCCTGGTTGGCTTCCTCACCAGTTGTGTCGGGAAATTATCCTCCACACTCTCCAGGACCCTCCAAGACTTCTCTCCCTGCTGTATTGTATTTCCAGCAGACATCTGGGGAAGTTGAAGTCTCTCAGGAGAACAAGGAGTAGCAATTGTGAAACCTCTCTCAACTGCTTGCAAAAAAATTCATCTACCTCTTCATCCTGCTTGGGTGGGCCATAACATATTCCCACCACAGTATCACTCTTGCTGGCCTTACTCCTGAATCTTACCCATAAGGACACAACCCTATCATCACCTTCACTAATTTGAAGACTTTCATATGTCTCCCTAACATAGAGGGGCACTCCACCACCTCTTCTTCCCTGCCTATCCCTTCTGAAAACCTGGTACCCATTGATTGCAGGACTCCACTTGTGGGAGTCAGCCACCAGGATGGAATGATTATATCATAGTTTGCCTGATGATGGTATCAAACAACACTACCTTACTGCAGAGTTAAAGACCTTCAGGCAGTCTGCTTTACTGCCCAGGTGTTTCAGTTATGGGAATCAGCACAAAGTCAAACTTGAAACACTTTCCTTTAGGTCTGTACTTTGTGTATAGAAGTATAAATAAAACACCACTCAATACATTCTCAAGTGAGATGATTTAGAACAAGCTATTTTTATGTTAGGAAAGACATGTTGTTGTCAACA
This sequence comes from Colaptes auratus, assembly GCA_015227895.2. Lineage (NCBI taxonomy): Eukaryota > Metazoa > Chordata > Aves > Piciformes > Picidae > Colaptes > Colaptes auratus. The sequence goes on along the minus strand of CM026897.1, from coordinate 3,394,991 downwards.
TCACTATAAAGGGACCTTCCTCTTCCCAGTTCTACAGTACGTATCCTCAAAACAAAAGTCACAATGCATTAGTAATACCAAATTATACTCTTTCTCTTCTTCAGTGGTAGATTAAGGAACTGCCTGCAGTTATGAATCTTTTTAAAGCTACAGTCATTCTACACTTTTGCAGGCAAAGTATATTCAGAGTAATAGCAATAATAGAATAGAATAAATCAGGTTGGAAGAGAACTTCAAGATCATCGCGTCCAACCTATCATCCAACACCACCCAATCAACTAAACCATGCAACCAAGCACCCTATCAAGTCTCCTCCTGAACACCTCCAGTGACAGTGACTCCACCACCTCCCTGGGCAGACCATTCCAATGGGCAATCACTCTCTCTGTGTAGAACTTCCTCCTAAAATCCAGCCTAAACCTCCCCTGGCACAGCCTGAGACTGTGTCCTCTTGTTCTGGTGTTGCCTGCCTGGGAAAAGAGACCAACCTCTGCCTGTCCACAACCTCCCTTCAGGTAGTTGTAGAGAGCAAGAAGGTCACCCCTCAGTCTCCTCTTCTCCAGGCTAAGCAACCCCAGCTCCCTCAGCCTCTCCTCATAGGGCTTGTCTTCCAAACCCCCTCACCAACCTTGTTGCCCTTCTCTGGACACGCTCCAGCAAGTCAACATCTTTCCTAAACTGAGGGGCCCAGAACTGGACACAGGACTCGAGGTGTGGCCTAACCAGTGCAGTGTACAGGGGCAGAATGACCTCCCTGCTCCTGCTGGCCACACTGTTCCTGATGCAGGCCAGGATGCCATTGGCCCTCTTGGCTGCCTGGGCACACTGCAGGCTCATGTTCAGCTACCATCAACCAGTACCCCCAGGTGCCTCTCTGCCTGGCCGCTCTCCAGCCACTCTGACCCCAGCCTGGAGCACTGCATGGGGTTGCTGTGGCCAATGTGCAGAACCCGGCACTTGGATGTGTTCAATCTCATGCCCTTGGATTCTGCCCATCTGTCCAGCCTGTCGAGGTCCCTCTGCAAAGCCTCTCTGCCCTCCAGCAGATCAACTCCTGCCTCCAGCTTGGTGTTGTCTGCAAATTTACTGATGATGGACCCAATGCCCTCATCCAGATCATGAATAAAGATGTTGAAGAGCCTGGGGCCCAGCACTGATCCCTGGGGCACACCACTAGTGCCTGGCCGCCAGCCGGATGTGGCACCATTCACCACCACTCTCTGGGCTCGGCCCTCCAGCCACTTCCTAACCCAACACAGTGTGCTCCCATCCAAGCCATGGGCTGCCAGCTTGGCCAGGAGTTTGCTGTGGGGGACGGTGTCAAAGGCCTTGCTGAGGTCCAGGTAGACCACATACACAGGCCTCCCCACATCCACCAGGCGATAATATCTACAAGGCCTCAGTAAGCATTCTCTCATCCATAACTGATATGAATGGGTCACAAAGGCAGTAGACTCTCAGGGAAGGGGAAAAAGTGTGAAAAAAATGGAAACCCCATTTTTAGCAGGTAACAAAAATTTTCATTTTTCAGCCAGCAAAACAAAGATTACAATGTTTTTGGCAACTCTCCAAATATATACTTTTCTCCTTCCTTTAGATTTAAATGGCAGATTTAAGTAGAAAAATATCAAGTTGGTATAAATTGTCTACCATGACCTGCAGGCCAAAGAGTTCTAAAGACTAAAGTCCCAAATTCACTCCTGGCAAATAGTGCACCTTGATGTCAAGAACCACATCACAGCAATGCTGAAATACATCAATAGGTTGGGGTGAATCTGGGGCCAAAAAGGTGAGCTCACCCTAGTAAGACTTTAAGTGTTTAATCTCGTGGCACCCCTTGCAGCACCCAAAAGAGGTTTAATCTCCATGGTTTGATGTGGTCTGGAATACTTTTTAGCTAATTAATTCTTTGCTTCTGAACTTCTGCTAATGGTTTGGAAGAATTAACAGAGAACTGTGTGCCCCCAGCAATTCTCCACCACTCTCATCAGAGATAGCAGCAGGTTGCTGGTCATGGGAGTGCAGCAGGAGTGCTGAGAAAACTTGGATCCTTGTGCTGGCTATGCCTTACCACAGGCTCAGAGCCTTCACACGAAGTGGGAAGAGGCACCTTGAGCTTCCAGGTGAGATGGCCATTCTACATTTTTTTCTTACAAGTAGTCTGTTACAATAGAGGCCCAAGACATTGATGAAACCTAAGATACCATTCCTTCTGTGGCACACTATGTTACAGTGGAGGCTTTTAATTTTCTGCTCTTATATTTACTCCAGTACACTAATCATTCTGTGACTTGCAGCACACCAGAACTGACATGTGTACTCCAAATCACAAATGTGAAGTTGTGTGTGTGGAAGAAGGGTTGGGGTTTGGGGTTTTTTGTTGGTTTTTGGTTTGGTCTTTTTGTTGGTGGTTGTGGTTTGTTCTGTTTTTTTTTCCTCCTTTAACATGGGCTGACAAGCTCAAAGCCTACTCACTCCAAAGCCTTGAGCAAGCTTCCCATGCTGGAAATGGCATGACTCTACATTTAGGGCATTCTGCTCTCCCCACTCTTATCAGTAAATCTCATTATATTAGCTTCTGCACATCATGTATTAAAAATCCCTAAAAGAGTCAACAAACTACCAAAGAAATCTAGTACTTATGGATATTTAAAAGATACCTTATTTCTCCAGGAATAAACTAAGAGGGGGAAATAATTTGTCTTATGTGATACTTTCTATACACATGGGCCACAGAGCTCTCTGCACTGGAATGGAACTCTACACATATTCCCCTATAGTGGCTATATATTGCTCAGTATAACACATCCATCATTTATCTCAAGCTCTACTGTACACACCAAGTCATAGCTTTATTAGCTTTACAGCCTAATCTAACATGGAAATAGTAAGTGTCCATATAATTGTGCTACTCATCTGCCTTTCACAGTTTAAAATCAGTTGTTCCATTCCATGCAACCTTGACAAGGTCAAGGAAGGTATTTGTTTGGTCTCAAGGAAAAATTCCTTACAAGAATTCTGTGAGAATGAACAGCTGAACAAGGCACAGACACAAATTAATACTCAGTGAGGAGAGGAACACTGTATTTGTTCACTTCAGAAACAGGAATGGGAGATGCAAAGATGAGGATGGAAGGGAGTAACCATGGATATAACACAGATAAAGAAAGACACATTGTGCAGAGAGGAGGCTTCAGATCATCTGTGTACAGGGCAACAACTTCCCTGCATTTTCTTTTATACTGCCACAGGACAACATGTCCATAATATGTAACAACAAAACAAGAAAGAAGCAAACCAGATCCAATGTTAAGCTTATCTTTCTCCTCTTCCTGTGGCTATTCAAAATGCAATGACTGTTTCACATCAACTTCAAAGGTTGTGAGATTAATTTTGCATTAGGAAAGAAATTATTTTTAAATGCTGCAAACATACAAAGCCCACAAATATCACACCATGTAACAATACTACATCCTGAGACCTGTCCTCAGCCCTTTTGATGTTAAGTGTGATATTACACAGCCCTACTACTTCTCCTGCTGGAATTCCATTGCCTGACAGGGAAACAGCACGTTTCACTCAGAAAGATGAGTTGGTTGGAACATTTAAACTATTTCCTTTCCTCTCCACTCCCCTTATAGAAGCTGAGTTAGAAAGGCTCTGGTTGGAATCTACATTTCAAAGGCAACATAGGCAAGGTGAGCTAAAACCTCTGTAACTCAAAAAAGATGTAACTCTTACAAAACCCAATATTTTGTCCTATTTCCTCCTAAAAAGCTTATTCCTCAGTGACCTTTGCATTTATCTCATCATCTCTGTATACCTAGATGAGTGAGAACATTACAACTTCCTTGGTTAAGCCTCTTTTTCTTCTGATATTGCACATGCCTAACGCTTAAAACCTCTTCTTGTAAGTCTCTAAATGTATTGCATCACCAATGATCTAATGGTTATCTTCCAGTTTTTCCAAACAAGCTGTCTGTACACATTCCACCTTTATTCAATCTTGTGTATGATTTCTCTCCTGGAAATTTAGTCATCATTCCAAGTAATTTTCAACTATAAGGCACAATTACACCATCTCACTTTTCGACACACCAAGGTAAATGCACCTACCCACTGACTGGAAAAGATGCAGTACAGAAACCTTACTTCCTCTGAAAATGTCATGCCAGGAGGCACAGGTAAAGAACATTTTGTAACTGTAATTCAAGTGCATTTGTGTGCACTACTGGAAAAGGTACTGCTAAACATCTGAGGCACTCGGTATGTGAAATTACAACTTAAGAGTCAGTACGGGAGAAACACAGAAACAAAATAAGCTTTTATAGCTTCAACCGAGAGTCACTGTCATCTCCAACCACAGAACAACCTTCCATACTAAGAAAGAAGGTTTAAAAAGTGAAGTATCAATTGCTAGAAGAGCACAAGAGAAAGAGAAGAAACCACAACTGCAAACTTGCACATCTGGCTCTGCACTGAGATCAGAGAGAACTTAAACTAAATTCACTGGTTAAGAAAGAAGGCCTGAAGTCCCCAGACAAGCAATTTCCTGGCCTCTGTGCCTGGATAAGAACTTTATTCTACTGCTCAAGGACATTTCACCTGCTGCAACACATATGCAAGCATTGGAAAGTAAAATGGTTAGAAGCGCGTCTCAGGTCCCCATCCATCCCCAGCGCTGCCACCACTGCAGACCAGAGCCTGTGCTCTGGCTCCCCCTGGTGACAGATTCATAAACAATTCCCAAAAGGCCTCAAGGAAGTAAACTGATTGATTTCCATTTATTCCCGTAAAGCACCCCAGAAATTCTACCTATATGTTTTTAAGGCACATAATCAACTTCTACTAAGTCCAATAGTGTTTACATCAAAAGTCTTTTTGAAATGAGCACGATATGTATAAAAGGCAGAAAAAAAATATATTCAAGAAAATCAAATTATTACATCCCTGCTAGAAACTGTAGTGTGAAACAGTCTAATCAGAATGGCCTCTACAAATAAAAATGGTTTCTAGTAATCCAATTTACCAAGACATTGGCATACCACTATATTTAAAGCTATTAAAAATTAATAAAGAAGCATTTAATATATTTAAAGAAGTGAAGTAGAGGGGAAAATTAGTTTAAATAACCAAACCAATAGGATTGGCATCCTGGCCTGCATCAGGAACAGTGTGGCCAGCAGGAGCAGGGAGGTCATTCTGCCCCTCTACACTGCACTGGTTAGGCCACACCTTGAGTCCTGTGTCCAGCTCTGGGCCCCTCAGTTTAGGAAGGATGTTGACTTGCTGGAACGTGTCCAGAGAAGGGCAATGAGGTTGGTGAGGGGTTTGGAACACAAGCCCTATGAAGAGAGGCTGAGAGAGCTGGGGTTGCTTAGCCTGGAGAAGAGGAGACTCAGGGGTGACCTTAGTGCTCTCTACAACCACCTGAAGGGAGGTTGTGGACAGGTGGAGGTTGGTCTCTTCTCCCAGGCAGCCAGTACTAGAACAAGAGGACACAGTCTCAGGCTGCGCCAGGGGAGGTTTAGACTGGATGTTAGGAAGAAGTTCTATACAGAGAGAGTGATTGCCTATTGGAATCAGCTGCCCGTGGAGGTGATGGAGTCACCTTCATGGGAGGTGTTCAGGAGGAGACTTGATGGGGTGCTTGGTGCCATGGTTTAGTTGTTTAGGTGGGTTGGATTGGTTGATGGGTTGGACATGATGATCTTGAAGGTCTCTTTCAACCTGGTGTATTGTATTGTATTGTACTCCATATCATAATTATAAAATATACATTTAGCCCACCTGGATTTCATGAGGGGCTGGGTTACCCATTTCTTCAGTCTTCGACGTCCAAAGGAAGTTTTAGTATGATCCAGGACCCAGAGCAAGCTTCCCTTTGTCTTCATGTCAGTCTAAAATAACAACAGCAGCATCATTATCTTTAACTGAATAATCAATGAAGTAGTGAAAGTATTTCATCATGCCTCTCCAACATTCTGTTCAGATTTCAAGATAAAGGCAACTGCACATTCATTTTGTTCATTTACTGATCTTGTTCACCGACAAAGCCTTACAGGAATGACCTCCAGCTGTCACATGATACTGTAAGAATGTTTTTCCTTTAGCCAGAAATTAAACAAGTCAAATCAAATCTGTCCACAAAGGTTTGTGCAGTAACCCAAAAGAAAACAAAACAAAACAAAACAAAAACCCACTGTAGTCATCTTACTTGACTGCAGTTGCTCAAGAAAAGTTTAGGAAAGTTCCTTGCTAATCAAAGTGCAATAAGGTTCCTAACACGTTCTAAAAGCCAGCACAGGTTAATTTTCATTTATGCCGCTGAGATCTGCAAACTAACTTCACTAACTTCATTGGGAGAAGTATGCCAAACAGCTATGACAAATCTCAGCATTTACAAAGAGCCACTACACTTGTCCTTACCTGATTCTGCAAAATTTCCAGATTTTTCATTGTTGCCCCATTAATTGTCATGTATTCAGCTTCACTTGACAACCGTTTGAAAGTGCTGGGGAAAGGAATTTCACATGTTCTATTTTATATTAGGCACAGACATAATGGTGAAGCACTGACAAGTCTCTCACATGAGAGAATTTGTCAGTTATAAAAAAAATTAGAAGAAAAAAAAAATCAAGCAAGAAATTAAAATCTATTAAAATAAAAAGAACTGAAGAATAACAATTTCTTTAAATTTGCTGCTGGGGAAAGTAGTATTTGTTACTCACTTCCCAGCTTCCTACAAAGACTGACAAAGACTAGAATAAAATCCAACTCTCCTGTTACCTAAGATTTAATACTTCAAGGGCAGAAAAGTCTTCCAACACAATTCATTATCAAAACAACATATCAAAATAAAGTTTCCCTTTTTTAATACTACTATAAAGTTTAACCAGACTTTTAGTGCAATTATTCAAGAGAATGAAAATAGCTATATTAAACTGTATGAATTGAATATTAGGTAGCCATGACCTAAATTACTTGATTATTTGACACTGCCCAGTAGAACATGATGAGACCAATTCAAAGGCACTGTTGGTTTAGAATCAACATTAATAAAATCATTGTATGAGATTTATAATCATACTAGCATGAAAATTATTTCAGGCTCAGACATGCACATGTGGTAGTCAGGACTGTGAAGTGAAGCACAAGATTCTCACTGAATGCTTTCTGACAAATCAAGTCATGATTGTCTAGGTCAATCATACTGCTGACTGCCCTTTGCACAAAATCTGGGACAGTATCTTTTTTAGACTAAACAGAACGACTTGCTGGGTAAGAGTTAAAACTGTTTTCTTGACTTTTCTCAATTTTTTTTCAGTGCACTGGATTTTGAACTCCCTGAAAGAACTCAAATGCACAAATTTTACTGTTAGGTACAAGCAACTGCAGTGTGCCCAGGCAGCCAAGAAGGCCAATGGCATCCTAGCCTGCATCAGAAACAGTGTGGCCAGCAGGAGCAGGGAGGTCATTCTACCCCTGTACACTGCACTGGTTAGGCCACACCTCGAGTACTGTGTCCAGTTCTGGGCCCCTCAGTTTAGGAAAGATGTTGACTTGCTGGAACGTGTCCAGAGAAGGGCAACAAAGTTGGTGAGGGGTTTGGAAGACAAGCCCTATGAGGAGAGGCTGAGGGAGCTGGGGTTGCTTAGCCTGGAGAGGAGGAGACTGAGGGGTGACCTTATTGCTCTCTACAACTACCTGAAGGGAGGTTGTAGCCAGGCAGAGGTTGGTCTCTTCTCCCAGGCAGCCAGTACCAGAACAAGAGGACACAGTCTCAGGCTGCGCCAGGGCAGGTTTAGACTGGATCTTAGGAAGAAGTTCTATACCGAGAGAGTGATTGCCCACTGGAATCAGCTGCCTGTGGAGGTGGTGGAGTCACCTTCATTGGAGGTGTTCAAGAAGAGGCTTGATGGGGTGCTTGGTGCCACGGTTTAGTTTTTTAGTTGTTTAGGTGGGTTGTATTGTATGTATTGTATTGTATTGAGGTGGGTTGGATTGGTTGATAGGTTGGACGCGATGATCTTGAAGGTCTCTTCCAACCTGGTGTATTGTATTGTATTGTATTGTATTGTATTGTATTTTATTGCTGCTGCATTAAAGCCAGCACTGAGACTTGCAGAAACATGAAATATTCAGAGACTAATGTTATTTATTTACATCGTATGCTGGTGTTTGGGCTTGCTAGCAAATTTGTTTCTAAGGGTGGGTCAAATTAGAAATATTTTCCATAATTTCTTTTTTTTTTTTTTTAAAGAAGTAGATTCAATCAATCAAGCACCCTCAGGAAGTTCAATGATGGTTTGGACGTACAGCCAGCTCACAACAGTCCCCATGTGCTATCCCAGCAACTAACAGAGCTGTCCAGTTTGCCACCTTGGAGGCAAAAGCAGCAGCACTTTCCAAACTACACAATATTATAAGCAATAAAACAAATACTTCCTTTTACCATCTTCAATCACAACCACTGATGCTAGCAAACATTTAATGGGAATGATTTTTGCTTGGCTCCCAATCCCTGTGATCAACAACAAATCCTATTCACTCTTCCAAAATCACCTAGCTCTTCTGCACCTAGGACTTCACTTAAACTGTGCGGCATTCTGCTGCATTTCAATTTGCTACTACTTGAGCCTGTGATCTTTTACACCGGCCATGAACCTTTCCATCTCTTCCCAAAAGTGAAAAGGATGCTTTTGGCTATTCCTGTCAACCCTCAATCACACATGCATGAGTTTCAAGACAATAGATTTACTGCTTCTAGTGCTGTTTTCCCACTTCGCTTGCCTTCAGAACACTTAACGGAGCATATTCTGTTTACAGTAAGTTGAATAAGTTGGCAGTAAGGAATACTTAAAGACAACTACCTCTGCCCTACAGCTGAGTGTATGTACTATTCTCTCAGAATCAGATAAGCTGAAGTAGCTCTCATAGGATACGTTATGTGCATTTTATATTATGCAGGTGTTTGCTTTATCTGAGTTACTCCATCCTGCTATTAACATTGGCAATAAAGAGCTTAGAGTGTGTAAGTCACAGCCAAGATCAGCTGCATTATATGCCTGACCAACAATTCCAGATGTCACAGCATGGAACATGTTTTGCTTCCACCTCCTCATCTTCCTTCAGCTGTGATCAGAACTTGATATAAACGTGAACAAAGATTCATTGTAGGGACCAAATGGCATAAGAAAAAAAAAGCTGTAAACAAATATTAAGTCAGTGTTGATTTTACAGGGCAGTGTCACAAATTCCTTATGAGAAATTCTCATCTGCTGCTATCAGCAATCTCCTGCACCAGTAAAAACGACCCTTCACTTCAGTTGGATCATAATTCCGAAATGTTTTCTGTAGGTGTGACCCCAGTTTCAAATAACACAAGTGCAACTGTTTCAAGTACTTCAACACAAACCACATGATGCAACAGACTGGCAAGTCCATTACTCAGGAGCAAGGGAAGGTAGGATGATGCCATCTGGGTTGTGAAAAATTAAATACAAGGTTTCCAGTATGGTTTAGGAAACTTTTGAGGAACACTGACGAGAAAGAGCTTCCTATTCATAAGGAATTTACCTTTTCAGAGTCAAATCACACTTGTGATGAGGGAAGGGATGCCATCCAGAGGCACCTTGACAGGCTGGAGAGGTGGGTCCAAGCCATCCTCATGAAGTTCAAGAAGACCAAGTGCAAGGTCCTGCATCTGGGTCAGGGCAATCCAAAACACTGATACAGGCTGGGCAGCAACTGGCTTGAGGGCAGCCCTGAAGAAAAGGACTTGGGGGTGCTGGTGAATAACAAGCTCAATGTGAGCCGCCAGTGAGAACTTGCAGCCCAGAAAGCAAATCAGTTCCTGGGCTGCATCAAGAGAAGCATAGCCAGCAGGTTGAGGGAGGTGATTCTCCCCCCTCTGCTTCACTCTGGTGAGACCCACCTGGAGTACTGCCTCCAGTTCTGGAGCCCCTATTACAAGAAAGACATGGACGTGCTGGAATATGTCCAAAGAAGGATGATCAGAGGCTGGAGCACCTCTCTTATGGAGACAGACTGAGTTAGGCCTATTCAGTCTGGACATTTTAGCGTGTCAGGTAGTGATAGGACTAGGTGGAATGGAGCAAAAATAGAAATGGGTAGATTCAGATTCGATGTTAGGAAGAAGTTCTTCACCACTAGGGTGGTGAGACACTGAACCAGGCTGCCCAGGGAGCTGGTAGAAGCCACATCCCTGGACGTTTAAGGCCAGGCTGGATGGGGATTCGAGCAACCTGATCCAGTGGAGGGTGTCGCTGACCATGGCAGTGGGGTGGGAACTAGATGATCCACTCTTTGAATAGAATAGAATTAACCAGGTTGGAAAAGATGTTCAAGATCATGAAGCCCAACCTATCCCTCAACAACATCTTAGCAACCAGCACCAGAACGAGAGGACACAGTCTCAAGCTGTGCCAGGGGAGGTTTAGACTCGAGGTGAGGAGGAAGTTCTTCACTGAGCGAGTCATTCGTCATTGGAATGGGCTGCCCAGGGAGGTGGTGGAGTCGCCGTCCCTGGAGGTGTTCAAGGGGAGATTGGACGTGGCGCTTGGTGCCATGGTCTAGTTGTGAGGTCTGTTGGGACAGGTTGGACTTGATGATCCTTGGGGTCTCTTCCAACCTTGGTTATACTGTGATACTGTAACTAAACCATGGCACCAAGTGCCTCATCCAGCCTCCTCTTAAACACCTCCAGTGACAGTGATTCCACCACCTCCCTGGGCAGCACATTCCAATGGCAAGTCCCTGCCCATGGCAGGGGCGTTGGAACTAGATGATCCTTGTGGTCCCTTCCAACCCTGACTGAAACTATGAAATCACTCTTTCTGTGAAGAAGTTCTTCCTAAGATCCAGCCTAAACCTCTCCCGGTGCAGCCTGAGACTGTGTCCTCTTGTTCTGGTGCTGTTGCCTGGGAGAAGAGACCAACCCCCACCTGGCTACAACATTCCTTCAGGTAGCTGTAAACAGCAATAAGGTGCATTAGTGTACATGCCCTTCAGCTGGGCTGCTGGCTGCACCCCTGACTTCAGCTCAACACTCTCAGACTCCTGTCTGGGGGAATTGGTTTCAGCCCCTTCCCCCTTCTCCTTGAAGTCCCTTCCAACCCTGACAATTCTGTGATTCTCTGTGATTAAAGGGTTACTGTGATTGTGTTATGATTGTAAACTCCATCCTCATACTTTGAATCCTGTGTGTTACCTGTGAAATTGGATCTTCTTGGTCATTCTGCCTCCTGACAAGCTTGCACTGAAGGACACTTTTTAGGCTTTAGTCATTATTCTCTCCCCAGGAAATATCATATATAATTTCATGTTCAATAACCCAGCCTCAGTGAATGCACGTTATTCAGACCAGTAGTTCTCAACCACTTTAATTCTGAAAACATTCCCGGCAAAGCTGCAAGGCACTGTATTGAATGCCTACTAGACAGCAGATTCTTTGCTCTAGACACAAAGAGACCATGTCCCTTATATGAATAAACACAGAACAAACCTATATGTTTAGACAAGAGTTGCAAGAATCCCTATTCATATTTAAGGTGTAAAAATCATAGAATCAACAAGGTTGGAAAAGACCTCAAAGATCATCAAGTCCAACCTGTCACCACAGACCTCATGTCTACTAGACCATGGCACCAGGTGCCACGTCCAATCCCCTCTTGAACACCACCAGGGAAGGTGACTCCACTACCTCCCTGGGCAGCCCATTCCAGGGCCTAACAACTCTCTTAGTGAAGAACTCTCTCCTCACCTCGAGTCTAAACTTCCCCTGGTGCAGATTGAGACTGTGTCTCTCAGAAGCATTAGCTTTCTTTAGGTGTGAAAGACATTGGTAACAGTTTAAGTATAGCAAAGGATATCAGGCCCATACTTTAGTGAATATTGCCACAGGGCTAGAACTTCTGTTCTGGATTCTAGATAGTACAGGAGTTCAGAAACCTCTTGCTATACCCATGACAAAATGAAAACAAACATATATGCATAAAACTGAGAAATACAACACATGGGACAAGAACAGAAACTAACCTGGGACAGATCAACAGAAACAAAAATTACCTCCTTCATTTAAATTCTGAATTAGTCTTTTTCTCTGCTGAACTCACCCCCAAGGAGCAAGCCTGCAACCTTGTTGCACCCAAATGTTTGCACTCACTCAGCCTATTTTCCCTTGCACAAAGCCTCAGCACTCTTCATGCTCCAATCATCCAGAGTGCAAGAGATCCCATCTGCTGCCCTTCTTCTGTAGTCTTGAGATGGCAAATTCTTTGCTAAGCCCTTCTTCTTAGTGTCTGGAAGCCATGCCTTTCCTTTTTCAGTCTCTCATGTTCCTGAGCTAAATTTAAAACCTTCCAAAATAATTTCAGTAATCTTTTTCTTATAGTGAGTAAATAAGCCTATGCATTATCTTGTACCCATGAGGTTTCTGACATCATTGGCACCCAAGAGATACAACAGCCTTATGAGCACCATTCCCTCCGTTTCTAATTCTATTTCCCATGAAAAACTGCAGATATCCACCGTTGTGAACTGAAGAATTTACATTTTTACGTTTCTCTTAATCTCACCTTGACAACTCCTTTCCACCCCTACTATAGGGTACAGTCAAGTGTTTCTCTTCTCAAATTCTTTCTCTTCTCTTTTAACTCTCCTCCTACCCCTTTCACTTCTGTCTCTGTCTTCTATCTTCACTGCTGGTAGTTCTCCATTCCCAAAGCTACTCTCCTCCATTTAGAAAGACATCTGGCTCTTTCATCCCCTGCATGTCTTGAAGTCCATCTATCACTGCTCAAAATCTAAGGATAACTGTCTCTCTCCTTCATCTCCAATATTCTAGAAAACATGGAGGTAAGATTAAAATATACTGAGACACATTTTCACAGCAACTGCTATGCAAATAATGTTTTCTTGAAGCAAAACTGTATTTGGAAACCCCTCCTAGACGTGAAACAACTTCCCACCATAAGCCAGTAAAACTCTCAGTACATAAAGGCATTAGAAAACAATGGTCTAAAAAACTTGCATCATTCATTGTTAAATCTATTTTCAGTTGCTGCTAGAACTCTAAACAAAGTCTAGTCATACCCTAGAGTCCTTCTGTGGCAGAATTTATTCTATTTTTTTAATATTGTGTATTACTTATGATATTAGAAGTAGATGTAAGAGGTTGTTGTTAGGCTGGAGGTTAGGAGGAAGTTCTACACAGAGAGAGTGGTTGCCCATTGGAATGGGCTGCCTGAGGAGGTGGTAGAGTCACCATCATTGGAGGTGTTCATGAGGAGACTTGATAGGGTGCTTGGTTGCATGGTTTAGTTGATTAGGTGGGTGGGTTGGATGATAGGTTGGACATGATGATCTTGAAGGTCTCTTCCAACCTGGTCTATTCTATTCTATTCTATTCTATTCTATTCTATTCTATTCTATTCTATTCTATTCTATAACTTGCTTCCTGTCCGCTAAGGGAGATGCCTCATCACCTAAGTGATGTTTCGTGACTCTCCATTCAGAGATGAAATCTTTTGCATCTGGGAGAAGAAGGCAGGGCAGTGTAAGGATTTTTTATTTTTTTTTCATTCTTCCTGCCATAGAGGTATTTTTCATCTAGATCTGTGTCACCTGCATTAATAAACTGAAAACTCTCTCACAACTCTGGCTCTGTGCTCACTGATTCATCAGTATATGCTCACTGACCTGAATTCTCCTAGGAATTTTAAGTTGATTCACAGTGCAGAGGAAGTATTTATTTCCTGCAGAATCACAAAAGATCCATAAGCCTGGCATGCTTTGCTTAAAAGGTTTTCCCTTGTCAGTATCCAGATATTATTTCACTGGCATTAGGAAAAACACTGAAGTTGAGTTTACCTCAGTATTTGTATCACTATTACAATGCATGCAAAATACTAAAATCATCAAGCAGAATTCAGTATCAGGGAGTCAAAGTAGTAAAGGTTTTGGAAATAAATAAATTAGAATTTAAGCCTCAAAGCATATGAACAAAGTTATCTCCAAGAAACTATTTTGTTTCTACATAGCCTACCAAACAGTTCATTGCCTTTCCACTTCAATTCACATAATGTCCACCAGAGCAGCCCTGAATAGGTAAATGCCAACCCTAAGATTCAGTGCTTTTCCTTTCCAGTCTGCAATCATACTTGATTTCAAGATGAAGCTATTAAAAATGTGACTGACTGCTGCTAGAGAAGCCATCACATAATTATGGAATCATAGCATCAATAAGGTTGGAAAATACCTCAGAGATCATCAAGCCCATCCTATTGACCCAACACATCATGGCTTCAAGTGCCACGTCTAATCCCCTCTTGAACACCTCCAGTAATGACGACTCCATCACCTCCCTGGGCAGCACATTCCAATGGCCAATCACTCTTTCCATGAAGAACTTTCTCCTCACCTCCAGCCTAAACCTCCCCTGGTGCAGCTTGAGACTGTGTCCTCTTGTTCTGGTGCTGGTTGCCTGGGAGAAGAGACCAACCCCCACCTGGCTACAACCTCCCTTCAGGGAGTTGTAGACAGCAATAAGGTCTCCTCTGAGTCTCCTCCTCTCCAGGCTAAGCAACCCCAGCTCCCTCAGTCTCTCCTCATAGGGCTTATGCTCCAAACCCCTCCCCAGTTTTGTTGCCCTTCTCTGGACATGTTCAAGTGTCTCAATATCTGTCTTAAATTGAGTGGCCCAGAACTGGACACAGCAAATACTGTCATGGTTTAGACACAGCCAGCAGCTGAGTCCCATGCAGCTGCTCACACATTGCCCCAGCCCCAACCCCGGTTGCATCAAAAGAAAAAAAATGAGAGAGAAATGCAAAATCCCATATATCGTGATGAGGAGAGTTTAACAGAACAATATAAAGAAGGAATGAACAGGAATAACAGCGCAGTTGTGCACCGAAAATCCACATGGTAACCCTCTCCCACCCTCAGAATCACAGAATTATCATCAAGTCCAGCTGTTATCTACCTACCAAGCCTGGTATTAAATCACACCCCTTAACACCACTGCTCTGCATCTTTTAAACACCTCCCTGAAGGGCCTAGTCCAGTTTGTGAGAACCATTCCAGTGAAGAAGTTTCTTAAATATCCAATCTGAACCTCTTCTTAAGGCCATTTCTTCTCATTCTGTCATTTGTTACTAGAGAGAAGTGATCAGCCCCCACCTCAGTACAGCCTTCTCACAGGTGTAGAGAGCAATAAAGTCTCCCCCTCAGCCTCTTCTTCTCCACACTGAACAACCTCAGACAATTCTTCTAAGTCTTGCTCTCCAGACCCTTCATTAGCTTTGTTGCCCTTCTCTGGACACACTCCAGCATCTCAATGTCCTTCTTGGAGTGAGGGGCCCAAAACTGAACACAGTGTTCATGGTGTGGCCTCATCAGTGCCAAGTACAGGGGCAGAGATCACCACCCTGCTCCTGCTGGCCACACTGTTCCTGATGCATGCCAGGATGCTGTTGACATTTTTGGCCACCTAAGCACATGGCTGGCTTGTTCTCAGTTGGCTGTCAGCCAGCACACTCAGGCCTTTTTCTGCCACTCTCTCCCAAGGCTGCAGTGTTCCCTGGGGTTGCTGCGACCCAAGTGCAGGACCCAGCACATGGGCTTGTTGAACCTCAAAAAATTAACCTCAGCCCATCAACCCAGCCTGTCCAGATCTCTCTGCAGACCTTCTCTATAGACCTGAATGCAAATCCGTTCAAGCAGATTAACATTCACTCCCAGTTTAGTGTCATCTGCAAACTTACTGAGGCAGCACTCAATTCCCTCCTCCCAACCACTGATGAAAGATATTAAAGACAACTGTCCACAATACTGATGCCTAGGGAATACCACTTGTGTCTGGCCACCACCTGGATTTCATACTAGGCATGACACCAGTATGACATCCAATACTGCACTCGATGATTTGGTTGGTTATTCTGTATGTGACCTTTCCCCAGCTTCTTGTGAGAAAAATAACTCTACTCCTACCAAACCCAGGACAACAACTTAAGGAAGCAAATCCATTCCAAAATCCAAGAAGGCCAATGGCATCCTGGCCTGCATCAGGAACAGTGTGGCCAGCAGGAGCAGGGAGGTCATTCTGCCCCTGTACACTGCACTGGTTAGGCCACACCTTGAGTCCTGTGTCCAGCTCTGGGCCCCTCAGTTTAGGAAAGATGTTGACTTGCTGCAGCATGTCCAGAGAAGGGCAACAAAGTTGGGAGGGGGTTGGAGCATAAGCCCCATGAGGAGAGGCTGAGGGGGCTGGGGTTGCTTAGTCTGGGGAAGAGGTGGCTCAGGGGAGACCTTATTGTTGTGTACAACTAACTGAAGGGAGGTTGTAGCCAGGTGGAGGTTGGTCTCTTTTCCCAGGCAACCAGCACCAAAACAAGAGGACACACTCTCAGGCTGCGCCAGGGGAGGTTTAGGCTGGATATTAGGAAGTTCTTCCCAGAAAGAGTGATTGGCCATTGGAATGGGCTGCCCAGGGTGGTGGTGGAGACATCATCACTGGAGGTGTTTAAGAGGAGACTGGATGAGGAAGTTAGTGCAAAGGTTTAGTTGATTACCATACACTGGTGACTTGATGATCTTGAAGGTCTTTTCCAACTTGGTTAATTCTATTCTATTCTAAAAACACAGATACAAATTTTTTTCCAAATATTTTAGTAGATACCTGAAAACTGTTTAAATCTGACACCTGCAGTAAAATTCTTAATGCATTAAAAAAAAAAACACCCAAAAAAATGGTAATGTAGGGAGACCCTCAAAATAAGGCTTGAAACTCTAACATTCTCAGCATGAGAATGATCTACAACTAACAAGACAGTTTTAGGTTTCTGGTTTGCACCCAGAGTTACTTACTTAAATCCTGCTTAATCACAGGACAGAGGAATAGTGAGATAACCAAGAGAAAAATTTGCACAGGATCCATGATGATAAAGCTGTTTCAATAAAGCATTTATTAAGCCTCAGACATAAGCCAGGTGGGATGGCAATTTTTTATACTTGTGCAAGACAGGATAAAAAAGATGCTTGAGTGGACCTATCTTTCCAATTTCATTTGATTCCACCTGCATAATCTTGTTACAAATTTCAAGTACTCATTTGAGCATATCTAATACACCTAAGTGTTGAACTATGTAAGGGAAGACAAGATTATTTCCTTCTCTGTGTGTTTTTGTAGTATCATGCACAAATAGTGACATCCAAGATGACCTAATTGTGGCCTTCCAGTATCTGAAGGGGGCCTCCAAGAAGGCTGGGGAGGGACTTCTCAGGCTATCAGGTAGTGATAGGACTTAGGGGGAATGGAATGAAGCTGGAGGTGGGGAGATTCAGGCTGGACATGAGAAGGAAGTTCTTCCCCATGAGAGTGGTGAAGCCCTGGAATGGGATGTCCAGGGAGGTGGTTGAAGCCCCATCCCTGAAGGTGTTTAAGACCAGGCTGGATTAGGCTCTGTCCAGCCTGATCTAGTGTGGGGTGTCCCTGCCCATGGCACGGGGGCTGGAACTAGATGATCCTTGTGGTCCCTTCCACCCCTGACTGATACTATGATACTATCAATAATGTTTTACATGATTGCTCCCCCTCTCCTAGTTACCAATGAGCCAACTCAGGTAGTTTTTAGAAATCCAGGACATGTTAAACGTCTCCTTTCTCTCTAATTCATAACTAAGTCCACCAACTGAAAGAGACCTGCATAGTACTCTCTAAACACTAAAGCACACTAGGCCTGTAGTAATAGGATGAGAGGCAATGGCTTCAAACTAGGAAAGAGCAGATTTAGATTGGGTGGTAGGAACAGAGTAGAGTACAATAAACCAGGTTGGAAGAGACCTTCAAGATCATCATGTCCAACCTGTTATCCAACCCACCCACCTAATCAACTAAACCATGCAACCAAGCACGCTATCAAGCCAGGTTCTTTCCTATGAGGGTGGTTGGGACCACATCACTGGAGATATTCAAAGGCTTGACAGGGCCTTGGGCAGCCTGATCTAGTTGAAAATGTCCCTGCTAACTGCAGAGGGGCTTGGACTAGATGACCTTTGGAGGTCCCTTACAACCTGGACCATCCATATGATTCTATGGTTTATAACTGCTTCCAGAGATATAGAAAGAGAGGGGGTTTTAATACAACTCTGGCAACATAAGCTAAACTACAACCGTCTTTTTTTTTTAATTGGTTAAAAGCTAACAAAAAGCCTAAATTTTGTTCACAACATATACCTGAGGTTGAGGTATGACAGCTAATATTGATTCAGAAACTTTAAAATTTACCCCTAGTATCTATTTTTGCATTGTGTTTGTTTTCAGAAATACTTAGCAGAAGTGTTAATTTACATTACTAACAGCAATGTCTACACAAATACACTTCATGAACATTTTCATGAAACACCACTTTAAAAAAAACACCCAGAAATCACTTGATTCTTTCAGTTCTGATTAGGAGCCTATATGTAAGCTATAATTTTCACAAGACTGTGTTTATCCCTCTAGCAGGTGGGCTCATTACATGGAAGGGAAGTTGCTAAAACTTACAAGGTAGCACTGGTACATTCATTGGTGTTCTGAATTGGAAGTTTATATGAGGCAACTTACCTTGGACTGTAAAGCATCCTCTCCAAATTAAATTCTTTGAGGTATGCAATTACTGCTGACAGACAGCAAATAACAGGCTTATCCAAGCTTAGTATTACAGATAGTTTTTGAGGACCTAAAAAAGCAACCAAAACCAAAACTGTGATGTTCTTGTTAACTCACTGTTTGCCATATATTTTAGAAAAAGCATAATCTTTTTCTCAATTTAATACAACAGAAATTTATAATAGACATGCAGTGTTGTATATTCTTTATAAATCAGCCTAAAGTGAGGTTCCAAGCTAACATTCACGGTTCCAAAGGATATAGAACATTGATGTAAACCCATCATGAAACATCAAACATTTGAATCCACAGGTATTTCTTCATTAAAAAAATCACTAACTGTTGGCATATGAAATTTCTAAGCAGACAAACTAAGAAGTGAATCCTAGAATCTCTATTAGTGAGGCAATATCTCTGCAAGTTGAAAGGAGTGACCAGGCCTCAGCACATGTGCTGATGATTTATCTCCCTCAGATGGTCTGTATAATATGATTCTGTACTTGTGAGACAGCCATTCATATTTGATGGCATTTCTAAACAGTGGTCTACTACAGGCCTTATTGCAGCTGCAACAATAAGAAAACTCCTCAACCTAAAATGGTATTTTTAAAAAACCTTATTATGCTTTCTCAGAGATGTTTTTTAAAGCTTTTCTTTTGTTCTTAGAGTGTTAATTTGCACACCATCTTGAATATTTCAGATGTTGAATAATTTCCCTCGGTTCCTGTATGTGTGAATTTTAATCTGTTCAAACGCAGATATGATGAAAGAGATGGTAGCCCTGTATTAATTTCTGTTTAATTAACATTCACTTTCAAGGTTCACTTCCTCAAAGCTAAAATAAATAAATCTCAGTGTGCAGAAAATTAAGCAAAGGTGACAGGAGGCCTGCATGGATATGCAAGATGCACCTGATAAACATTAAAAAGAACCGGATCTAGTTGGGTATGTTCCTGGTTAGCGCAGGGCAGATAGACTAGATGACCTCTAGAGGGGTCACTTTGAACCAGTGCATTGTCTGATTCTATGACATACCTGTATTATCAGGCACTTCCTTTGTGTAAAAATCAGTAATCAGCTGGAAAGCATGGCTGTATTCAAAGTGGAAGTTTTCCATCCTTTCTATCCTAATTCTGTCTTCCCGTAACCTGAAAAACAGTGATAGAGATAGTTGGCTTTCAGTAATACAATACAATACAATACCATACCAGGTTGGAAGAGACCTTCAAGATCGTGTCCAACCCATCAACCAATCCAACCCACCGAAATACAATACAATACAATACAACACAACCCACCTAAACAACTAAACAACTAAACCATAGCACCAAGCACCCCATCAAGCCTCTTCTTGAACACTCCACCACCTCCAGGGGCAGCCAATTCCAATGGGCAATCACTCTCTCTGTATAGAACTTCTTCCTAATATCCAGTCTAAGTATTTATGCTGTTCATTAAAAAAACTGAAGTAGGTTTCAGAACTGTAGTTTCTTTTGTCCTTGTTAAAAATCAAATGGTTAAAGAATGAAGAGAAGAGCTACTGCACAGTATCACCAAGGTTGGAAGAGACCTCAAAGATCAACAAGTCCAACCTGCCACTACAGGACTCATGACTATACCATGGCACCAAGTGCCACATCCAATCCCCCCTTGAACACCTCCAGGGATGGTGACTCCACCACCTCCCTGAGCAGCACATTCCAGTGGCTAACGAATCTCTCAGTGAAGAACTTTCTCCTCACCTCGAGCCTAAACTTCCCCTGGTGCAGCTTGAGACTGTGTCCTCTTGTGCTGGTGCTGGTTGCTTGAGAGAAGAGACCAACTCCCTCCTGGCTACAACCACCCTTCAGGTAGTTGTAGACAGCAATGACATCTCCCCTGAGCCTCCTCTTCTCCAGGCTAAACAATCCCAGCTTGCACTCAAGGCTTCTCCCCAGTCTCGTTGCCCTTCTCTGGACACGTTCAAGTGTCTTGATGTCCTTCTTAAACTGAGGGGCCCAGAACTGGACACAGTACTGAAGGTGTGGCCTAACCAGTGCAGAGTACAGGGGCACAATGACTTCCCTGCTCCTGCTGGCCACACTATTCTTGATGGGTTGAGAACATTTCTAACACTCTGGTGGGTTTTTCTGAACATGTGTTCATGTAAAACATGGTAAAAAACCCAACATTGTAGAAGTGCAAACAAATAAAATAAAAACAGCAACAAGCGAGCCTAAGACAGAGCTCAAAAGGTTGCCCAGTATACCTGCAAGCTAGATGCAAATACATTTTCAATCACAACAAGCACTAACCTTATCTGTTCTTAAAGATGATTAAAACAACATAGCAATTCTCCTATGCTAGCTATTCCCATATTTAATTATCCTTTATCTCTAAAGACTTTGTTTTATGCTACACAACTTGTTGCAACATTACCTATCACATCTTTTCCTATATGCAGCTGTCTTCCATTTTTTAATTATCTCTTCCTTCTGCTAAAGGATTTAATTTCTTCCAGTCTTTTTGCAGTGCAGGTTGTCAAGAATGTTATCAATGATAACCTAATCTTCATAAAATGCCATCAGTTTCTCCCAGTTTAACAGTACCAGAGAGCGTGGCAAACATACCATGTCCCACTATTGAGCCAAATGAGATCTCTTCCATGAATCCTTTACTAATGTCACCAAGTAATAAAGAACTACAGCAGTACAAAATTTCAGTCAGTTTTGAATCCATGAGAAATACAATAGAATAAACCAGGTTGGAAGAGACCTTCAAGATCATCGCGTCCAACCTATCAACCAATCCAACCCACCAAACAACTAGATCATAGCAACAAGCACCCCATCAAGTCTCCTCCTGAACACCTCCAAAGAAGGTGACTCCACCACTTCCACGGGCAGACCATTCCAATGGGCAATCACTCTCTCTGTAGAGAACTTCTTCCTAAAACCCAACCTCCCCTGGCACAGCCTGAGACTGTGTCCTCTTGTTCTGGTGATGGCCGCCTGGGAGAACAGACCAACCTCTGCCTGTCCACAACCTCCCTTCAGGTACTTGTAGAGAGCAAGAAGGTCACCCCTAAGTCTCCCTTTCTCCAGGCTAAGCAACCCCAGCTCCCTCAGCCTCTCCTCATAGGGCTTGTGTTCCAAACCCCTCACCAACTTCGTTGCCCTTCTCTGGAGACCTTCCAGCAAGTCAACATCCTTCCTAAACTGAGGGGCCCAGAACTGGACACAGGACTCAAGGTGTGGCCTAACCAGTGCAGTGTACAGGGGCAGAATGACCTCCCTGCTCCTGCTGGCCACACTGTTCCTGATCCAGACCAGGATGCCATTGGCCTTCTTGGCTGCCTGGGCACACTGCTGGCTCATGCTCAGCCTACAATCAACCAGCACTCCCAGGTCCCTCTCTGCCTGGCCGCTCTCCAGCCACTCTGACCCCAGCCTGGAGCACTGCATGGGGTTGCTGTGGCCAATGTGCAGAACCCGGCACTTGGATGTGTCCAATCTCATGCCCTTGGATTCTGCCCACCTGTCCAGCCTGTCGAGGTCCCTCTGCAAAGCCTCTCTGCCCTCCAGCAGATCAACTCCTGCCCCCAGCTTGGTGTCGTCCGCAAATTTACTGATGATGGACTTGATGCCCTCATCCAGATCATCAATAAAGATGTTGAAGAGCATGGGGCCCAGCACTGATCCCTGGGGGACACCACTAGTGACTGGCTGCCATCTGGATGTGGCACCATTCACCACCACTCTCTGGGCTCGGCCCTCCAGACAGTTCCTAACCCAACGCAGTGTGCTCCCATCCAAGCCATGGGCTGCCAGCTTGGCCAGGAGTTTGCTGTGGGGGACGGTGTCAAAGGCCTGGCTGAGGTCCAGGTAGACCACATCCACAGGCCTCCCCACATCAACCAGGCGGGTCACCTGTTCATAGAAGGAGATCAGGTTGGTCAAGCAGGACCTGCCCTTCCTAAAGCCATGCTGGCTAGGCCTGATCCCTTGGCCATCCTGTATGTGCTGCATGATCGCACTCAAGATGACCTGTTGCAGAATCTTGCCTGGCACTGAGGTCAGGGTGACAGGTCTAGAATTCCCTGGCTCTTCCAACTGGCCCTTCTTGTGGATGGGCACCACGTTGGCCAGCTTCCAGTCTTCTGGGACCTCTCCAGTGAGCCAGGACTGCTGAAAAATGATGGAGAGTGGCTTGGCCAGCTCATCTGCCAGCTTTCTCAGCACCCTAGGATGGATCCCATCTGGTCCCATGGCCTTGTGGGGGTCCAAGCAGCTCAGAAGATCTCTAACTGCCTCCTGGAGCAGCGGGAAACTATGCAGCTCCCTGGCTCCTTCTGCCAGCTCTGCAGGCCAGCTGTCTGGAAGATGTTCTGCCATGCTAGGATAGATTGAGGCAAAGAAGGCGTTAAGTACCTCTGCCTTTTCCTCATCCTTTGTTACAATGTTCCCCTCCATGTCAACCAAGGAGTGGAGGTTGTCCTTGCCCTTCTTCTTGCTATTGATGTATTTATAGAAGGACTTTTTGTTGTCCTTCACAGCAGAGGCCAGGCTAAGTTCCAAATGGGCTTTTGCCTCCCTAATTTTCTTTCTGCATGTCCTAGCAACATCCCTAAACATTCCATAGGTTGCCTCCCCTTTCTTCCAGAGATGGTACACCCTCTTTTTTTCCCTTAGTTCTATTAAGAGTTCATTGACCAACCAGGCTGGCCGTCTGCCCCGGCGGCTCATCTTCCGGGACACTGGCACAGCCTGTTCCTGCACCTTCAGGAGTTCTGCCTTGAAGCAGCTCCAGCTCTCCTGGACCTCTTTATTTTTAAGGGCTGTATTCCAGGGAACCTTCTGAGTTAGTTCCTTGAGTAGCCTGAAGTCTGCCCTCCTGAAGTCCAGAGTGGAGGTCTTCTTGCTACCCCTCTTGGCTTGGCTGAATACCGAAAACTCAATTATCTCGTGGTCACTGGTGCCTAAACACCCTCCGACCACCACATCCTGCCAATTCCCTTCCCAGAATCTTTTTACCTTTGGGGGACAGGCCATTCTCGTATACTGTGACCTTTCCCTCCTCTGGGACAGATGTGCTCCATCTATTGCCAGCTGACCTGGTGCAGTAGAAAGTTTTTCACAATCAAAAAACCCAAAATTCTTCAGACTGCACCAGCCTCTAAGCCACTTGTTGACTACAGCTGCCGTCCTGTTCCTTATCGTATTCCCTCCTGCAACTAACGGTATAGACGAAAAAATTATTTGTGCACCTGACCCCTCCACCAGATCCCCCAGGGCCTTGAAGTAATTTTTGATAGCCCTGGGAGTTCTGGTAGCAACATCATCATTCCCTAACTGCATAACTATTAAGGGATAGTAGTCAGAGTGCTGCACCAGACTAGGCAGCCTTCTGGTAACATCGCTAACTTGAGCTCCTGCGAGGCAACAAAGTTCCCTGTGAGTAGGGTCTGGGCGACATATGGGGCCTTCTGTTCCCCTCAGGAGGGAATCACCAATAACAATTACCCTCCTCTTTTTTTTAAGGAGCAAGTCTTGATGCCAGGGGAAGGCTGTTTCACTTTAGGCTGTTTCGCCTTAGGCTGTTTCGCCTCAGGGAAAACCCCAGATGGTGTGTCCCCCGGCATCAGAATCACCTCCCCCTCGACCTCCAGTGCCCCATACTTGTTTTCCAAGGGCAGTGGGGAAGGTGAGGGGAGGCAAGGAGGTTTTAATCTGTGGCTTTTGAGAGGAACCTTTGTCCATTCCCCTCTGCTTTTTGGATAGCAGGGGAAGCCTGCAGAGCCTGGTTACTCAAGTTTGTCTCCCTTCTACAATCCCTGACATCTCTAAGTCTAGTCACCTCATCCTTCAATCTGGCCATCAGGTTAAGCAGATAGTCAATCTGTTCACACCTGATGCAGGAGTTGTCCCCACTACCCTGCATCTCAAGTGCCAGGCTCCAGCACTCTGCAGCCATATGCCTGGACACCCACCTCTTGTTTATGACACTTCCTACCTGCTTGTATTCCCCCTCAGTCTGAGTCGAGACTGATTTTTTGAAGGAGTAATTGCGGCACATTACCACCATGCCTGCCCTGCTGGACAAGATTTAGAACAAGTGCGGCGGCGCGCACTGAGCGAGAGAAGGTGGCTGGAACAGAGGCTGCCGCGGGGTGCCACTGGCTTTTAAACAAGCCGCCGGTGACATGGGGGAGCCCGAGCAATCCCGAGCAGCAAGCACGTGGAGGAACGGCCGTGCTGAATCCAGCCGAGTGCCGAGACCCCACGGGTGCCCCGCCGTTCCCGTAGGTTGAAAAGGAAAGCTGCTAGTGTTCCCGAGGCTGCTGGTCGCGGTGTGCTCCCGAGCAAGATTCCCGCTGGAACAGCAGGAATTAACCTAGCCTGTTCCCTGTGACCCCAGCTTTCACAGCCAGCTTATGTGAGATCATGGCAAAAAAACTTTATTCATCACAACATGTGTGAGCTCAAAGCTGCTCAGTATCTGGGCATGAGTGTCAAGAAGTACATCCAAGGTGCCAAGATCTGACTCAGGGAAGAGTATGTGTCTGGTGTTAACAAGAGACAAGCTTTCTGCATTGGTTGCATTCTCTAACTGCTCACTGAAATTAAAACTGGATGCTGCATTATCAATTTGATTTGTACAATGTTAATTCAGCATTAAACAGATGTGCTGGTAAATAAACAAAAAATAAAATAATAAAATAAAATAATAAAATACAATAAAATCACACACCCCTGCAACCCTTGAGCATAATAACACAGCAACAGAATGAGCACTGAAAAAGCAGCCAGTAGAAATCTGCCAGTACAAGGCATGTATAAAACCTGTTTGCCTTCAGCATATCCAGACTCATACTACCATGGGACATGAATCAAACAAATACTTTGAGGACATTGGAATTGTGCCAGTGAAAGGGATTGTGCATGTATTATAGGAAGGATAATAATCAATATTCCTTTGCAGGGCTTTTCAACTTCACAAGAAAAAAAAGGTAGACAGGTTTTCTGCATTACACCATACATATTCCCATCTGAAAAGATCAATGTGTCTCTAAGGCTCAACTCTTGAAAATCAGTGTTATGTTCCTGTAATACATGTCAAACCAACAGAGTCTTGGAGGTCTGACTTTTCTCAGCACACCCTATAGGATCCCACGCTTACTTCAAGTACTTTAGTTTTAAATGACTGATCCAATTAAGTTTTCAGTCTTTATACTCTCTGGGACTCTCTGCCCCAACCTTACTCGGAATGAGCAAACATTTTCAAAGCCAATGGATTTCCATAAAAGACTATTAGTCTGTGTTCTTCAGCCTTCAACAGCAATCAGTTATTTTGTTGTTTGCATTTTCCACTTGCTTCAACATTCACCAATATCTTCTCTAACACATCCATCTATTTTGCTAACTTAGCCTGTATACTTACTACAGCCTTTTGCAAGAATACAACTTCAGCATTGAACTCTTTAAAACACTAGGATGGATGAGGCTCAGGCCAGCCTGGTCTAGTGCGGGGTGTCCCTGCCCATGGCAGGGGGGTTGGAACTAGATGATCCGTGTGGTCCCTTCCAACCCTGACTGATACTATGATACTATATAAGAACTGGACAGTGAACAAGCCTTTGAAACAGTCAGGCAAGACAGCAGGGCTTCTTTGTCAACCATGTGCAATTAGGGACTTAGAAAAATCTCTTTTTAAACTGTATTTAATTTCTACTTCTTATTAATTTCTCCTTCTTACTGCCTAGCACCACCTTCAGAAAAGCAAGGTTTAACATCAGCTGCAGAACCAATTTTTAGAACCAAAGGCAAAACAGGAGGCTTCAGGTATGGGGGTGAAATAATACATTGGATGATTCATGCCATGCCTGCTTGAGTTTAAAGTAATGGTTAAAAAATAATTGTTGTCATTTTCTTTAATGTATTTATGATTTTCACACTATCACAGTACCACTAAGGTTGGAAGAGACCTTGAAGATCGTCAAGTCCAACCTGTCACCACAGACCCCACGGCTAGACCATGGCACCAAGTGCCACGTCCAATCCCCTCTTGAACACCTCCAGGGACGGTGACTCCACCACCTCCCCGGGCAGCACATTCCAATGGCGAACAACTCTCTCAGTGAAGAACTTTCTCCTCACCTTGAGCCTAAACTTCCCCTGTTTTGTTGCTGGTTGCAAGAGAGAAGAGGCCAACCCCTTCCTGGCTACAACCACCTTTCAGGTAGTTGTAGAGAGCAATGAGGTCACCCCTGAGCCTCTTCTCCAGGCTAAACAATCCCATCTCCCTCAGCCTCTCCTCTTAGGGCTTGTGCTCAAGGCCTCTCACCAGCCCTGTTGCCCTTCTCTGGATACATTCAAGCATCTCAATGTCCTTCTTAAACTGAGGGGCCCAGAACTGGACACAGGACTCAAGGTGTGGCCTAACCAAAGCAGAGTACAGGGGCACAATGACCTCCCTGTTCCTGCTGGCCACACTATTCCTAATGCAGGTCAGGATGCCGTTGACCTTCTTGGCCACCTGGGCACACTGCTGGCTCATGTTTAGGTAGCTGTCAATCAGCACCCCCAGGTCCCTCTCTGTTTGGGAGCTCTCCAGCCACTCCAACCCCAGCCTGTAGCTCTGCATGGGGTTGCTGTGGCCAAAGTGCAGCACCCAGCACTTGGACTTGTTGAATGTCATCCCGTTGGACTCCACCCATCTGTCCAGTCAGTCGAGGTCCCCCTGCAGAGCCCTTCTACCCTCTAACTGACCAACATCTTCTCCCAACTTGGTGTCATCTGAAATTTGCTGATAACTGTCTCAGTCCCCTCATCCTGATCATCAATGAAGATATTAAAGAGGATGGGGCTCACCACTGATCCCTGGGGGACAGATTTTCTTTCACTTCATAACCTAATTTATCCAGGTCATTATCATAAACTTCAGCAAGTCATTCTTACAATCAAGGTAACTTGAGTGTCCTCATACAGTTGTATTTCTGTTCATCAGCTTTATTGATAGTAGGAGATGGCTCAAATTAGAATTAGGCAACTGCAAAGCCCTTCACATATTTTAGTATTTTTATGCTAGATGTAGTGTCATCAAACAAATATGTGACAATGTCTTTCTCAAAGTACGTATCTGATATTCTAGATAAAGTAAATTATCTAGAAGCTTATAGACAACTATTCCATGCAGAAGAAAGAGACAATTCTTATTAAGATATACGTCAACAAAATCTTCTGCAGAATGTTTTCTTGTCTGTCCTTTGTTCAGCTAGATAATCACCCATAGGCCATTTTTCTGATTATAGCCAGAATTATAAGTTGATGCTTATGCTGATGCTTCATCTCTCCAGCTAGCAGTGCCTATTTAAATCAGAAGTCAGTTTGCCATCAGCTTTTGTAAACATCATTCTTGTCAGAACATCCACAATGAACTAACCAGTGTGCAACTCCTCCAGTATTTGATTGATATCCTCTCCAGTACTTCTGAAAACAAGCCACCCTCATGTCCCATGACACTGATAGAGTCAGTCAATGATGAAACTCAACTTTTCAAAGCTTTATTACTTTCCCTTCACAAGTTCTTCTGCCATCACCCTAAGTGGATATTAGGCAAAGTAAGATGTTTCAGGGTTTCAAACTGTCAACTGATAGTATGAATTAGCCTCATATTAAAATTCCCTGCTCTCTAACACTGAGATTTGATGCAAAATTGTCTTTCCTGACAAGATATACTTTGGAAGTTGAAGAGATCATCATCAATCACAGTTAAGAATATGAAATCATATATCTATTTATGAACACACTGAAGTGGTCACACAAGATGCTAAAATGCACAGGTTTACACTGATACATACACACTTCTGTGCATACAATGTCATATTTCAAGTGTATTCCAACCTACACTGCTCTATGATTCTGTTACTACAAGGACTAATTGATCTGTCATACTACTGGGAAAAAGGATCAACATTATTGTGTTTTATCCATTTAATTATGAGACAGAGCAATGCATCCACTTAAAGATTCATTGCTGACCAAGTGAAGCAGGGAAAACATGTACAAGAGATCACTAAATTAGGGGGGGGGGAGCGGGAATATCTAAGAAAAGGACCAAAAAACCCAAACCAACTCCAAATTGGAAGCTAAAAGAATGTGAAACAAAAGTTTTTGAAACTGACTCAAGATATTAAAAAACAAAAATAGGCACCAAACCAAATAAATCTTTTATGGTAAGAATGAGCTTGCATACAAGAATAAGAGCTCGCTGCACTGTGCTGAACAAAACAAGAATTACTTCTTTACAGCTCTGCCATTCACCATCACAGGCATAAAGTACATAGACTTCCTGAAAAATCAAACACATCCAAACTAAGTTTTCTCAAAGCCCATGAGACTTCCTAAAGAAAGCAAGTAACTCCAGAATTTTACCTTCCAACTACTATCCTGTCCTGATTATTCTGCCTTAGGGCTATTCAAATGCAGAGTTGTAGGGACCAGTACTTCACTGTACTTCCATGATACAGGATTTTGGAAAGAAGATCTTCACTCCTAAATTTTAGCAACAGGTTTTCACTTGTGATAAAATTGTTTTGGTCGGAAAAGATCGTTAAGATCATCAAGACCAGCTATTATGTAACTCCAACAAGCCTGCTGCTAAACCCTGTCCTCAGCATCACATCTCTGCATCTTTTAAACACCTCCAGGGATGGGGATTCAACCACTTCCCTGGGGAGCCTGTTCCAGTGTTTGAGAACCTTTTTCATTATAAAGTTTCTTCCAACACACAATCTAAAATTCTCCTGGTGCAACCTGAGACCATTTCCTCTCCTCCTGTCACTTGTTACTAGGAGGAAGAGACCAACCCTACAATCTTCTTTCAGGTAGTTGTAAAGACCAATGAAGTCTCCCCTCAGTCTCCTTTTCCCCAGACTAAACAATGCCACCTCCTTCAGCTGCTTCTCATAAGACCTGTGGTCCAGATCCTTCAACCAGCTTCATTGTCCTTCTCTGGTCCCACTCCAGGACCTAACACAATACAATACAATACAATACACCAGGTTGAAAGAGACCTTCAAGATCATCGCATCCAACCCACCAACCAATCCAACCCACATAAACAACTAAACCATGCAGCCAAGCACCCCATCAAGCCTCCTCCTGAGCACCTCCAATGAAGGTGACTCCACCATCTCCACGGGTATCCAATTCAATGGGCAATCACTCTCTCTGTATAGAACTTCTTCCTAATATCCAGCGTAAACCTGCCCTGGTGCAGCTTGAGACTGTGTCCTCTTGTTCTGGTACTGGCTGCCTGGGAGAAGAGACCAACCTCTGCCTGGTTACAACCTCCCTTCAGGTAGTTGTAGAGAGCAAGAAGGTCACCCCTCAGTCTCCTCTTCTCCTGGCTAAGCAACCCCAGCTCCCTCAGCCTTTCCTCATAGGGCTTGTGTTCCAAGCCCCTCACCAACTTCATTGCCCTTCTCTGGACACCTTCCAGCAAGTCAACCTCCTTCCTACACTGAGGGGCCCAGAACTGGACACAGGACTCGAGGTGCGGCCTAACCAGTGCAGTGTAGAGGGGCAGAAATGACCTCCCTGCTCCTGCTGGCCACACACTTCCTGATGCAGGCCAGGATGCCATTGGCCTTCTTGGCTGCCAAGCAAGGTAAGCACTGATTTACAGAGGTCAAATAATGATTGTTTTAGGTTTCCCCATACACTTTATTCAAACTGCTATTTCTCTGCACTTCTCACAGTGCACTCTGCTAGGATAACCAGTCTGTCATGGTAGGGAAAAAATTGTCTACAGTGCCCAGTAGAGCAAGGTAACCTGAATGCATTAATCCCTTCAGAAATCAAATCATGTCATCTTCCCTTATTAACATGCTCACAGAAGCTGCATTTCCTTTATTTGTCATCACTGTGATATCTTTGTTATACAACTGATTCTAGCTTAGGGGCTTTAGGTTTGAACTTGTCTGTGAAAATTGGAGAACAACTATCCTTCCTTTTTTGGTAAATCTTGGCATAGAGCACCAGTAGCTTCTCTGGCAAAGCCTCAATGACATTTCCAAGCAACTGTTCTTTTGGCACAGAGTGCATAGACTTTTATAAACACAGCTTCTTTCTCCTGTCAGAGTGAAGTACTTTCCCACGTCTGCTCTGAACAACCTTCAGATACCAGAGATGGAGACAATACTGTTGCAATAAAAATGTCAGTGCAGTTACCTGCTCTGAGTATCTGTCACTATGAGAATGAGATAAATCATTGCTGCCTGTAATAACGAGACAATTATCATCACATGTATGCTGTCAATACACTACACCCAACACACTACCCTGCAAGACCTTCAGCTTTTCAAACATCCCATTCCAAATCCCTCATTTAGAATAGAGGTGTCTGAAGAACTTAGAAGCAACTCTGACATGCATTAATAAACACACACACATATACCTCTATTTTATGTACATATATCTATAAACACACAGAGAAAAACTGGAGGAAAGCACCTTCCTTGCCTTTTACTATCCAAACTTTTCTCAACATATACATCCTGACTCTAGTCACCTTAACAGAACTACAGCTGAAAGAAGCTCCAACCAGATCTACAAGCACGGAAACATTCTTTTAGCTCTAGGAACTCAGAGGCAGAAGCTGTCAAGGAATTAGAGCAAAGAGGCTATTAAAAAAAAAAATCTAGGAGCAGAGGTTTTACAGGCACTGTATGACACTCTATGCCTTTTGTGAGAACAGAGTTAGGTACTACAGGACAAAACACAAACACAGGTATGCTCCAGCAGCTACTGTATGTTAAAACAAAAGACATCTTTCTTCCTCAGGCTCCTTCCATCTGCAGAATGGGATGAGATACATTACACTTGTTTCATAAAAACCTACAAGCTCAGAACTGTTTAGGAAACTATTTCTAAGCACCTAGAAGAAATTAAGATGAGTAATAGCCAGCACGGATCTGCCAAGAAAAAGACAATCTTGTAAAATCCATTAAATTTGATCTAACAGCAAAGGAACAGATTTTGCGGACAGAGAGGAAGCAGATGACTTCCTACATGATTGTCTTCAGTGAGGATGTTTTATATTGTTCCACGTGTTCCCCTAACTGAACTACATAAGCATGATTTACATGACACACTCATTACAGAACTGGCTGGAGAACAGTACTCAGAACCATACCAAGCGTCCCCTGTCAAAATGTAATACACATTTTGCAAAGTTCCATGAAGGTTAATACTAACTCTGGTAGCACTCAATACTTCAACTATCACTTGCACATGAAACAAAGGGCAACTACAGTCAACTTGGAAAAGGCATGAAGTTGAAGCGACTACAAAGAATGCCAGAAAACCAAACCAGAACTCAAAACACAGTGGAGAAATTATTACCTAAAAAAAAACATTAATTCTCTCCATCCTGTATGGTTGTGAATAAACAACACATGTGCAGGTAGACTGTGAGATAAATGAGCAAAGGCTCTAAATTCTAACATTAACATTCCATTAAACACCCAGAGTTTACATGCAAAATGACAACACAGAGCAGCTCATATTCAATGAGTGATCTTCAGTGCCTTATGCAGTTGTGTACCAGCTCACACAACTGCTCTTCAGAAGTCAGCACAGCATCTTCTCCATGCTTCCAGCAACATTTCCCCATGTTTTGCATGTGGTATACAGAACATGACACTGGGAGGATGCCAGCTCACTCCGATTTGGTCTTACCAGGAGACTGTGATCACAATGGACTAACCTGCCATGTACCAGTTGTGCTGTTACATTCTCCCTGCACCCCTAAAAGCAACTTGCTAGAGATAACTGCATAAGCCTGCACAAGAAGCTTATCCCCAGAACCACCAGTGGCACCACAATTTCTCCATTTGGGATTATGCCAGTGAGCAAATCTCTGTTCTTGAGGGCTTTAAACAAATTAAACAACAACAACAAAACCCCAACCACAAAAAAACAAAGCAACACCACCACCACCAAAAAAATGCAGGAACACCGTGCCTAGTATCTGCCTTACTACATTAACAACAATGAGATAATGCTCCCTCAGTCACATCCTACCATGGAAAATGCCTCCTTCTGAATCAAAGTGTGAGTGCAGAGTGTGAAGACACAGATCTAACCATTCACTCATGTTAGCAAATCTCTGTGTTTTGCCCCTCTTTTCTGCACACCACCAAGTCTCCCACACCAGGGCGTATTTTGTGGACTTGTTTAACTGCTCCGTGGCTATTTCTGCTCTGAACTTTCTGACATTAATTATACAAATGTAAGGCTGGAAGTTTCCACCTGAATTAAGCACAGAGTTTGGTTTGTTTTTTTTTAAAAAAAAGTTTATTTCACTGTGCTGCCTTTCTGTCAGAGAGCAGTTCCATTCCAGATGCATCCTTCACTCCTAAACACTCAGGGTTCAAAATTCCAAGGTGCAGCCTCACCAGGGCAGAGCAGAGGGGAAGAAGAACCTCCCTCGAACTGCTGGTCACACTCTTCCTCATGCATTCCAGAATATCATTTCCCTTCTTGGCCTTGAAGGCACGTTGCTGGCTCATGTGAACTTGCTGTCCACTACAACTGCCAAGTCCTTCTCTGCAGAGCTGCTTCCCAGCAGGTTAACCCCTAACCTGTACTGCTGCATGGGGTTATTCCTTCCCAGATGCAAGATTTTACACTTGCCCTTGTTGAACTTCATGAGGTTCACCTCTGCCTAACTCTCCAGCCTGTCCAGGTCTCACTGAATTGCAGTACAGCCTTTTGGTGTGTCAGCCACTCCTCCCTCTTTTGTACCATCAGCAAACTTGCTGGCAGTGCACACTTTTCCTTCATCCATGTCATTGATGAAAATGTTGAACAAGACTGGAACCAATATTGACCCTGAGGGAACGCCACTAGCCACAGGCCAGTTGGAACTAGACCCTGCACCACTGATCACATCCATGTGCTCTCTTTCCTTTGGCCAGTTCTCAATCCACTTCACTGTCCATTCATTTAATCCACATTTTTTGGCTTACCTATGAGGATGTTATGGGAGATAGTAGGGTCTTAAACTTCACATAATAATGCATAGCTGGACAAGCAAATTTGATATGAAGGGGATATATAATAATTTACTTCAATATTAGCTCTTGTTATTTCGTGTCCTGTCTCAATTATTTTGCAGCTGCAGTTCTATGTACATCTACATCAACATAAGTACTGACTGCCCTGGTACCACAATCCCCATCCTTTTCCTGGCTGCTTACTCCCACTTTTTCCTCCAGTGTCTCAAGAGCCTTTCTGACCCCACACCAAGCATTTGGAGCATGCTATGACAAGAAAAATAAACAGTGGGGGGGATGGGGGAAAAAAAAAACACCACAATTTAATACTGGTTTAGGATGGCTAAATGGCTCAGTAACACTAAAATGAAAAGACAGTGATGGTCACAGGGACAGAGCAGCCTGATCTGATCACCCTAAGGGAAGTTCATAGAATCATAGAATCAATAAGGTTGGAAGAGACCTCAAAGATCATCAAGTCCAACCTGTCACCCAAGACCTCATGAAAACTAAACCATGGCACCAAGTGCCACATCCAATCCCCTCCTGAACACCTCCAGGGATGGTGACTTTCTTTGTGGCAAAATTTTGTCAACACAAAGCTTTCAGAGCATTGGCTGTTTTCTCAGGCTTGTATCAGAGTCCTCTTCCAATTCTCCCTAGGGCCAGAGGCTTTATTTCACTATTTGCAGTTTGCCAGCATCCCTCAGTGACTTTTCACTGCCTGGCCTTTCTAACCCCTGTACCTCCAAGTTTTCCTATTTTCATTGCTTATCAACTTTACTTTGAGTGTCAGCAATGATTACAGTGATCAGAGCAGAACCTTGACTTCTGCCCCTAAAAGCCACAGAAATCACTGAGAGCACTCTGGAAGTCATGTTGTCCATCCCTCCACTTGAAACAGGATCAATACCAATGTGAGATAGATCATTTCACTGAACTGTGTATGAGTGTCTGATACTGGTATAATAAAGGAGCTGACAAAAATGAGAAGAACGTTGTAAGAGCAAGTCCAAGTTCTGATCTAAATGAATTTTTAAATGTAGCACAAAAGAGAAGGCTGTGGGATGAAGCCACCACAGATGCAGGAGCTGCACCCTGAACTCCCACAGAGCGCAGCACAGGACAATGGCACATGTATCTGATAATACAGCCTCACACTAGAAGGAAAAACTACAGCATGAAAAACAAAACGGTTGTAACTGCTCCTAACTAAAACCATGACAAGGAGCTGAGTGCCAAGATTTTTCAGCACACAACACACTAAAAAACAAGTAGAAAACTGCTGTTCTCTGGAAGGTACAACAAAACTGATCATGAGTGAAAAGAGTTTTCACTTAGAGCAGCAACGTCAGGGTCAAAATGAAGAGTCTCATCTATGTATGTAACTATCAGGAAAAGAGAGTAGAAATGCAATCCAGGAATTATATCATCATTGTAATCTGCTTTTGATGTGTTTTCCCCAGAAGCCAGCTACAGTCCATTCTGAATTATTTATTTTTACAAAGACAATGCTCTACCATAAAAGTATTGAATATGATCATATAAAGATTTTAGATAATTTCTTATTTGACCAGAAGATTTACAGCAACCACTTAATGCTATTTTAAATTATCCTCTAACATAGTGACAATAGACTCTTGGATGTCCTTCTAAATTATCATGGTTTG
The DNA here is from genome assembly GCA_015227895.2 of Colaptes auratus. Lineage (NCBI taxonomy): Eukaryota > Metazoa > Chordata > Aves > Piciformes > Picidae > Colaptes > Colaptes auratus. Next base: position 3,359,605 of record CM026897.1, on the reverse strand, counting down.
GAACACAAGCCCTATGAGGAGAGGCTGAGGGAGCTGGGGTTGCTTAGCCTGGAGAAGAGGAGGCTCAGGGGAGATCTTATTGCTCTCTACAACTACCTGAAGGGAGGTTGTAGACAGGCGGAGGTTGGCCTCTTCTCCCAGGCAACAGAAAAAGAAGACACAGTCTCAAGCTGTGCCAGGGGAGGTTGAGGCTGGATGTTAGCAAGAAATTCTTCCCAGAAAGAGTGATTGGCCATTGGAATTTGCTGCCCAGGGAGGTGGTGGAGTCACCATCACTGGAGGTGTTTAGGAAGAGACTGGATAGGGCACTTGGTGCCATGGTTTAGTTGATTAGATGGTGTTGGGTGATGGGTTGGACTTGCTGATCTGGAAGGTCTTTTCCAGCCTGGTTAATTCTATTCTATTCTATTCTATAACTAGAAATATTACAACCCACATCATTAAAAGGAAAACCAAAAACCCCAACACCCAACTTTGAGTGCTTCATACACATGGTCAATTCAAACAAAAGATATTAAAAGTTCTAGACGGGAATAATGATGGAAAAGAGGACAGAACAACCTTGAAACAAAATGAGTTTAGAAACTGCACTACAAATGTATGAATTGTAGACTATCACTTTGCTCTAAAAGGAAGCTTTAGTACAACACTCCCCTATTTTTTCATCTCCCCTTCACTGTATTCTACACCTTTCAAAAGTGAACATACTGCTCTCCACTTCATAAGATCACATATTGTCTGTTCATACTGGTGCTGACTGACAGGGACACGAAGCTTTCCCATTTTTAACAGCAACACCTTTTGAGTACAAAACACTTTCTCTCTCTTCTGAATTTTTTGGAAAAGCTTTCTACCTACTGGATGTTCCTGGTCAGACCCCACCTGGAGTACTGCATCCAGGCCTGGAGCCCCTATTACAAGAGGGATATGGAGGTACTGGAGCATGTCCAGTGAGGGGCCACGAGGATGATCAGAGGGCTGGAGCACCTCTCCTGTGAGGACAGACTGAAAGAGTTGGAGCTGTTCAGTCTGGAGAAGAGAAGGCTCCGAGGTGACCTAATTGAGGCCTTCCAGTATCTGAAGGGGGGCCTACAAGAAGGCTGGGGAGGGACTTCTTAGGATATCAGGTAGTGATAGGACTAGGGGGAATAGAATGAAGCTGGAGGTGGGGAGATTCAGGCTGGACATGAGGAAGTTCTTTACCATGAGAGTGGTGAAGCCCTGGAATGGGTTGTCCAGGGAGGTGGTTGAGGCCCTGTCCCTGGAAGTGTTTAAGACCAGGCTGGATGAGGCTCTGGCCAGCCTGATCTAGTGGGGGGGGGTCCCTGCCCATGGCAGGGGGGTTGCAACTAGATGATCCCTGTGGTCCCTTCCAACCCTGACTGATACTATGATACTATACTATGATACTGTCTTGCAGTGATGTCATACCCATGCTCCTTCTATCAAATCACTGCCTACTGTCATTAAAACTCACCATTACAACATCATTCTAGGATCAAGCTGATGGGGGGAAAAATAAATAATCTGCAGTGTACATCTTATTCAAAGACACATAGTCCCTAGCAGCAGAAGTAAAAGCCTCAAACTCGTTTTGAATCAAGCCAAAGTCAGTGCCCAAAGATTCCCACGCATTTTATTTATCTCCCTTTTTCTTCCTCTGTGGCTGTGCAAAAATCTCTCAGGCCTTCTGAGTTTTATGTATTTTAAATACCACTTGCCCTCAAAACTTTCCAAGTTATCTGGATACTATACATACATACGAAAAATACCCTTGTCCAAGAAAGGAAAGTGTTTCCAAGGTGAGACAATTAAAACAAGTACAAATTAAAAGCAGATGTCTACAATACAACATACTTTTGGACAGCATCTTGAGTTCAAATTAGTGTCTTCACCACAGGATTAAACACAATCCCAAATCAAAGCCAAATCCTGCAGAATGTTTCAGCCACAGAAAATTAACAGTGCTTCTGAGGATTGTGACTGAAGCATGAGCCATGCATTAGCCCAGGTTATGGTATCCTATTATCACAGGCAGCATAAGTAGGAAGTTGAATGGAAGTCATCACTGGCTTATGAAACATCGTTTCCAATGATTATATAAGTAATAATGGAGATGATGACAATAATGGAGTCCATCCTTGTATCTGTTATAAATCAACATGAACTATCCTCCCACACTACTACCACAGCTCTACCTGCCAAGAACTGTCAAAAACATATATCTTGTTTTTTAATCAGCATGAGAATTGCTGTGGAAATGTAGTAGGAGTGCTAAACATTCAATGTAGACCACACTAAAAAACTATATTGGTTCTGCAAGTAGCAAGGGTCATACCTGGATTTTCTACTCATCATTGCATTAATCTATGTTAATGGCTCTGAAGAAGGGATCTAGCTCCTCTTTGGGCTCTTACACACCTTCCTGTGCTCTGTAAAGGCACTGTATGCCCACTGCTTGGAGCCTTCTATAGTAAATGTACACTAACAATAGAGCAAAAGAAAACTGGTATGAGAAGACAGTCTGGCTGTTTTGTTAGGTTGGACTGCTCTGCTAGAGGATGAGAGAAATGTAGAGGTTTCCCCAGGGACAGCCTGAAGCAGGGAGAAGGCCAGAGACCAGATGGTTGTACTTTCCATGCAGATGTCATAGGGGAATGGAGGAGCTGAAAGGTCTCCAGGAAGAATCTATCTATGCCTTGTCTACATTACAGAAAGTAGTATTCTGATTCTTGTCTGGAATCTGATCAGCAGTCAAAATTAGCTACATATAACTAATTCTGGCCTCTGACCCACAGGTTTGTGTTCACAGCTGAAGAAGGCCTGGTACTTTAAATAGACTAGTGATAACCAGAGATTTTCTTCTTTCAGTTTACTAGGAGTGCAGAACCAGGTTAGAGCAGAAATAATGGCCAAACATTTCCCTCATGCATTCCTCAGCCAAGTCCTGTCAGAAGAAACTCACTAGTTCTCAAAGTGGCAGATGTCCACTAGTAACACATGTCTGGAAAAAAAAAAAACACAAAACAACCAAAAACCATATCTCATAAGCAAAACAGAAACACTGAATCCTCTTGATAAATACTTCACATGACCCTGTAGGATCACAGAACAACTTTAAAAATTAAGGAACAAAGAAAAGAAAATCAAGATTCAGCCTGTAACACCTCACATTAATTTAAACTTGAAAGGAAAGTATACACATTGCTGTGTTTCCAAACTATGCTGACAGGTCATTACACCTGGCAATTGGACAGAAAACCCATAACTGTCCTTGAAGTCTTTGCTTAAAACACTACATTATTCCAACAATTTATAACAAAAAGGGGAAAAATTTCAAAGTATGTCTTCAGGATTTGAGTAATTCTATCCAGACAGTTCTGCACTAGATTTTATAGTCTTAATTAGTATTTTTTCATTATTAACCATCTGCAAAATAAGTATCTGACCTGGGTATCCACTCCTCTGGCTATTATTCATTGTTAAAAAAAGGTGGAAAATACATTTATCCAGGCTTCAGAGGGTAAAAAAAAAAGCAAACCAACACCACAACAGCATGTAATGTTTATGTATCACATAAGACTCCAAATTCATAGCAACATTAAATAGGTCTACATGACCTGTATGGAAGAACAATACATTTAGGCTACACGGTAGTAATTGTAATTCAGCTAGAGGTAAAAGGATAATACAAAGCATAAAGCCTCACAGCTACCAGTATCAGTGCTAACCAACTGGTGTTCATTTCCCAATAATTCACACCTCAATCATTCTTGTTACTCAGACTTGAATCATTCCATAGAGTAGGACACGAAAAGATACCAGCATGAATTCTCCTCAAAGGAAAACCAGGGAAACATACCAAGATAAAGCAATCTAAGAAATACAAAAGTAAACTATTATTGTGGCAGTGCAGTCTAACCCAAGCTGTCCTGCAGCAACACAGGGATGGTGAGATCAAGTGGAAAATACCACTTTACTTGGTATTCTTAAGACCCTATCTGGAGTACTGATTCCAGTTTGGGCCTCAATACAAGACACCTATCCACGAACTAGAGGGAATCCAGGGGAGCCTCCAAGAAAAGTAGGGAGCAAAGGATACAGCAAGAGGACTAAGGAGATGGAACTCAGTTGGAATGGAGAAAGCTACGGGAGTATCTACTCATTTGAGGGAGATGGGATTGCTCAGTCTAGAGAAGAGGAGGCTGAGGGGAGCCTTACTGCTCTCTACAACTGGAGCGAGGAGAGATCCAGCCTCTTCTTGATGACAACCAACAAGACTAAAGGAAATGGTTACAAGCTGCGAGCAGGGGAGGTTTAGGCTGGATATTAGGAAATATTTCTTCACTGCAATGGCTCTCAAATATTGGAATGGTCTGCACAGGGCAGTGGTGAAGTTGCCATCCCTGGGAGTGTTCAAGCAGCATGTGGACCTGGTGCTTACAGATATGGCTTAGTGTTGACCCTTGAGTGTTGGGTCAAGGGTTAGACTAGATGATCTTTGAGGTCTCTTCCAAGCAGATATATTCTGTAGTATCTAAAAGGCATTTAGAAAAGCCTGGAGAAGATGCCTGTCAGAGGTGCAGAACAAAAGTGGGCAGGGGGGAGAGGAAAATCAAGCAGTTGCAAGCTGCAACTTGTCAGAATTCTACATGGACTTTAGGGGGAAAAAAAAAAATTAAAATCTTGCCCAGAAGACCAATTAAGCACACAAGCAGCTGGTACAGAAAGGCTAGGGATTTCCCTTCCTTAAGGATTTTCCAAACTGGACAAAACTGCACAAAACCCCAACTATCATTGAAGACTGCCCACTGCTTTGAGCAAGAGGTTAAACAAAATGACCTTCAGAAATCCCATCCAAACCAAATGTTTCCAAGATTCTGAGAAGCAAATGATTCTAAGAAACTGTGAAAGTTATTCAACACAATGTAAACCAGCTGCAGCTAGATTGCACTGATGAGAACAAAACGGTTGCACTGCCATTCTTACGGTTCTAGTAAGCACTTTCTACGGTGCTGTAGACAAAAGATGAGCATACACTTAAGGTATTGCTTACAAAGGTCTACTAATGAGATCAGATATGGATCTGACACTGGAATAGTTATGGTTCCAGAATTGGTTTGTGACCACATCATAGTCTCATGTGATCTGAATCCACAATATCTTACCCATGCATCTCAGAAACTCAAGAAGTGTGTTCCGAGCAGTGGATGCTCTTTGGAAAACAAAGGAATTGTCCATGCAGGAATTCTACTAACACATTTTCACACAGAGGACTTCAGCAATCCAGTAGCTAGGAGATGAAAAGATATGCTCTTCCCTTTTCTACATACAACTTCATATGCAACAGAAAGAGCAGGACATTATCCAACCATATTTTTCAGATGAGACTGCAGGGCACAATCTCTTTTTATTTTTCTTTCTGGCTTGTACAATTTGCTGTTGAAACTTCATTTTCCTCTCATGCTACTGACAGCACCACTTGAACTGACTCTATCCAAAAGGGTATTACAGATAATGTAACTGGTAAGTCTAATAGGTTTTCCCTTTTTTTCCCCTCCACCTGGAGGATCAACATTTGGGGCACCTAACATGTTCAAGTCCCCTGTGCACTACAGAAGCTTAAACTGAATTTGCCTCTGCACATGGCCCATACCTTGCAAGACTTTTTATCAATTTCCAAGGAATATCCAGCTGCATATTGCTACAGCACATTTTTCATAATGATCCTAGTGGTCATGGTAGTTGGGATACAGGTGGACTCAATGATCTTTAAGGTCTTTTCCACCCTTAATGACTCAGTGATCTAGTATGGCACAAAAACTCTATCATCCCAATTTTCTTCCATAAATTACTCTATTTGAGCCTTCCAGCTATGACTACAATGGAGAGACTCCAATTACAAATTCAGAAAGATGTCAAAGTGAGACAGTACCTTCCAATCTAAACATAATAGGCAAAGTTCTGCTCTATCCCCACTTGTTTTTTCTGTGTCTTTGCTGGAGTTGTTATTCTTCATTGCTGTCAAACTATGACAGCACCCTGGTTTCTGCTGCATACTACCTTTCCCCAGTGTGACTGACACTTGTCCTGCACTCCAAAACAAAAGCATACTAAGTTTCAAGCCACACAGTGAAAACAGAAGGACATTTGGGATGGGGTGGAGGCAGATGAATATAACAATACACCCAAATATGGAGGGAGCAACAAGTCCCTGAAGAAGTACCTGGAAAGAAAGTGAAGGCGGGGGAAGAGCCAGAACATTTCCTGTCACAAGTATTAAGTTTGAGGATGAATACTGCATTCATTCTCCATATTAGAAGAAAAAGGCTTCAGGGTTTGGGTCATGGGAACTAATGACAAATAGGATTTTTTTAGTTATTCTAACTCAAACAGAAATTAAGCTCTTGTGTGTGTCCTTTAACACACACCAAAAAATCCACCAACCAACAAAAAAAGCCAAACCTTGCAAATGGTAGACAAACATGAAAAGAATTTTTCCTGTCCTGAGAGTTCCATGTTAATCCCCAGGAGGGTGTAACTGGGGATTCTGGAAAGGCAGCTGTTGAGTTTGGTCATGATTTGTCTTGCACTGGTCCAATGGAAAGTGTAGCATTGTAGTGGTTCAGGCTGTGTGCCGGCCCCTGATGCCACTGCACAAGGCACACCTGGGATGTCCCAAAAGGGGTCCAGCCAAGTGGGTGGTCACAGGAAGCCAGGTATTTAGTCCCATAATGCCCTGCTCCCCTATAAAACATCAGCAGGAGGTCCTCACTTCCTCTTTCTTACCTCGCCACTGCCTAGATAATGGAGTTAGCCACCTCTCTTGGGCCTTGCTAGGCCCAAGGCTGGGTTGGGGGAGGGGGGAGAAAAAGCCCTGGGGGGTTTTGGGTGTACCCCCAGGTGGGGATGGGATGTTCTTGGGTATGTTCTGGGATGTCTCTCTTTTGCCATGGTGCTTGTGGTTCTCTGTAAAACTTTCATTGTTTTTCCATTTAAACTTTCCACCGTTTTTTGCAATCTGTTTGTCTAAGTCTTTTTTTGCCCATGGTGGGAGAATTGGTCTCTCAACCTACCACAAGTATTAATACAAAGGGAGGCTTAGTTACATTCCCACTGTTAACTGGGCATGCCCACAGGAACAACTGAGATTATCCATGACCAAGGGCACCTTCGCAGTCCACAGCCAACACACAAAAAAGAAAACTGAAATATGAAACAGCTCCATGAAGCCCTCCTTGTACCTGGGGAGAATAATCTACAAGCTCAGAAATAAGCACTGAAAAGTTAATGAACAAATCACATTCTACCCATGCATAAAAAGACTTGAGTGTTTTAAGTTGCTAAAGTACACCAATTCTGCAAGGTAGAGATCATTTTCTGTACGTGTCTATGCACTGTTCTCAACGTAAAAGCACTGCCAGCAAAGGGGTTATTGTGTGCAGGGAGGAAAACGCAACTTCAGCTTTAGTCACACTGTGCTCCCCTCTGGGAACACCATACTCTGGCATGGTAACCCTCAATGCCAAGTTTTAGAAGGGGTTTCTCTGCCAACCAGCAACATAGCCCATCTCTATACATACCAGTTCAGGCACAAATACAGGCTGGGCAGTGACTGGCTGGAGAGCAGCCCTGAGGAGAGAGACTTGGGGGTGCTAGTGGATGTGAAGCTCAACAGGAGCTCTCAATGTGCACTTGCAGCCCTGAAAGCAAATCAGATCCTGGGCTGCATCAGGAGAAGTGTGGCCAGCAGGTCAAGGGAGGTGATTCTCCCCCTCTACTCAGCTCTGCTGAGACCCCACCTGGAGTACTGCGTCCAGTTCTGGAGCCCCTATTACAAGAGGGATCTGGAGGTGCTGGAAGGTGTCCAGAGAAGGGCCAGGAGGATGAGCAGAGGGCTGGAGCACCTCTCCTATGAGGACAGACTGAAGGAGTTGGGGCTGTTCAGTCTGGAGAAGAGAAGGCTCCGAGGTGACCTAATTGTGGCCTTCCAGTATCTGAAGGGGGCCTACAGGAAGGCTGGGGAGGGACTTTTCAGGCTATCATGTAGTGATAGGACTAGGGGGGAATGGAATGAAGCTGGAGGTGGGGAGATTCAGGCTGGATGTGAGGAGGAAGTTCTTTCCCATGAGAGTGGTGAAGCCCTGGAATGGGTTGTCCAGGGAGGTGGTTGAGGCCCCATCCCTGGAAGTGTTTAACAACAGCCTGGATGAGGCTCTGGCCAGCCTGATCTAGTGTAGGGTGTCCCTGCCCATGGCAGGGGGGTTGGAACTAGATGATCCCTGTGGTCCCTTCCAACCCTGACTGATACTATGATGATACTGTCACCCAACATGCACTGAACTAAGAAACTACCATTTTAATCTCACCACTTGAGCAGAATTTGGCACAGGGAACTTCTCATCTCCCTGAGCTAAAGAGCTTTACATGTTTTGTAATGTTTTCAGTAGAGCCTGCTGGACAGAAAGCAGGGAACAGCTGGCTAGTCAATTACACTTTTAATTAATGTTTCCTTTGATAAGCTGATACAGATTTAAGAAACCATTAAATGTGATGAAGTTGTTAATTTTTCAAATTACTTCAGGCTTTCCTGTGAGATGTACAAAGATGCTTAAACACAGTGACATTTTCAATTTGATAAATACAAGGAGTGTTAATAATTATGCCCCCTGTACACAAAATTGTAGTCACTGCCATATTCCTGTAATCAAGAGTGGCATATTTTAACCACTAGCAGCCACTTACCTTGATTTCACATGCATGGAAACTTAATACAAATGATAAAACAAGAAAGTTATCTGTCCCATGGCTTACTTTAGTATGTAGCATACAGACACTATACACTGTATTTTTCACACAGCTGCTTTGGCAGGATTTATGACCAAAGAGTCAACAGCAGAAAGCTAGTTAAATTATTTTACAACTGGAAAATACATCTGAAGGAAACAGATGAAGGCTTAATGGTATGAGTTTTCAGAACTAAATGAAAAGTAAGATCAGGAATCAAAATTTAAACTCGATTTATCTCATGTTTACACTTTGGATGCCTGATTTGAGTGAACATCCTCTCTGGCAGTAGTTCTATCCAAATTATAATGCGCAGTATCACAGTACATCATCTTTGTAGAACTGAGCAGCAAAATGAAACAAACAAACAAACAAAAAAACCCAGGAGTGGCAGACCTGACTGAGTTTTTTAAAACAAAGACAAAAACTGAAAGGAAAAACATTAGTATCTTAATTCTAATGGTAGTTGATATTTATTGTAACTTATTATAATTAAGTCAAGACTTAAGGAAACTGCAGAATAATTTTTTTATTACTGCCAACAAATTAAATGGTTACAACGTTAGATGAAATAGAAGGATCAAACTACTAAGTGAAATTGATTATTTTTGCCAAATATAAAGATTCTCACATACCAGACATATTGTCTTCTTTTGGTTCAGTTTTAAAATACACAAAGCTGCTGGTACAGCACATTGAAATCTGTCCTAAATGTTTCCAACAAAACCACAAATATTACCCTCACCTAGGTTACTATAAAAGGTACAAGGCTCTAGCCTACATTCTACTCACAGTAAATGATGAGGCAGAATCATCTAAGACATCTCTATTAATAGATATCCATTCATTTACATTATTTGCATCTGAAATATTAAGTGTATGGACTACAATAAAGGGACTTCAGTTCAATGATTATTCCTCTCTCAACAGCCAACCTGAAACTGTATACCTATGAATATGATCATACTTCAATAAAAAAAAGAAAAAAAAAATACATTGAGTGGGATTTTATTTATCCCATCACAGATCCCATTTACAGCACAGCACTCAGAACAAAGAGTACAGCCTGACCATCAGTTCAAACTGATGGATTTAACACAGCCACAAAATGCAACAGTCCTGCCATTCCCAACATCATCTTCTCTCTTTCCATTTCAACTGGCATAAGAGCATGGATGACCACAGAGTGTACTTAGACAAGAACCCTAACCAGTCAAAAATTTATACAGAAGGCATAAGTGACCACAGCAGCTCTTAGAATCATAGAATCAACAAGGCTGGAAAAGACCTCAGAGATCATCAAGTCCACCCTATCACCCAACACCTCATGACTAACTAAACCATGGCTTCAAGTTACAATACAATACAATACAATACAATACACCAGGTTGGAAGAGACCTCCAAGATCATCACGTCCAACCCATCAACCAATCCAACCCACCTAAAATACAATACAGTACCATACAGTACAATACAGTACAAAAGAGTACAATACAGTACAATACAGTACGATACAACCCACCTAAACAACTAAAAAAAACCTAAACCCTGGCACCAAGCACCCCATCAAGCCTCTTCTTGAATACCTCCAATGAAGGTGACTCCACCACTTCCACAGGCAGCTGATTCCAGTGGGCAATCACTCTCTCAGTATAGAACTTCTTCCTAACTTCAAGTCTAAACCTGCCCTGGCGCAGCCTGAGACTGTGTCCTCTTGTTCTGGTACTGGCTGCCTGGGAGAAGAGACCAACCTCCGCCTGGCTACAACCTCCCTTCAGGTAGTTGTAGAGAGCAATAAGGTCACCCCTCAGTCTCCTCTTCTCCAGGCTAAGCAACCCCAGCTCCCTCAGCCTCTCCTCATAGGGCTTGTCTTCCAAACCCCTCACCAACTTTGTTGCCCTTCTCTGGACACGCTCCAGTAAGACAACATCTTTCTTAAACTGAGGGGCCCAGAACTGGACACAGTACTCAAGGTGCGGCCTAACCAGTGCAGTGTACAGGGGCAGAATGACCTCCCTGCTCCTGCTGGCCACACTGTTTCTGATGCAGGCTAGGATGCCATTGGCCTTCTTGGCCGCCTGGGCACACTGCAGGCTCATGTTCAACCTACAATCAACCAGCACCCCCAGGTCCCTCTCTGCCTGGCCGCTCTCCAACCACTCTGACCCCAGCCTGTAGCACTGCATGGGGTTGTTGTGGCCAATGTGCAGAACCCGGCACTTGGATGTGTTAAATCTCATGCCGTTGGACTCTGCCCATCTGTCCAGCCTGTCGAGGTCCCTCTGCAAAGCCTCTCTGCCCTCCAGCAGATCAACTACTGCCCCAGCTTGGTGTCGTCCGCAAATTTACTGATGATGGACTCAATGCCCTCATCCAGATCATCAATAAAGATGTTGAAGAGCATGGGGCCCAGCACCGATCCCTGGGGCACACCACTAGTGACTGGCCGCCAGCCGGATGTGGCACCATTCACCACCACTCTCTGGGCTCGGCCCTCCAGCCAGTTCCTAACCCAACGCAGTGTGCTCCCATCCAAGCCATGGGCTGCCAGCTTGGCCAAGAGTTTACTGTGGGGGATGGTGTCAAAGGCCTTGCTGAGGTCCAGGTAGACCACATCCACAGGCCTCCCCACATCAACCAGGCGGGTCACCTGATCATAGAAGGAGATCAGGTTGGTCAAGCAGGACCTGCCCTTCCTAAAGCCATGCTGGCTAGGCCTGATCCCTTGGCCATCCTGTAAGTGCTGCATGATCGCACTCAAGATGACCTGTTCCATAATCTTGCCTGGCACTGAGGTCAGGCTGACAGGCCTATAATTCCCTGGCTCATCCAACCGGCCCTTCTTGTGGATGGGCACCACGTTGGCCAGCTTCCAGTCTTCTGGGACCTCTCCAGTGAGCCAGGACTGCTGAAAAATGATGGAGAGCGGCTTGGCCAGCTCATCTGCCAGCTCTCTCAGCACCCTAGGATGGATCCCATCTGGTCCCATGGCCTTGTGGGGGTCCAAGCGGCTCAGAAGATCTCTAACTACCTCCTGGAGCAGCTCACCAAGAATCCACAAAAACATCTGTACTGAATCACAGAATGGTTTGGAATAAAAGGTGACTCAAAGATCACCTAGTTCCAACCCCCCTGCATGGGCAGGGATACTTCCTACTAGAGCAGGCTGCTCAAGGCCCCATCCCACCTAGCTCTGAACGCTTCTCTGGCCATCCTGTTCCAGTGCTTCACAAAGGGGGCTGTTAGACAGCAGAAACGATTGCTTAACCCACCAATACCACTGCAAAGTTATTGGTGAAACTCCATGTATGTTACATTGCTTGATTATGTACCATAGGACGATACACTGCCTTGCAAATTTCAATTCACTATTTTAACATCAAAAAGCTACACAGCAATTACTTGTTAGCTTGGCTGAAGCTGCAGCTTTTCCTTTAAAGCCTTTCATAGTAATCACATGCATCAAATACAGCTCTTCTGTGATCAGTATCCCTTTACCTATCAGAGCTCCTAAAATGGATGTATGGACCTTGACTTGGTAAACATGAGATCCTTCCCTTCACACTTACTGTTTTCCTTTCAGTCAGTCCTTGCCCTTCATTTCAGGGCATGACACCACTCTAGCACACACACTCATAGTATCTTTGCATCTGTAATATAAGCAGGAAAGAACATTTCCAAATTAAAAATGTAATTAGTCTTTTCACATCAGAGCTGAGGTGGTTTGTCTCATCATAATCCTTACCTAGGCCTCTTAGAGCACTTCTGTGTTCAAGATGATCCATCATATTTCAAAGGCCTGACACTCACATGAAGTTACAAAGCTCCCTTCTGCCCAGCTTCTAGATTATCACCAAGGCCATCACTTCAAACCCAGTACCTGCCTATTGGACTGTATGAAATGCAGAGGCCAGATGCAGATCCCTATGTTACATACATGTTCATGCACAGAATGCCTGAGCCAGCAAAAGGAAATGTACTTGTTCTATCTAATCAAGAAACCTGTGCTGTGTAAGACAGCATAAAACCAAGGATCTTAACTAACAGCTGTTTCCACTCGTCAGGATTACAATTTTATTTTTACTTGATGAAGTTGGTAGTTTCCACTCTGCCAAGGCTCACAAAATTACATTATGATTTTCAGCAATAAACAGCAAACAAGTTCCAAGATACAAATTCCAGAAAGTAATTTAATGCAAGATAATCATAACAACATTCAATTATGAGAGTTATGGAAACATTCTTTCACTTTGAAAGCCCAAAGGCATTAACATTCAAATTCTTACACCAGATCAAGTCTGTGGCCTGATTCTGGCTCTGCCTGAAACCCAGATCACATTTAGCTTCTGACGTTCAGCTTAGATAACTAAATCTTTATTACTAGGTTCCCCATTTTCAGTCCTTTTCTGCTTAGCTTCAAGAATGTTTTCTACCTCTTGATTCCCCTGTATACTTTTAAATCAGCAAGCAATACACATTCCCTAAGAGCTACAAAGGACCCCTTCTGGCAGCCTTCACTCTGAAAACATGAGAAATCTAGCAGCAAGCAGCAGAAGCTCACTTGGCTTGCATTGGTTTCACAGCTTCCTACACAACTTTCAGAAGTTCCTGCTCCTTGAAACCCAAGGCTATGCTAAACAGTCATTAAGCAAACCTAGCTGTAAAATAAACACTCAGAAGGGGAACAAGTGGTCTCAAACATCCTCTAGGTCAAAGGATGATTTTCTTCATCTGAGTTTAGATGCAAGCTAAGATATAATTAACTTGCAGATAATGATGTTGCATATAAAACTAGATCCTTTAAGACCTTTGATGGAGACAAACTTTCCAAAAAGTACATTAAAAAGCTTCTCTAGGAAAATGGATGTTCCCTTGCTTATTCCTGAAGTCCTAACAAGAAGTGTTCAGTAATAAGGGAAAGGTGCAGCCCAAAAACAGAAGACATGCACTGAGATGGTGTGAAGTACAAAATCCCCATGAAGTTATCTTTCCTTCACAGAATCCTGCACTTCACCATCATACATGAAAGACGATAAAAGGTAGAAGAGTCTGACTTATGTCCTCCGGAGAGGAAAAGAACACTGCCAAGCAGCCTACTGCAAGAACTGCCCAAAATCTTGCTGGGTAAGGAGACAAGGCCATCCTAGGTACAAGAAACAAAATGGCAGACATGAAGAGGTGGTAAAGTAGGTAAACTAGGTAGCATGGTTGTAAAAGAACAGGCACAAGGGATGGAGAGCTATGGAGCAGCTATCTTCCTCCTGATAAGAAGCAAGAGAAGATAGGCATAATGTAAAATAGGGTAAAATTCGAGTATATTTGCTAGGAATTGTTTTTAGGTATGTCCATTGGCTTCTGCAGAAAGATTTTCATGTAAATGGAAAGCAAATAGACACACTTAAACCTTTTTACATTAAAAAATACTCTGTCACTAAGCTTTCTACTGGAAGATTTAATTGTTTTAGTAATGATGTCACATTCTTTATTGAGAACTCAGAAAATACCCATGTAGATTTAGAAGCAAAAGTATTTTCAACATTTTATATAATTCCAAATTCCCAGAGGAAGAGTCCACACTTAAAGTAGACTCTTCACAACTCCAATTTACTGAAAGCCTTTTACATATGCCATACATCAAAAAGAGACAAATGTTGTAAGCCAGTCAAGCACAAAATTAAACTGTTACAGATAGCCTGAAAGATAAAGCTTGTTCCCTTTTGTGGTTCAGTAGATTGATGGCACACAAAAACCCATTCCCGTTTCATTTTCTTCAAAATTAAGAAAATCAATATCATTCTGTTTTCTGAAAAATAAATATATTACAGGATCACAGGATGTTAGAGGTTGGAAGGGACCTCCAGAGATCATCTAGTCCAAGCCCCTGCCAGAGCAGGACCATAGAACCTAGTGCAGGTCACACAGGAATGCATCCAGATGGATCTTGAAAGTCTCCAGAGGAGACTCCATAACCTCTCTGGGGAGCCTATTCCAGTGCTCTGCAGCCCTCACAGTGAAGAAGGTCCTCTTCATGTTGAGGTGGAACCTCCTGTGCTGTAGTTTATATTCATTGTCCCTCGTCCTATGAGCACTGCCCCCTCATTCAGCAGTGCGCCCACACTTTTCCTATTCTTCTTTTTCCCTACTGATATATTTGAAGAAGCCCTTCCTGTTCTCTTTGACTTCCTTTGCCACCCTTTCTCTCCTCCCTAATTCAGGAGGAATTTGGAAGCACCATGACAAGAGCATTATCCTACTCCTCACTCAAGTATCACTGTTATCTGCATGTCAGGCATGCAGGCAGTTCCAGCCTTTCTCCCTCCCCAACTTGTTTAATTTACATCACTACATTGTTTTGATTACAATTCCTGAAATTATAACTCCTAGCACTAAGGGCAGGAAATGTGGGAAGAAGTAGTGTCTGAGAAACTAACACATCCAAGCTGTCCACAATGCCACTGCTCCACACAGAAAGATTTACATATGAAGTCAACTTCAAAGAAGACTACATTAGAGAAAAGAAACCATTATTGCAAATGCTAGGACTTTGTAACAAAGAGGCTAACACACATTCATTGAATCTTAACATTTTTTGAGGGTCCTCTGTTTGAATAGATGCATTCTAGCTGGAGGTTACTGCAACATACTCACTGATAGAATAGAATAGAATAGAATTAACCAGGTTGGAAGAGACCTTTGAGATCATCGAGTCCAGCTTATCATCCAATACCATCAAATCAACTAAACCATGGCACCAAGCTCCCCATCCAGTCTCTTCCTAAACACGTCCAGTTATGGTGACTCCACCACCTCCCTGGGCAGACCATTCCAATGGCCAATCTCTCTTTCTATGAAGAACTTCTATGAAGAACTTCTTCCTAACATCCAGCCTAAATCTCCCCTGGCGCAGCTTGAGACTGTGTCTTCTTGTTCTGGTGCTGGTTGCCTGGGAGAAGAGACCAACCCCCACCTGTCTAAAACCTCCCTTCAGGTAATTGTAGAGAGCAAGAAGGTCTCCCCTGAGTCTCCTCTTCTCCAGGCTAAGCAACCCCAGCTCTCTCAGCCTCTCCTCATAGCGCTTGTGCTCCAAACCCCTCACCAACTTCGTTGCCCTTCTCTGGACACGCTCCAGCAAGTCAACATCCTTCCTAAACTGAGGGGCCCAGAACTGGACAAAGGACTCAAGGTGTGGCCTAACCAGTGCTGAGTACAAGGCAGAATGACTTCCCTGCTCCTGCTGGGAACACTGTTCCTGATACACAATAAAACATTAAGAAAAAATTGAGCACAGGGACGCTCTTAGGATGAGCTGGATTTTCCAATGAAACAAAAAAGGGGCACACAAGAAGAGAGAGAATAACCAAAAGGGAAATAAGCCTAAAGAACGATACCTCTAAGAACTTCAGCACTAAAAAAAAAAATTTCAAAATCAAAATGTTTTCTTGGTTTTCTAGAAAGAACAAAACTAAAACTAAAACTGTTACAAGGCTTTCCTCTAGCCAGGCCAGTACTTGCAAACAGATGTTACTAACGGATTGGGAACAGAACATCACCCAACAGAACAGTTTGTTCTGAACCAATTTCCGTAACGTACTTTTAACTTACACTTTGCTTTTGAAGGAAGAGTCTCTACTGAAAGTGACCTCCAGTTCAGTGCCCTTGAATAATACTTTCTAGTCATCAAATCCGTCCTTGAATAGTACCTTCTAGGTATTAATTTTTACTGGCGATGTCTGTTAAAACGTCTGGCAACAGGAGTATTTTTATTTATTACCTGAAACAGCAATGTGCTAGAAGCAAACAAACACAAAACCATACCACACATTTCAGTGCATTTGCTTCCATGAGTTTTTAATTACCAGCAGGGAAAGTTTGTAACAGAAATCTACTCCACATGTTAAAACATTATTAAAGCTTACTCAGGAAAGCAAACACCACAGTTTAATACAAATGGTTAACCAAAAACCTTTACACAAAGATGGATGAGTCTAACTTAATTTAAATCAGTGGTACTTGTTGATTAAGGCTAGCACTCCTCCCCTCCCCAAGTATGCAAACTGGGTTTGTGCTAACTGAATTAAAACTCCACTGCATGACCAAACTGCACAAACACCTAAGGAATCCCACTACAGTAGCATTTAACTTTGCTTATTGTTCACTACATTGACATCCACACAGAGATCTCAAATACGGGACCAAATCTTTCACTTACACTGCAAACTGCTTTCTTAGGCACAGTTCAAGCTGCTGCTTTTAAAGAGTTATTACAAAACCTCTGCTGCTGATTCAGTAATTTAATCCTAGAATCAATAAGGTTGGAAAAGACCTCAAAGATCATCAAGTCTAACCTGTCACCCAAGACCTCATGCCTACTAAACCATGGCACCAAGTGCCATGGCCAGTCCCCACTTGAACACCTCCAGGGATAGTGACTCCACCACAATACAATACAATACAATACCATACCATACCAGGTTGGGAAGAGACCTTCAAGATCATCACGTCCAACCCATCAACCAATCCAACCCACCTAAATACAATACAACCCACCTAAACAACTAAACCATGGCACCAAGCACCCCATCAAGCCTCCTCCTGAACACCTCCAATGAAGGTGACTCCACCACCTCCACGGGCAGACCATTCCAATGGGCAATCACTCTCTCTGTATAGAAACTTCTTCCTAACATCCAGTCTAAACCTGCCCTGGTGCAGCCTGAGACTGTGTCCTCTTGTTCTGGTACTGGCTGCCTGGGAGAAGAGACCAACCTCTGCTTGGCTACAACCTCCCTTCAGGGAGTTGTAGAGAGCAAGAAGGTCTGCCCTGAGCCTCCTCTTCTCCTGGCTAAGCAACCCCAGCTCCCTCAGCCTCTCCTAATAGGGCTTGTGCTCCAAACCCCTCACCAACTTTGTTGCCCTTCTCTGGACACGCTCCAGCAAGACAACCTCCTTCCTAAACTGAGGGGCCCAGAACTGGACAAAGGACTCAAGGTGCAGCCTAAGCAGTGCAGTGTGCAGGGGCAGAATGACCTCCCTGCTCCTGCTGGCCACACTGTTCCTGATCCAGGCCACGATGCCATTGGCCTTCTTGGCTGCCTGGGCACACTGCAGGCTCATGTTCAGCCTACAATCAACCTCCCTGGGCAGCACATTCCAATGGCTAACAACTGTCTCTGTGAAGAACTTTCTCCTCACCTTAAGCCTAAACTTCCCTAGTGCAGCTTGAGACTGTGTCCTCTTGTTCTGGTGTTGGTTGCCTGGGAGAAGAGACCAACCCGCTCCTGGCTACAACCACCCTTCAGGTAGTTGAAGAGAGCATTAAGGCCTCCCCTGAGATCTTTAGTTTCTGGGCTTGGGGTGTTGGCCTTTTCTGCTGGGGTGGTATTACCTCATTTTTTTCAGTAAAGCTTTTCTTCACAACCCAGAGGGGAATTTTGTGTGTGTGACTTTCCCTTACCTCTGTGTTGTGGGGAAGCAGGCTGTGTTAAGCCACCACAACTATGAATGGTTTATTTTTTTAGAATAAAGGCAGAGGGACACATATAGCAGTATATAATAAATATTCACATTTTGTCTTCATGTGTTAAGAAAGGAAGAGGGAAGGATAGATATCAAAGGAAAGGACACATACTTTCAATTCTATCAATTTAAGTAGGCTTTGACCCAAATTATGACAGCTCTCATGGAATGGTGCATTTGCACTAATTTAATTTTTTTTTTGTTAATAACCATCAGCACAATCTTCGTGCTTTTGGAGTCCTAGGCCACCTTTCCCTTGTTCTCAGTGTAAAGTTCTAACACTTTCAAAGCCAAGCTGTACCCCAAGTTGCTCAGACAGCACCTGGAGCAATTCTTATATGACATGGGCATGCAGTGAGCAGAGAGATTGTTTTCAGCTCTGCTCTTAACTATTCCAAGCTGTACACCTCCTCCTGGGACTACTTTTCCATCTGTACCCTGGTTTTCTAAATTCAGTGGTTTTCTGTTGAATTAAGAGACAAGGAGCCTTCTTAAAACACAAGATCTAGTTCCCATGGTTTTAGCTAGAAAGGTCATAAACAATTATAGGCATTAAACATTTACCATGTTAACAGTTGATTCTCACTGGAAGTTACTGTAACAGAGCAGGCAAAGAACAAATTTACCAGGCAATGCTCAATAACTAAAACTGAATATGCATGAAATATGCATGAAAACAAAATGACTGCCTTTAAAAAAGCAGGTATGTAAAAACTGCTTGGTTGAAAGTACAAGCAAGTAGCACGCTGGAACCACTTAATATTAAATACTTTAGAGCCCTCTAGTGGTTAAACCCTTTAACAGAAGGAGGCTCAGGGGAGACCGTATTGCTGTCTACAACTACCTGAAGGGTGGTTGTAGCCAGGAGAGGGTTGGTCTCTTCTCCGAGGCAACCAGCACCAGAACAAGAGGACACAGTCTCAAGCTGTGCCAGGGGAAGTTTAGGCTCGAGGTGAGAAGAAAGTTCTTCACAGAGACAGTTGTTAGCCATTGGAATGGGCTGCTCAGGGAGGTGGTGGAGTCACCATCCCTGGAGATGTTCTAGATTGGACTGGACGTGGCTCTTGGTGCCATGGTCTAGTAGTCATGAGATCTTGGGTGACAGGTTGGACTTGATGATCTTTGAGGTCTTTTCCAGCCTTGTTGATTCTATGAATATGAGAAAATCCTTGAACTGTTTTTTAAATAAGGCTACTGATGCATATTTAATTACTGTATGATATTTTTACCACTCCCAGGTAATTAAGGACATATAGGCTGGAGAGATGAGAAGTATGTTACCAGGAAGGGGAAAAAAAAAAGCTTTCAGTTCTCAAAATCAGCTGTTGTTCTTAGAAAAAAAATGAGAAGTTACTTACTAATACTCTCAGCTGGGCACAATCAAAATTTTAAAAACAAACACACAACAAAACAAATTAAAAAAATAAACAAAACCAACAAAAATCGCTCTCTCAAACATGAGAATTATTTCAATGCACAACTAAAATACCTGTTCCTGAAAAATGCACTTGCTTTCTTGCTTTATTAGGTTATTTTACCTTCCTCTGGCTTCCACAAAACTGTCAGTGCACAACATTAGCAAAAAACCCAACCCAAAGAAAGAAAAAATAAGAACTGTCAGTTTTTGTCATGGTATATTTAGAAGTATTTTGGGCATACTCTACAGAATTTATTTGCAAATGAGAAAGTTATCAACATAGAAGGATTCACAAGGCAAAAAAAAAACCCCATAGAATAATTTTGGTTGGAAGGGACCTTTAATATTACCAAGGTCACCACTAATCTGTGTCCCTCAGCATCACATCTACACAGGATGGTGACTCCACCACTTCCCTGGGCAGCCTGTTCTAAGGCTTAGCAATTGTTTCAGTGAAGAAATTTTTCCAGCTGTCCTACCCAAACCTCCCCTGGAACAACTTGAGGAGGCCATTTCCTCTTCACAGTATCACTAAGGTTGGAAGAGACCTCGAAGATCATCGAGTCCAACCTGTAATCACAGACCTCATGACTAGACCATGGCACCAAGTGCCACGTCCAATCCCCTCTTAAACACCTCCAGGGATGGTGACTCCACCACCTCCCTGGGCAGCCCATTCCAATGACGATCGATCTCTTATCACTTCTTACTTAGAGACCAACTACCCCCTCACGACAAGCTCCTTTCAGGGAGCTGTAGACAGCAACGAGGTCTCCCCATTGTCACCTCTTCTCCAAGTTCCACAGCCCCACTCCTCACAGGACTTGTGCTGTAGTATGTACATCTACTGGCAAGTGGAAAAGGTTTGTTACTTCCTAATCTGGTATTTTATGTGCACAAGTCTTAACAAGCCACTTCATTGCAGAAAATAAAATTACATTGCTTTCTAAGAACATCTAATTAGAGTTGACCTTTTCAATTCCTTATGGCTTTGCAGTCCATGTACAAGTTGAGAGAACTGAAGACTACAGTATGACAACAGCACTTCTCCCCACCAGTGTGTCACACCATCACTGAACAATGAAGAGCCACTTTCACAAAACATTTCCTCAAGACACTTAAATCCAAATCAAATGTTTTCAGCTCTTGCTCTCACTCTTGCCTCAGAGACATAGGCTTGAAAGCCTAACAGCTGAGTATAGCAATATTTATGCAAGTTCCTATCATGTACCACAAAGTCAGCTTTCCTGATGAGATGACTGCCCACCTACCACTTCAAGTCAATATTTTTTCTCCCCTCAAGGGACAAAGACAGATTACCCTGGCAGATGGGGAAAGGAATGCCCCTGGAGCAGACTGGTTAAGCAGATTAAGATCAGCCTTCTGAAGCACTAGAAGAAACTAAAAGATGATGATTTGGGCGGAATGTAACTGAAGCAGTCAAGGTACTGAGCTGACTACCAGGAGACTACCATCCATGTGACTGTGATGCATTTGTCCATTATTACAATATGGAAGGTGATGATACTTGTATCTTCCTCCCAATATATACTTTGTCTACATGGTATGTTCATTTAACTTTGGTTACTTTAGCTCCACTTTTGGCAACACATAGAAGGAAATATACTTTCTGACCAGCTCAAAACAGAAAATCCAAACTGTAATCTAGCAAATAACAAAATGCTCACAGAACATACCTCATGGAAGTTATACTGCTGATAAGCTTTTCAGATTGATCTGACAAGCTAGGTGGAAGTATTATTTCAACTGGTTGCAGGCGCAAAACCCGACTCTCTAATTCCAAGCGAGATGCGGAGTCCCGGAAACTGTCAAAAATTACTTCTCCAGTAGTTGGCTGGATTGCCTGTCAAACAGAAAATACCCCTCAGTATTTAAATTTTCTGAGAGTGTTTCCATGACTCAAACTGTTTATTGAAAGTTTATGGTGCATAGCACAAAGCTATATAGCACCCACACGCTTAGTGGAAGTGGCAGATCGATAAATATAATTGTGCTTTTCAAATCTATGATATTGTAGTGACATAAAAGACAACCACAGTATTGTCTCAGTATATGATAGGAACACCTTCCAAATGTTAATGTCCTCTTGTTATCATCAGTCCATCACTGCTCAACTTTTATTATTTGGCAAATCTATGTAACTGGAAGTGTACGGAAGATACATGCAGTCCAGCCTGGAAATTGTCATCCTGGCACGTGCTTTGGTTGTTGCCTCCCAGCTGCAGTGTGAATGAATTACCAGCAGATTCTGCTTCAGTTGTCACTGTGTTTTGCATGTTTAACAATTATGGTTTTCATCTTCACCATAGAAAAAGAACACAAGTTTGAAATGTAAACAGTAAAAAGAAGTCTTGTCCTCTAAAGAGCAGTATTTTGTAGAGGAAAGAAGGGCTCAAAAGGTTTAAAATCCTGACCCCAAAAAAGCTGAAACAAAAAGTTCAAAAATAAAGCATCTGAACTAACAAGTTTCCTGTATTTAGCTAAAACACAGCTATGTCTTCAACTAACAGGTCACCAAAATCACTATTATTCAACTGTCAGCTCCTTACCTTTTCTGTAGCTTTCAATACGAAGCCATCACAATTCACACACAGATGATATCCTACCTACACTGCAAATAGTTACAAAAACTACACACACCAAAAAACAACACCCCAACACCCAAATCAACAAAAATCAAAACCCACACCAAAACAAGTGAAAGAACAATCATGCATTTAAAGAAAATAACCATCCACCTCTCAGGAAAAAAAAAAATAACCTCAACACAACAATGACCAACATAAACAGCACACAAACCCTAAAGCAGAGTCTCCATTAAAACTAACTTACCATAATGCCTATAACAATGTCACCTTTCTTCCTGTCTTTCAAGTTTTCTCCATTTTCACAGACACAGAGAAGATAGTTATCAGGGACATCTGTTGTTGCCTCCTCAACATCCACAGGTTCACCTAGCTTCAGCAAAGGGTTCACATGTAACAATTGTTAAAAAAAATAAAACAGTATGAAGATTTTGGCAGATTATTCATGGGTTCTCCTAGAACTAAATCCTTCTCAACTAGGTTTTCTACTGGCTCTTCTAGACTAAAAGTCTATCTGGCTTCTATTAATTTCATTCCTACTACTATTTTTGGTGAACTTCAGATGACTGTCAGCATAAGGACTGAAAAGGGCAGGTAGTTACATGATACACAGACTTCATCAGCTCATGGCAAAGACTGTCTTTAACTGTGTCTCTTGGTCTCCCTGATTTAACATGAGCAGCTATATCAGAAACTAAACCAGCAGATGATTCTGCACATGGGCTGCTCACCTTGTTCTTCTGACCTCAAATTCATAAAGCACACAAGTGCACAAAAATGTACTCAATATGCAGCAACTGAAAAAAGGCAATACCCAGAATTAAGCAAAATTTACATCTTAGCAGGAGCATTAGATTAGCTACATAGAAAACTTGCTGCATGCCCTCATTTCTCATTATAGTCAGGGCACCGCATGGCTCCAACTTCCACACAATCCCTGCTGATCCTAGAGGCAAGCATATGGGCTGGTGGACAGCCATGCTGCTGCTTTCATAACATTAACTACTTTGTTTGTGCTTCCACTGTAATTATTTGAGCTGTAACCATGTGCAGAGAATAGAATAGAATGGAATAGAATCGAATAATCAGAGTGTGAAACCAAATTTCTGTGAAAAGGATATCTTCTCCAATAAGGGTTGACTTTGTGTAGAGAGCAGTCAGTTTCCGGCTGAAGAGAGAGCTCTTATTTTCTCCAGCAGCCTTCAGGGCTGCAGTTTCCATTTGTTTTATTACTCCAACCTAGAATAGAATAGAACAAACCAGGTTAAAAAAGACCTTCAAGATCATCACGTCCAACCTATCACCCAACACCATCTAATCAACTAAACCATAGCACCAAGTGCCCCATCCAGTCCCTTCCTAAACACTTCCAGTGATGGTGACTCCATCACCTCCCCAGGCAGCCCATTCCAATGGCAAATCACTCTCTCTGTGAAGAGCTTCCTAATATCTAACCTAAACCTCCCCTGGTACAGCTGGAGACTGTGTCCTCTTGTTCTGGTGCTGGTTGCCTGGGAGAAGAGACCAACCCCCACCTGGCTTCAACCTCCCTTCAGGTAGTTGTAGAGAGCCAGAAGGTGTCCCCTGAGCCTCCTCTTCTCCAGGCTAAGCAACCCCGGCTCCCTCAGCCTCTCCTCACAGGGCTTCTGCTCCAAACCCTGCTCAAAGGCCTTGCTGAAGTCCAGGTAGACTACATCCACAGCCTGCCCCACACCCACCAGGCAGTCACCTGATCATAGGAGATCAGGTTGGTCAGGCAGGACCTGCTCTTCCTAAATCCATGCTGGCTGGGCCTGATCCCTTGGCCATCCTATAAGTGCTGTGTGATTGCACTCAAGATGTCCTGTTCCATAATCTTGCCTGGCACTGAGGTCAGGCTGACAGGCCTGGAATTCCCTGGTTCCTCCTTCTGGCCCTTTTTGTGAATGGGCATCACCCATAAGAACAAGGTCTGGTTATCTTGAGACAGCCTCTAGCTGCCTATAGAATAATTCTTCCACCTCTTCATCCTGGTTGGGTGGTCTATAACAGACTCCAACCAGGGTGTAAGCTTTGTTGGCCCTCCCTCTAACTCTCACCCACAGGCACTCAACTTGATCATCCTTAATCTCTAGTTCCATTGCATCTAGAGCCTCCTTGATGTACAGGGCCACCCCTCCACCCCTTCTCCCTTGCCTGTCTCTCCTGAAGATCCTGTAGCCATCAATTACAGCACAGGCACAAAGATAAGAAACAAAGTTACCTCTTTGATAATAAATTGTTTTTTCTTTTTAATTTTAGAAATTGGGTGATCTTTTAATATATGCAAACTGCAAGTACATCAATAAACCTGAGCAGGAAGGGCAAAGGCCAGCAGTAAACCTACTAATAAGACTAAGTCACTGCTTTCCTTTACACTCTGTCCACTTCTAACTGCTCTCTCAACTTCTGCCCTTTGCTTCTTGTCCTAACAATTGAAACAATTTAGAGTTCTTAATTTTCCAGAGGATGTTACAATAATACAATACAATACACCAGGTTGAAAGAGACCCTCAAGATCATCACGTCCAACCTATCAACCAATCCAACCCACCTAAACAACTAAACCATGGCACCAAGCACCCCATCAAGTCTCCTCCTGAACACCTCCAATGAAGGTGACTCCACCACCTCCACGGGCAGCCCATTCCAATGGGCAATCACTCTCTCTCTATAGAACTTCTTCCTAACATCCAGCCTAAGCCTGCCCTGGTGCAGCCTGAGACTGTGTCCTTTTGTTCTGGTACTGGCTGCCTGGGAGAAGAGACCAACCTCTGCCTGGCTACAACCTCCCTTCAGGGAGTTGTAGAGAGCAAGAAGGTCACCCCTCAGTCTCCTCTTCTCCAGGCTAAGCAACCCCAGCTCCTGCAATCAATTTGAATCAATATTCCTGCAATCAATTTGAAATCAACAAGTCCTTTTCCCATAAGCAGGAAAAAAAGAAAAAACAGAAGGAAAAAAATAAAAGGAAAACCAGAGGTATCAACAGAAAGCCACAGAATTACAGGGATAAACAACAAGAAAAATATTTTTTTTAAATGGGCTAGTGTAAGAAAGACAAGCATGTGAGGAAGAATAACAAGAGAGTAGATACATATTTCTCCTTATCAAATGCAAAGGGTTGATTAAAAAAATTGTGAGGATTGTTCTAGAAACATTAAGATGCTTCTCTGTTAAAGAGAGGAAGCTTGCACCTATTTAAGTTTCGTAACACTCACCAGAAAAGAGAAACTGAAACTAAGGAAAGTTAGCAATTTCAATAGCAAAAGTAGGTACTAATGACTTTTCCACATCTCATTTGGAATAAGTCTGCTACAATCAGTGCAAGATGCTTAAGTTCTATTCTGTACTTAACATCATTTAATAAAAGCCAGGAATAACCTTATATCCTTTCGCTACAAGGCGTCGCACATGGACAAACAGTCTGTGGGTTGGTATGCTGGCAGTCATGAAGTTATGATCCTGATGACAATAAATATTTAGTTCCTTAGCTGCAATCTGCAAAGTACAAGAAGAAGGGTCAGTCCATAGCTCAAAATGCAGTACAGGACCTCATCTCTGTAACAGCATTGATGCACAACTACAACTAAAAGTCCAGTGTCAGAAGATAGCATTCCAGGAAAAAGCCCAGAGAACTGGGTCTCTCTATCTTCCTGTCCCAGCACATTGTCACAAATAGGGGCTCCAATACCAGACTTCACATGTCAGATTGTACACTGAACCCTGAACTTTGCCATTGTGAGGGAAACCACCTAAATAGCACAGGTAAATTCTGCAACACAGCTCAACAAATGGCCATACAACTTGCACATGACCGAAAATGCAGAGGTGCTAATCAGTTAAAATACTGAAAAAAAAAGCATCAAAGAGCAGTGGCATCTAAATACTTCACTGAAAAAGATTAACACAACACCACTTGTTAAAATGCAACATTACAATACAGGATTTTTATTTGCTTTTCTACCCCTGGGCATAAAGGCAGGTGGTCTCAAGCAGGAACTGCAGTCATACACTGAACTGTGTATCTGCACAGCAGACTTCTGGTGCTGGATTGTGTGTACATCAGCAAACAATTAGCGAAATTATGCACTGATCAGAGAAATTAATTCCCAATAACTAAACAAAGCTTATTCGAGGCATTAGTGTGAAAATAGCATAGGTTAAATTGGGTAGCAATTATCTGGGAGTAGATCATAGTAAAACTGCTTATGATCCACTTATGAACCATCACTTTAAAATTATGCTTGCTGCAAACTACTTTCTAGTTCCTACAGATCTGGCACATGAAGGCACCACATCACAACATGCATTCAAAAAGCTCCCTGCAGCCAGGCTATACTAGCTATATTCATCTACTTCTACACCAATACAATACAATACAATAAAACCAGGTTGGAAGAGACCTTCAAGATCATCATGTCCAACCTATCAACCAATCCAACCCACCCAAACAACTAACCCATGGCACCAAGCACCCCATCAAGTCTCCTCCTGAACACCTCCAATGATGGTGACTCCACCACCTCCCCGGGCAGACCATTCCAATGGGCAATCACTCTCTCTGTGTAGAACTTCCTCCTAACATCTAGTCTAATCCTCCCCTGGCATAGCTTGAGACTGTGTCCTCTTGTTCTGGTGCTGCCACTTGCTCTACGGTCTTCTAAAACAAAATGCTCCTAGTGGAGCATTTAACTCTGACAAATAAATTATTCTAGGACCTCATCTAAAGTTCCCAAATGCAGGACAGCAAGCACTATCATCCGATTACAGAATAACAAACAGCAGCCTGGTGTGGTGGGTTGAAATGTTCCCCCCCCCCAACATCAACTTTGCCAAACCAGCTCAGTTGAACACAAATGAAAGCTATATTTACAGGCAAAACTACGCTCTACAGTGGAATGCAATGAGTACATACAAAATATAGAGTATTTACAATATTTACAGGTATTTACAATTAACAAACAGCACAAGAACCCCCCTGGTCAAGAAGACCCAGGAAGCTGTCTCTCTGCTCCCCCATCCCCTGTCCAAAAGGGAGAAAGGAGCAGAGAAAAAGCAGCTGTTAGACTTCACCAAAACAATGCAGCCAAGGTCAAGCAGAAGCAGAGTTAGTATTTTCTCCAGAGCAACGAAGCGAGCAGAAAAGAGATGATGTTTTGGTACAAGCAGTGTTATGGTAGATATTTCTCCAATGGAATCATTTAGAATTATCTTTATTTTCCTTTTTTGCACCCAATAGTGATTTATTTACACTCTTATACTTTTCTGCTCGAAAGCTGTAACAAAATTTTAAAGGCACAGCCTAAGACTACCACACCCAGTAAAAAATATATGACTAATGGATAACCTTCAGTTTAAGCACATAGAGATTTTTCATCTTGACTTCAACTATTAAAAAAACCCACAAAATGCATGACCCCCACAACCTTCCCTCTGGAAGAGGCCCTAGACCTAACACAATACTAACATAAGCATTTTCCACAACCCAGGAAAAATTACCTCTGCGTCTTCACCAAAAAAGCGGTATTTGTATCCACATTCCACACACAAAACAGCATCTTTATACTGTTTCTTCATTTCTATGAATTGAAGTTCTAGTGGAGTGTAAATGCTTTTGGTTCTCTTACAAACAGTTACATCTGAAGTATTTTGAGAATGTTCATAAGGCTTAAGAGATGCAGAAAACTGAGTAAGATCACAGCGTAACCCCTCCTGTAAATAAAAGATGGAAAAGGATAGTTAGGAAATTAATCTCCCCTACAGATCTTGACTCCCATTGATTATATAGCAAATAACTGTTCTTAAAACAAATGGCCTCCAAAACTGCAGCAAAACTCTTCAAGTAGGACATACAAAACACAGGTTATTTGGAATAAAAATGTCAAAGATTTTTCATTAATTAGTTGATTTGGTTTACAACAGTTCTCAGACTTTCAGATCTCTATTGTGTCATGAAGTCTCAAATCAGAAATAAAGCATGCCAAGACTGAGCAGTCTAAATTGGCCTGAGGTAAAAATGTGAATGAATTACCACTCCAGTTTACAGATAAGAAACGGCACTGCAGAGATTAATGATGTTCCAAAAATCCACAGTAAATTAAGACACAAAACAACTCAATACAAGCCATGGTTCACTGTCTCAGGCACCAAAACCCTATTTTTTTTTCTTCAGTCTGTCCTTCCTGCAGGAATTTATTCTTAAACACAGAAAATCTGTATTACAATTTCTAAATCCCTTAACAGCTACAGTTTTGAACCCACCATTTCTGCCACTTATCACTTACAGTGATGTTATGTAGCCTACAACAGTCAAGCACCTTCAGCTCTACAACTCTGTTTTGTTCTGTACTGTGATTCAGAAGGACAGTGAACAACAGTACTCCTCTTCATTTACAACTAAGTTCCTCCTCACTTATACCATGATATCAACTGCTTGATAAAATTGATTTAAAAAAAATAAATATGAAGACAACACTCTCCACAAGTTGTTTAAGACCATAATTATGCAAAATGCAACTGATCAGGTTGTGCTGTGAGTCTCTGTACCCACAAATAAACCTGGCAAACTTTCACTCCTGACAACTGTCCCACCTGGATTACAAGGAACAAAGGCAAAAGACTGTTCAGAAAAATGGTAAGTCAGGAGAAATACAGAGACAGTGCAAACCATTTCTTTTGGGTCGTGGGAATGTACAGAGAATGCACTCCAAAAACAAGGTAGAGGGCGGGGAGGGAAGAACACTTAACTGTATTGTTAACTGTGAATTGCAAGCAACCAAGAGATGACCTACTTGACAACCAGACAGCATAGCCCAGCACAGACCTGTACCGTGCATGGATTTTGGATGGCCCTAGGATCTTTGATGTCTCTGCTGCAAAATCCTTAGCCCATGGATTCAGCTGCCTCCAAAGTCTGTGCCAGCCCAGCAATATGACCTCATCTCATTGTACAGAGAAAATGGTTGTGATGAAGCATGTGAAATAAGAGATGAAGCATTCCAAAGAAAGCAGGTCAGGCCTTGCCAACTGACTGCCTGGCCAGCACATATTCAGCAGGTGTCTTAACCAGAAAGATAATAGTAATGCTTTGTCAAGTAGGTTATGAGCCCTCACTGAGTATATTAAGTAAGAAACAACTGATTATTGATTTACTTGGTGTGCATTTTGCTTGCAGTTTCTCTGCATGTGGTTAAGCTGACCCTTCTACAATCTAGACAGAGAGGTAACATCTATCATGATCTCACAACTCATGATCAACTAGGCAAGTCCTGAAAAACCAAAGTATGTAAGTATACCCTGGTAATACTGCTATAAAAAGCACACGAGTTTTACTGCATTACAAACCAACTCCAGAATAGAAAGGCAGAAATACTGCAACAGATGATACACAAAGATTAAAAAATGTGTTCACAGATAAATTTGAATTCTGCAGAAACAGCTATATTAGGCCCACAGCTTGGTGAAAGAGGAGGTGCACATGGCTTTGCTCTCCAAAGACAGGCTTCTACTTGCACTTGCTGTAACACACATTTTTAACTAGTAACCTACGCCAGGCACATGCTGTGCCTGATGTTAAAAAACAGAAAAATCACTGCATGCCCTCCAAGCAAGTTACACCTACATACACACGCAAAACACATTTTGTAGTTTCAGGACCTGGAACTGGTTCTCAAGCACCTGTGAAGTATGCTGAAGTATGATTTCTAGATCAAACTAGCAGGGGCAGCATCTAGCATCAACATAACTGGATGGACGAAGATTCAGAAACTAGGAAGTTCCAGACAGACAAGTACTTTAAAAAGGGTCTGCTGGGTATTGCCACACTGCTTCACAACAGAACACAAAAGGAATGTTATGCCAAAGCTTCTCTTTCTAAATCATAAAATGCAATCCACACAGCACTAGACCAAAGTTCTACGTACCTTCTGAGCAACCTTTAGGCTAGTGTTGCAAGGCTGGAGAGGGTCTTTCAATTCTGAACTTTTCCCAATAATACTGGGACATTTTTCCAGACTCTGAGGTTCTTTTTCCCGAGAACTATTCTCCTGGCCTCTGTTACATGGCTGATCTGAATCACTACAGAATTCTCTCAGTCTGTCCAGAGTTTGCAAACATATACGGGCCTTTTCACACTTCTGAGGCTCTTCAGTAAAAATACACAACAAAAAATGTATTAGGAACTTATTTTCAAAACCAGAACATCTCTTAGAATGACATCAGTAAGTAGAGATACAATAATTTTACTCTGTCTCTTGCCTCTCTACATTGCTTCTCCTTTCCCACTGCACCATTTCTGCCAGCCTGAGAAAATCACGTATGTAGTCAGCCTAGTTAATTTCCCTGGAAAGTCAATACTCCTCATTTGCATACTTCTTCATATGCAGGAGAAGCAGCACAATTATTTTCTGGACTGATAACTGCAAAGCCACAAAATTAGCCAAGAATGCTGGAAGGTGAGTGGCATTTTTTTTCAGTACAGTTTTGAAGCAGATAGCATTGGCAGCTGATTGTGTCTTAATGATATTTCAAACCATCACACCCACAAAACTAAATGTAATTCCCTTAAAAAAATAGAGAGGCTAATTGTTTTCAGTGAGACATACATGCAATGAACTTTATATTCACTGCTTTGCTTTTCCACTAGCATCATTAATTCACTAAGTTCTTGCTTCAAAGCCAGATGCAGCACAGGCATTTTCAATGTAATTAAGTGGCTGTCACTTCAGTTAAGAGCATTGCACTAGAACCATTTATTCTAAGGTAGCCTTTAGGTATTCTGGTAGTAGGCCAGATTTCACACTGCTGTCAGGTGTAAGTCATATTTCAGTCTCAGTCCAAAAGATAGGCAGATAAAACACAGAAAGGAAAGGTACCACATTGCTGCCTGAGCATCTGGACTTCACTGACTGAAAAACTTTTTAAAGCTGAGTCAGCTGAAGGCTATTTGTGGAGTAATTCTGCAGCAAGGGTCAGAAACCAAGCTTCTGAAGGGTGCTTTAGCAGAACAGCTAATGGCTCTTCAGAGACGTATCTTACACTTGAGAGACACTTCCTGAAACATCCACCAACCATTTTTTTTGCATTTGACAATGGAAAACCTATTACTTGTGGTCCCTTCCAACCCTGACTGAAACTATGAAACTATAATAAACACATGAAGGTTTATATACAGTCAACTCACTTTTATCTTGAGTCTTCAGTGGGTTAGAGATGTCTTCTAGAGTGATCTGTCGTGGCTTCTTTTCACAGGGTTCATTGCTTTCTGTCGATGTTCTCCTTTTTGTGACACACTCAGAAACCTGAGAAATAAAAGATGTTGTTACTTTTTCTCTTTGCTGCTGTGAAAGACAATAATGGATCCAAGGATTTCATAGAGATACAGCAAGATGCAAAATTAACTTACAATATATTAAATCTGTAACTATTCTGTCTACAATTTTTTGTAAGTAAAATAGTTCAGCTAACATTCAAGTCTACAAGAGGAAGAGAAATATTGAATTCTGTGAACAAGTTGGTTGTTGTGCTGGATAAGAAACATGTGCAGCTATGACGGCTTCAAAAGGCAGCTTAGAGCTAACTCTGATGCAGAAAACTGAACCGCCAGTTAACAGAGTTTCACATAATACCACACACTACCACCCTGTGTCTGAATCAGACCTCTTCTGCAAATCCTCATTCCCACAGCCCAGAGCCCTCTTTTTGAGGCACAGGCTACTTGTCTCCAAGAGGCACTACTTCTTATGGCCTACATCCCAAAGATGGGAGACCATCCTCTCCACATCATCCTGAAGTGTAAATCCAGACTTAAAAGATTTTTCTAAACTATCTGCAAGCATTGCCCCGGCTTTATATAGAACATGGTGCTTTTGATTACTGCTTCATAGGCTTTTGGCAGATGCACTTTTAACACTTTGCAAACGGAAAATTCATCTATGTTGTTACATCACCAATGTACTCTGCTCGACAGAAGTATGACTAAATACAAAGTAACTTGCAGCTGCAACAACGTACAAACACAGTACACTTCCAGTTTGCAGATAAACACACAACAGGCGGTTTTCTTAGCAGCTGCATCCAAACTGCTGCTAGGGAAACTCAACCTCCTTGTAACAAAGCAGGAACTTCACCCTTAGGAGGTATGCCCATAATCTCTGCATGACATACCCATATGCATAGTCCACACAAGCAGCTTGAGCTGTGCCTAAGGAAGTAGTTTGCAGTGTAAATGAAACATGTGGTCCTGTTTTTTAAGTTCTCCATGTCTATGTGGACTTTAACGCAGTAAACAACACGCAAAGTGAAACGCTGCTGCAGTGAGATTCCTTAGGCATTTGCACAGCTTGGTCATGCAGTGGAGTTTTAATTCAGTTAGTACAAAGCCAGTTTGCATACTTGGTGAGGGGGGAAGTCCTAGCCTTAATCAACAGGTATTTCAATAGATATTTGGACCAAAGGTAACAAAAGAGGCTGACTTGAGACAGAGGTGAAAAAAAGCATGTTTCCAAGGGCAGCAAAAGCTAGAACCATTAACTACAGGGAGAGTAGAAGACAGAAACTCAGAGTTATAAGTTAAGACATAACTTTTTTTTTTTTCCCCAGCAGCAATTCGGGGAAGCCAGTGGATCACTGTGGACTCTCTGGGCCTTGCACTTAACAGCAGACTTAGAATAATTTGAACTCCATGCTCTGGGCCAGGAGCTCAATCCATGGGATGCAACACGGCTGCATGGGAGCAAAGCCCCTGTGCCACAAACCGGCAGGATGGCTTTGCCAAGCTCACCGTAAGTCAGGAGCCTCAGCTGCCATAAAATAGGCACGTTTCATTAAGACCCGGTATTGCTACCCTGTGTTACATGGAACAAAGCTGCCACAGCAAGCGTCAGTAACTGCAAGGCCCTGCCTCTTAGCAGGCCACCCGCTGGTCACCCCTTCGCGCAGCAGGGTCATGGCCAGCTCCAACCATCCCTTTGACAGGGCTTCCTAACTCGGGATAACCGGACAGACTCCAGGGTCCTCTGCACCACCATGAGTGTTCCCGCTGGGCCTCTGTGGCCCGGCCCGTGCCCTTCAGGCGCCCCAAGCCTTCCCGTCACCGCCGCCCTGAGCGCACCGTCTGCCTGGCAGCGCCCGGCTCCCCGCCGTTGCCCACCGCTCCGAAGAACCTGCTCAGCAGCAGCTGCTGCCCCCCGACGCAGCCGCCGCGTTCCCGCCGCCGGCCCCGTGGCATGACGATAGCGGTCAGCGGGCCAGAACTAGGGCCGAGACTGAGGGCACTAGCACCACCTTCCCGCCGGATGCTATGGCTGAGGCAAGAGCGGGGCGGGACAGCGAGGAAACCTCTCCCGCCCGCGGGTGCGCTGCGCTGCCTCCACCCTCCTGCCCGCCCCCGGCGTAACCCTCGTGCGGCCGCTGCGACCGCCCCTCGCGCCGTCTCCCTGCGGTGGTGCGCGCTGGCAGTCGGGTGCGGCGTCAGGCGGCGGCGGGTTCGGTCATGGTGCGCTCGCTCAACTCCATTGTGGCCGTGTGCCAGAACATGGGCATCGGGAAGGACGGCAGCCTACCCTGGCCGCCGCTGAGGTACTGCGGGTCTAGCGGCCGTTTTCCCGCCAGGCGGAGGGCGGACTACAACTCCCAGCGTGCAGCGCGGAGCGCTGGGGGCCTGAGGGCGCTGTGGGGTCGCGCGGTGCGCGCTGGGACGCGTAGGCGGGGAGGGGGACGTTCAACAGGGCGGGAAAGTGCCCGCCGTGGAGCTGGGCTGGGCTGCAAGCCGGGCAGTGGCTGCTGGGCCCGCAGCTCCAAGGGGCTCCGGTAGGCCTGTAGGCAGGCTTCTGGCCGTGGCTCTCATGCAGCGGAACCAGGGCTAAAGGTCTCGCTTCAGGCGTGGCAGCGCACTCGGGCCCCCTCCATCCTCTCCTTCACGATCGCCAACAGAAGTTGTGGGTTTGGGTGTGTTTTTTTTTACAATTAGAGAAGTGTAGCGTATTTATGAACCGTGTTGTAATGCTTTACCTGTATTTTTGACAGGAATGAGTACAAGTACTTCCAAAGAATGACTAGCACATCCCATGTGGAAGGTAATGTCCTGCTTGTGCCTGAGGTGTGCCGGTCTTTGCTGGAGTTAGTTTGTGTGGTATCAGTCAGGGAAAAGACTGGTCATTTTAATTTCCACTGACTTAAAAGCCCTGCTTCTGCAAACAGGCTGCCATCCCTACTCTCCTCAGCCTCACAAGTATCATACTTGTTGGGCAAGGTGATTTTTGAAGGTCCCTTTCAACCTGATGCAATCTGTGAAATATGTCCTCTGCAGATTGTCTCATTCAGATGAAGAAACTGAAGGATGAATCAGATGTTTCAGGGCCTGCAGGTGATACATGACTAAAAACGTTTTAAAAGTCCTGTATCCCCCCCAACAGGGTAGAAAATTTCACCTACCTGTCTTATGTGCAATTCTCACCTCAGACAAGTTAAAAAATGAAAGTGTTTTGTATTCTAATCAGTTCGTAGAGGTCTTTTTTGAACTGTACGTGTTTATCTAACTTGTTTGCTGTAGCTCAGCCTTGGCCATTTGTTCCACCCCTATGACCTTTGTGACAGTATTATTGGTTGATCTTATGAGTGCTGAGCCATTCCTGTATGGCAGAAGTACCTAACTGGTACTGACAGAGCACTGCAACAATACTGAAATGTATGTAATATGACTTGTATTATTATTATTATTATTATATTGCACACAGTAATGTGCAGTGATAATGTTTAGGCCCAGTGTGAAATTAGCAGCAAAGTTACACTACAGACTGTCTTGATTTGGTGAGATAAAACCAGTTACCACAGGATGTCAGGGGTTGGAAGAGACCCAAAGAGATCATCAAGTCCAACCCCTCTGCCAGAGCAGGACAATACAGTCTAGCTCAGGTCACACAGGAACACATCCAGACAGGTCATGAAAGTCTCCACAGAGGGAGACTCTACAACCTCTCTGGGAAGCCTGTGCCAGTGCTCTGTGACCCTTAGGGTAAAGAAGTTCCCCCTTGTGTTGAGGTGGAACTTCCTGTGCTGTAGCTTACATCCATTGCTCCTTGTCCTATCATGGAGCAAGTGAGCAGAGCCTGTCCCCTCCCTCCTGACCCCCAGCCTTCAGATATTTATAAACATTTATTAAATCTCCTCTCACTCTTCTCTTCGCCAGACTGAAAAACCCCAGGTCCCTCAGCCTCTCCTCACCAGGCAGTGCTCCAGTCTCCTCATCATCCTCATAGCCCTCCGCTGGACTCTCTCCAGCAGATCCCCATCCCTCTTGAACTGGGGAGCCCAAAACTGAACACAGTACTCAAGATGAGGTCTCACCAGGGCAGAGTAGAGGGGGAGAAGAACCTCCCTGGATCTGCTGGGCACACTCCTCTTAATACACCCCAGGATCCCATTGGCCTTCTTGGCAACCAGGGCACATTGCTGTCCCATGGATAGCTTGTGATCTACCAGGACTCCCAGGTCTCTCTCCACGGGGCTGCTCTCCAGTTATGTCACACTGAAAAATAATTCCTGGTCTTGAAACTAATGAATCCTAGTTTTATTGCCTCTGTTTTAAGAGTTCTGGTGCCCCAAACTGTCCCAAATTCAACAAAGTATTTAAATTCCTAAGTCCTGCCCAGTTTTGTCCCATGGACAGCGAAGACTCTGCCTCGTGATGGATATTTCACTGGTATCTTCCTTTTTTATTCCCTTCTCTCAGTGGTTATGGAATAACTTTGTGGAGCAGATCCACTAGGGCATCTATCTCATTAGTTTTCCATTCCACTGGATGCAGCTGACTGCCTCTGACTCTAGGAAATAATTTTGCAAGTGAAGAATTGCATTGGTGGGGCAGAACTGCACCACTAAGATTTCTGCCTGAACAAGATTCTAGTGACCTCTTTCAGAAAATAGAATAGAATAGAATAGAATAGAATAGAATAGAATAGAATAGAATAGAACAGAACAGAACAGAACAAACCCGTTTGCAAGGGAACTTCAAGATCATCACGTCCAACCCATCACCCAACACCACCTAATCAACTAAACCATGCAAACAAGCACCCTATCAAGTCTCCTCCTAAACACTCCAATGATGGTGACTCCACCACCTCTCTGGGCAGCCCATTCCAATGGGCAATCAGTCTCTCTGTGTAGCATTTCTACCTAACATCCCGTCTAAATCTTCCCTGGTGCACATTGAGACTGTGTCCTCTTGTTCTGGTGCTGGTTGCCTGGGAGAAGAGACCAGCCCCCACCTATCTACAACCTCCCTTCAGGTAGTTGTAGAGAGCAATAAGGTCTCCCCTGAGCCTCCTCTTTATTGTGGGATGAAAGCTTTTGTAAGAATCAGCACAAACAAACAGGTATAGGAATGGAAAAGATGAGATCAGCTGATTTGTTTTGGCTGTGTACTTACCTACCATTGCTAGAAGAGATAAGTCTTAGCACATTGCCTTCATTCCTTGTACACACTGACTTTAGTGCTGCTTTGACATCTTAAGCTGTTTTAATTTTCTAACCTGGTGGACTAGGCTGATGAGTGTGGGGACTCACAATACAAGGTATGTGTTAGGAGCAGAAAGGAGGCACTGGGAGTGGAAGAATAAGACCTTCCAGCTTACTGCATCTGATAGAATTAGAGCTATGAGAAACAACAGGTTTACCTTCAAAGCTTCTGCTGTTTCTCTGCTAATATGGCCACTCCCTTTCCTGTGGTTTGTTTTTCCGTGCACCTGTTAAAACCACTGGCTAGCAAAACTCCCTTGTTTGCTAAGACTTCTGGGCAACCTAAAATGTGCCCTTGTTTTGTTTAAATTACCTCTTCTATATTCTGATTTGAAGGTCTCTTCCATATTCTACGAGGAGCATCTAGCCTCATTTTTCAGCAGTCTTAAGCTGATTTTTACTTACATCTGGACACCTGATGCAGCCCATTGCAACCTAGTCTTTTTATATATTTGCAATTTGCATCTTACCTGGCATAAGTAAGTCATAAATAAATAAAAAAAAAAGAAGGTGCTTTCAATAAAATTACAAGGAAAAATGCTGCTCCATCCTGTGTGCATATCTTTCAATACTAGGTAATTAAGTTGCTTCCTAACCAGATCTCCAAATGCTAACATAAATCTTCACAGCAGGGATGTCACCATTAGCTCAAAAAAGTCAGAAACCAGCTGATGTTTTAAATTGGGCAGAACACTGTGGAGAAGCATCTCCTGATCTCGCATTTAGACTGCTTGCATTTTTGCACTGGCCACTGTTGTAAATAGCTATTGGTATAGACAAATCTGTGTTCTAACCACATAGGCATCCCAGCATGAACCTCCAGTAAGAAAATGGATGTATTTTTCAGAACCTGTGCATTTCCTTCAGCAATGGTGCTGGTGGTCTGTGCTAACATATCTAAACTGGGCCCCAGGCTCTTCCATATCTTTATCAATGATCTGGATGAGGGGATTGAGTCCATCATCAGTAAGTCTGCAGATGACACCAAGCTGGGATCAGATGTTGATCTGTTAGAGGGTAGAAGAGCTCTGCAGAGGGACCTTGAAAGGCTGGACAAATGGGCAGAGTCCCAGGGCATGAGATTGAACACATCCAAGTGCTGGGTTCTACACATTGGCCACAGCAGCCCCATGCAGTGCTACAGGCTGGGGTCAGAGTGGCTGGAGAGCGGCCAGGCAGAAAGGGATCTGGGGGTACTGGTTGATAGTAGGCTGAACATGAGCCTGCAGTGTGCCCAGGTGGCCAAGAAGGCCAATGGCATCCTGGCCTGCATCAAGAATTGTGTAGCCAGCAGGAGCAGAGAAGTCATTCTGCCCCTGTACTCAGCACTGGTTAGGCCACACCTTGAGTCCTGAGGCCTGTTCTGGACCCCTCAGTTAAGGAAGTATGATGACTTGCTGGAATGTGTCCAGAGAAGTGCAAGAAAGCTGGGGAGGGGTTTGGAGCACAAGCTCTATGAGGAGAGGCTGAGGGAGCCAGGGTTGCTTAGCCAGGAGAAGAGGAGGCTCAGGGCAGACCTTCTTGCTGTCTACAACTACCTGAAGGGAGGTTGTAGCCAGGAGGTGATTGGTCTCTTCTCCCAGGCAGCCAGCACCAGAACAAGAGGACACAGTCTTGAGCTGCACCGGGGGAGGTTTAGGCTGGATGTTAGGAAGAAGTTCTATACAGAAAGTGTGATTGCCCATTGGAATGTGCTGCCCAGGGAGGTGGTGGAGTCACCATCACTGGAGGTGTTTAGGAAGAGACTGGATGGGGCACTTGGTGCCATCGTTTAGTTGATTAGTTAGTGTTGGATGATAGGTTGGACTCGATCTCAAAGGTCTTTTCCAACCTGGTTAATTCTATTCTATTCTATTCTATTCTATTCTATTCTATTCTATTCTATTCTATTCTAAACTGACACTGCTATTAACTGGAATATCAATTCTCTGGTGTGATCTGGTAAATCTACCCTTGAAATCAAGAAGCAGGGAGGATAGCTGTAGAAAAGTTCTATTTTCTGTAAAATCTCTCCTCCTGTTGCACACTGTAATAAAGGTCCTGTTACCTTTTGTAAGTCTCAGTCTTCAGTTACTTATCTGTCAGCTCCATTTGCTCATACAGAGAAATAGTCCCTTTAGCAGAGTATATATCAGATATGCAGGTCACAAATGTTTGGGGTTGGTCAGAAATTAAACTTACAGGTGAATTTGAGAATATGTTTGAACACCAGTGCTGCTTTGGGTTTTATTTAGCAAGCAATGCTACAAGCTTGGGGCAGAGTGGCTGGAAAGCTGCCCAGCAGAAAAGGACCTGGGGATACTGGTTGACATCCAGCTGCACATGAGCCAGCAGCATGCACAGTGGCCAAGCCTGGATCAGGAATAGCATGGCCAGCAGGAGCAGGGAAGTCATTCTGCCCCTGTGCTCAGCACTGGTTACACCTCACCTTGAATGCTGTGTTTAACTTTATATCCCTCACTACAAGACATTGAGGTACTGGAACACGTCCAGAGAAGGGCAACAAAACTGGTGAAGGAAATGCAGAACAAGACTTAGGAGGAGCAGCTGGGATTGTTTACTCTGGAGAAGAGGAAGCTGTCAGGGAGACCTTCTTGCTCTCTACAACTACCTGAAAGGAGGTTGCAGTGAGATGGGGAGTCTCTCTTCTCTCTAGTGTCAAGTGATAGAACAAGGGAAAGTGGCCTCCAGTTGCACCGGGGGAGAATTAGATTGAGTGTTTGAGAAAAACTTCTTTGATGAAAGGGTGGTCAGACATTGAAATGATCTGCCCAGGGAGATGGTGGAGTCATTGTTCCTTGAGGTCTTTAGAAGCCATATAGTTGTAGTGCTTAGTGACATGTCTTGGTGACTTGGCAGTGCTGGGTTAACAGTTGGACTAGATGATACTAAACATTGCTTCCAAACAAAAACTTTTTGATTCAATTCGATTAGATTCTCCTAAAACATTCTCCTGTCCCTAGCATTTTTCCCCCTTCTTAAATAATACTCCAAGTTAGCAATTATTCCTGATCATAGCACTGGAATAACAGAAGATGCAAACACAAAGTTGAGTACTGTATGCTGTTTGGATTTATAAAGAGAAAATGTTTTTTTACATTAAAAAAACTTTTGTAGGTGTGAGCTGGTCTCACAGAAATTAACAACTGTAGCATTAATAAACTGTAGCAGAGCCAATTTAATGAATCATAGAATGGTCTGGGTTGGAAGGGACCTCCAAATATCATCTAGTCCAACCCCCTCTGCAGTAGCAGGGGTGTTATCAACTAGATCAGGCAGCCCTGTTGAGCCTCACTTGATATACTGTGAGTATCTCCAAGGATGGGGCCCCAGCCACCTCCCTGGGAAGCCTGTTCCAGTGTTCCACTACCCTCATAGTAAAACACCTGTTCTTAATATTCTGTCTAAATCTGCTCTTCTTTAGTTTGAAGCCATTGCCCCTTGTCCTATCACTACAGGCCTTTGTAAACAATGTCTCTCCGTGCTTTTTGTAGGCCCCCTTGAGGTACTGGAAGGCTGCTGTTGGGTCTCCCTGGAGCTTCCTCATCTCCAGGCTGAACAACCCCAGCTCCCTCAGCCTGTCCTCATAGCAGAGGTGCTCCACCCGCTTGATCATTTTTGTGGCCCTCCTCTGAACCCTCTCCACCAGGTCCATGTCCTTGTGTTGAGGACTCCAGAGCTGGACACAGTACTCGAGGGGAGGTCTTAGCAGAGCAGAGCAAAGTGGCAGAATCACCTCTCTGTATTTGCTGGCAGTGCTTCTTTTGATGCAGCCCAGGATGTGATTTGCCTTCTGGGCTGCAAGCACACACTGTCTGTTCATGTCCAGCTTCTCATCCATCAGCACCCCCAAATCCTTTTGCATATGGCTGCTTTCTAACACCTCATCCCCTGGTCTGTATTGATAACGAGGATTGTTCCAGCCCAGGTGCAGAACCCTGCACTTGCTCTTTTTAAACCTCGTGAGGTTCACCTGGGCCACCTCTCCAGCTTGTCCAGGTCCCTCTGCATGCCATCTTGTCCCTCTGGTATATCAGCAGCACCACTCATCTGGGTGTCATCTGCAAACTTGCTGATGGTGCACTAAGTCTCACTGCTTGTGTCATTGATAAAGATACCAAGCAGCACAGGTCGCAGACCCCTGAGGGACACCGCTTGTTACCGCTCTCCATCTGGGCTTCAAGCCATTGAGCACTACACTCTGGATGCAGCCAGAGTCTAGACCCTCTGGACTGTGAATGAGCAGTGACATGCTTTATTAACTTTTTTTCTTTCAACTACAAGTATATAGGTGTACATGGGACTACTTTGATGTCAACTGCTTGACAAGGTTTTGAGGCAACCAGGATGTTCTTCCATGCTTGTGACTAAATTAAGAACGGCGGCCGTAGCTTGCAGTTCTGTTAACTGCTGAAATGGAGTTCAGGAGCAGGAGCAAGAGTCCAGCAGTTTTGCTTAACAACCAAGACAAATTTGGGGCAGAACAGAATTACCTTTTAAATAAGTGTTTTCTCTCTTACTCAGGTAAACAGAATGCACTCATAATGGGTAAAAAAACCTGGTTCTCCATTCCTGAGAAGAATCGTCCCTTAAAAGACAGAATTAATATAGTGCTCAGCAGGGAGCTCAAGTATGTATGATAAATAATGGGCCTGGTAAATACAAAAATCTTCACCTACAAGTATATGTAACAATGCATCATAAAGTAATTGTTTATGTAACATACAAAAATGTGACATTTTTGATACCAGTCTCTGCTATTGATTCTGAGTGATATCACTGTTTTACCTTTAATATTTTTATTATCATTTTAAAGTATTTTATTTTATTTTATTGTCATTACTTTGCTTAATAAATATTAATCCTAGCTCTAAACACAAACCATCTGACAGTTGTCAGTATTCTTTCTGACCCATGTATTTAACTGTATTTCTCTTGTTCCTTGTTAGATTGGCAGCTCTTAATTCCTTTTTTTCAAGTTGGGGTTTTTTTTAGCATTTGAGGAACAATAAGTGTTCCTTTTCTCTCTCTTGTTGAAGTCATCCAAATATTCTTAAAAAAAAGTCTACTTAAAATGGTTTATTGCTTTGTAGGATGTCTTGGGAATAGAATAGAATAGAATAGAATAGAATAGAATAGAATAGAATAGAATAGAATAGAATAGAATAGAATTAACCAGGTTGGAAGAGATGAAGGGAGGCAGAGGGCAGGGGCTAATTTTATGGAATTAATATTGTTCTAAAATTCAAGTAGAAATTTAATTTTATATATATCTACAGTTCTCAGTTATTATTTTTAAAAAACATGCTGTAAAATTCAGATGTGTGATTTATAATGCTTCTTAAGGCACAGGGATGGCTGAACTGTAGTTACTAAACAGCCCTGCAGTCGGGTGAGAATTCTAACAGAGTTTTGCAGTAGCATTTCAGAACAACTAACTGTTTTGGAAGGTTTAGTTATTTGTGAATTCAGAAAAACACATTGTATTTCTGGGTTGTATTGATTATTATGATGAATGGTCCTTTAATTATTTAGTAATAAAGCTTTTGCTTTCTCTAGGGAAACCCCAAAAGGAGCACATTATCTTTCCAAAAGTCTGGATGATGCTTTAGCTCTTTTGGACTCACCAGAGTTAAAAAGCAAAGTAGACATGGTTTGGATCGTTGGAGGCACTTCAGTTTACAAGGTACATTCATAGCACTCCTAAAACATGCATTTTCTGCAGTGGGATGAGGGTGACTCAAGTTTCTGCCACTTCTGCTTTAGGAAATGTTTCTCCTTCACATGACCCAGCAAACTCCAGGCATTCCAACAGAACAAGTCTCGAGAGAGTAAGATTTCAACTCACAAGTTTAAAATATTTATCCAGAGGCTGTTCCAGATAACAGTTCAGTGTCATAGAGTCACTGCACTTCTGAGAGCTTTTCTTAAATAATCTAACTTGGTAGATTTTTCAACCAAAACCCCTATTGTTATGTTTATTTTATTGAGATAATGTACAGGATGTGGACAAAATGGAAAAATTATCCAGCATTTTTAGACAGAGTATGACACTTTATGCAGGTATACAGGTAAGAAAAGAGAATTTAGGGAGAGCTGGAAAGTGATGGTGTGAGTAATGAGGATGTGGTCATGCAGCAAAAAGGTAGAATCATAGAATGGTCTGGGTTGGAAGGGACCTCCGATGGTCATCTAGTCCAACACCCGCTGCAGTCAGCAGGGGTAGCATCACTGTTTCCTCATCCAGCAAGCAGGTGTCCCTGCTGCTCCCACTGCCCAGGTTTGTCAACGTGTCAGGGTTGTCTGGGTATTCAGGTGCCCGTTCATGTGCCAAGAAGACCACATGTACCACTTTCTTCCCAGGACAATCTTTGCACAGACAAAGCCCTCTATGAATTTTTCCTGTTTTCCCATAGGTGCAGTAGTCTTCCTGTCTTTAACTGAGATATTAGCTGTGCAGCATGAAGGTCTGTAGTAAAACCTATCTTGGTGCTTCCCTGTGTTTCTTCAGCCACCCTTCTCCCTTGCCCCAAAACCCTTCCTCTTATTTTCCACTAACACACATGTAAAGTTTAGTCAGCTCTCCATGCCTCCACCACATCCATAACGTCCTTTCAGCCTCTGCACAGTTGTGGTGGTGGTTGTTGTTATTATTCAATACCACACAAATTACTATGGCCATCAACCATAGTTCCTTTCATATCAGTTAGGAGGACAGCAGTACACATTCTTTTTCTGGTAAAAAATTGAAGAATTTTAAAGCAATTATTTATTTATTTAGGGAATGAAAGAGCACTGCTGTCCTTTAGTCATTAGAAGTATGCTGGGAAGTATACTGCATTTGTTGTTTGGCACTTGGACTTGATTTTTGTCACAAAAATGCCATCATGCTCCTGGTAGCAAATTTTAGAGATGATGATGTGCTTTGTATACAAGATGAGAAAATACAATTTGATACTTCTTGCCTTTACAGTTTGTGGCTTTCATGAAACTCTTCTCTGGGTCTTAGAGGACACAGTCTCAGGCTGCACCAGGGCAGGTTTAGGCTGGATATGTTAGGAAGAAGTTCTATACAGAGAGAGTGATTGCTCATTGGAATCGGCTACCTGTGGAGGTGGTGGAGTCACCTTCATTGGAGGTGTTCAAGAGGAGACTTGATGGGGGTGCTTGGTGCCATGGTTTAGTTGTTTAGGTGGGTTGGATTGGTTGATGCATTGGACGTGATGATCTTGAAGGTCTCTTCTCTGGTTTATATTATTGTATTATTGTATTATTGTATTAGGGAATGTGTCTTTTAAGGTGAAAAAAGGCAAAGTAGTTAGATATTGCTAAGGCTGTCAGAAAAAATAAGATGCATATACAAATAACCTGTAAAACATTGATGTTTCTTAGGCTTCTGGGTTTTCTTAATTGGTGTTTTGTAATCACTTTTGCATATGGTGAATTCTACCATGTACTTGATGTCCAAACACATTCAGTCTGTAATCAAATACATGGAAGTAACCTGTCCTTCACTGTCAGCCATGAAAATGCCTGTTTCCAGGCAGTAAATAGGACATTTCTTTCTGGAGACAGATTGGATATAACTACACAACATTAGGAAGAATCTGGATTCAAAAATACTTCTGCAATGTACTGCTTCTACTGATCAGGATGAGAAAATGTGACTTAAAATTTCAACTGTTTTCCCACTTTCTAGCATCTACCTGGGATACTTCAAAGGATTTTTTAATTCATTAGGGAGAATATGCCAATTTTATGCAGATTCCTGCATTCAAACTAGCTTTGTGATTTTAGTTAAAGGGATTTGATGGAAACCATATGCACTGTGAGTAATATTTTTGGTGCCTGTATTAGAGATGCACAAAGGATTACAAGAATGTTTCCATTATACCACATAGAAATGTGTGGGAAGTGAAATAACAGTCAGTAATTGAAGTGAATAATTTTATTCAGCAGTTGTAGGTATTTGCTTTTAAGGCATTATTTTGATCATACTGCTTTGCACAGCTCAAAGGTTTAGAACTGATTGTGTTTATTAGTATAAGCCTTTAATGGTGAAAGTGTCTGTAATTACTTCAGCAACTAAGTGCAA
The DNA here is from genome assembly GCA_015227895.2 of Colaptes auratus. Lineage (NCBI taxonomy): Eukaryota > Metazoa > Chordata > Aves > Piciformes > Picidae > Colaptes > Colaptes auratus. The sequence continues at coordinate 3,314,648 of CM026897.1, read as the reverse complement.
CAGCAGTGATTTGAAACAGGTAGTGCTGAGGACATGTCATTTCCACTTTTAGCACTTCCAGAGTTTAACCCTAAGTTCAGATCTTTTAAATCAGGTAATGCTTTATGAGAACAGACCTTGATGAAGTGGTGTGGTGGGTTGACGTTTGCCCCCAACATTAGCTTTGCCAGACCAACTCAGTTAGAAGCAAATGAAGCTGTATTTAGAAGCAAAATCTGCACTCTACCATGGAATGCAATGAATATGTACAAAATATACAGCATTTACAATATTTACAGATATTTACAATTAATAAACAGCACAAGGACCCCCCGGGGCCAAGGACCAGGGGAAGCTACTAGCTTCTCCCTCTCTGCCTCCCCCCTTACCTCCCTGTACAAAAAGGGTCAATAGAAAGGAGCAGAGAAGTTAGACTTGGCCAAGGCCAGCCAAAAGCACATTATCTCTCCCAAGCGAAGCAAAAACAGCCAGAGATCAGAAGAGAAGAGGAAAAAGGAAAAGAATGTTATGGTACAGCTCATCTTATTCTAGATTCTTACCCAATGAATTTGTTTAGAATAATCTATGTTTTTCTTTTTGCATCCAATAGTGGTTTATTTATATTTTTCTACTTTTCTGCTTGAAATCTGTAACTAAATTTTAAAGGCATAGCCTAAAACCACCACAGAAGATGAGCAAGACATTCTGGAAGCTCTGTATATTCTTTTATCTGCCTCCTGCAAATGATGGTCCCAACCACCATCAATCCTGTTTTTGACCTGGTCTTGTACCCAGCTGCTCCTACTCCTTTACAAGTAATGAAAACGAGTATGCTGCTGTGCCAGTTGGGGAAATCCTCTTCTGCACCTCAGCATAGCCACACAACAGTGCAGTAGAGAGCTGTTTGGCACCAGGAGAAGCTAGTCCACTATGATCCCAGTAAGACAAGCACCCAAACTCTGTAAAGTGTTAGAATTAGAGTAGAATAGAATAGAATAGAATACAATACAATACAATACAATACAATACAATACAATACAATATAATACAATTAACCAGGTTGGAAAAGACCTTTGAGATCATCAAGTCCAACCCATCAACTAACACCGTCTTATCAACTAAACCATGGCACCAAGCACCTCCTCAAGTCTCTTCCTAAACACCTCCAGTGATGGTGACTCCACCACCTCTCTGAGCAGCCCATTCCAATGGCAAATCACTTCTTCCTAACATCCAGCCTAAACCTCCCCTGGCACAGCTTGAGACTGTGTCCTCTTGTTTTGGTGCTGGTTGCCTGGGAGAAGAGACCAACCTCTGCCTGTCCACAACCTCCCTTCAGGTAGTTGTAGAGGGCAAGAAGGTCTCCCCTGAGCCTCCTCCTGGCTAAGCAACCCCAGCTCCCTCAGCCTTTCCTCATAGGGCTTGTGCTCCAGACCCCTCCCCAGCTTTCTTGCCCTTCTCTGGACACGTCCCAGCAAGACAACATCTTTCCTAAACTGAGGGGCCCAGAACTGGACACAGTACTCAAGGTGCGGCCTAACCAGTGCAGTCTACAGGGGCAGAATGACCTCCCTGCTCATGCTGGCCACACTGTTCCTGATGCAGCCCAGGATGCCATTGGCCCTCTTGGCTGCCTGGGCACACTGCTGGCTCATGTTCAGCCTACTATCCCCCAGTACCCCCAGGTCCCTCTCTGCCTGGCCGCTCTCCAGCCACTCTGACCCCAGCCAGTAGCACTGCATGGGGTTGTTGTGGCCAGTGTGTAGAACCCAGCACTTAGATGTGTTCAATCTCATGCTGTTGGATTCTGCCCATCTGTCCAGCCTGTTGAGGTCCCTCTGCAGAGCTCTGCTACCCTCTAACAGATCAACACCTGCCCCCAACTGGGTGTCATCTGCAAATTTACTGATGATGGACTCAATGCCCTCATCCAGATCATCAATAAAGATGTTGAAGAGCATGGGGCCCAGCACTCATCCCTGGGGCACACCACTAGTGACTGGCTGCCAGCTGGATGTGGCACCATTCATCACCACTCTCTGGGCTTGGCCCTCCAGCCAGTTCCTAACCCAGCGCAGAGTGCTGCTGTCCAAGCCACAAGCTGACAGCTTGGCCAGGAGTTTGCTGTGTTTACTATTTGAAAGAGCTGGCACTTCAGAGAAGGGCAAGAATAGTATAAGTACTCTTACATCACTGTAGATGTTGCAAACTCCAAGTTTTGTCACATTGAACAAGTCTCCAAGCCTCTTTCAGCATGGGAAGAGCTACCTCATTGCTGTCCTATTATGAGACTTTTTTGGAGGGAAAAAAACTCAAGTCTAATGCTTCTTAATGCTTATTCAAGTAAAGGCAGGGACATACAGTTGGTATAGTCATCACTACTAAGTTTGAGCTGCCTGCAGGCTCCTCTATTAAGCTTAAGTGTCCAAGGAATATGCATGAGGCAGTACAGGCCTGGGTCTGTTGAGGTTAGTGTCACATGTATAACTGAATCCTCTTTTTACACTGTTTTTCAGATTCACTGCAAAAGGGAACATGCACATACTCATTGCACTTACTTCAAAGCAGTCTGCCACAGGCTGTTGTGGATATCACAGGATGGTAGGGACCTCTGAAGATCAACCAGCCCATCCCCCTGCTCTAGCAGGATCACCTAGAGTAAATCACCCAGGAACACACATACAGACAGCTTTTTGAATGCTTCCAGAGACAGAGACCCCCACAACCTCTCTGGGCAACCTGTTCCAGTGCTCTGTCATCCTCAAAGTGAACAATTTTTTCCTTATGTTCAGGTGGAACTGCCTGTGTTCCATTTCTGCCTGTGTTCCATTTTGTATACACTACCCCTTGTGCTGTCACTGGACAGCACTATGAAGAGTCTGGTTCCATTCTCCTGACATTTGCCATTTAGATATTTATAAGGATTAATTAGATTACTCCCTCAGTCTCCTTCAGGCTAAACAGACTGCTCTCTCAGTCTTTCTTCATAAGTTCCCCAATCATCTTTGTGGCTATTATCTACTTGACTTTCTCTAGTAGTTCCTTGTGCTTCTTGAACTGGGGAGCCCAGAACTGAGCACTGTATTCCAGATGAGGCCTCACCAGAGCAGAGTGGAGGGGGAGGAGAACCTCCCTCAGTCTGTTGGCAACATTATTCTTAATGCCAGAATGCCATTTGCCTTCTTGACCATGAGGACACAAGGATAAGTAGAAAGGTAGGGAATAATGGCATTCCTGGAGTCTTCACTAGTTGCTTTGCCCTGGTTGTCTGCAGCCTTTGGCATGGGGATTGAGGTCAGGCTGGTGGCATCCCATTGCTATTAGATCCCTGGAGAAGAGGAATTAGATGTTCAGAGTATCAGTCAGGGTTGGAAGGGACCACAAGGATCATCATGTTGAATGTGTTGAAGGTGAGATTGCACAACTGAAGCCATCAGGGGAAGGTAATGTTACTGTAGGGGTCTGCTTCAGGCCACCTGACTGTCTTGGTCCGGAGAGGGAAAAAGACTCAGTTCTTTGGAATATTCCCGTGTTGTGAAATGAGAGGCACAAACGAGGCCAAAATATCAACAGCCAGGCTATTTATTACATGAATAAAGTGGAGGGATCAGAAGGGGAGAGAGAGAAAAGAGAGAGGGAGAGAAGAAGAAAGGAATTATATTACCACACCCCTCACCCCCCAAGACAGTTTGAGTCTGTGGAGGAAAGGTGCTGCAGGAGATGTTGGGTCTGTAGAGGAAGGGTGCTGAGGCTTTGGCTGTAGCAGGAATGTGGTCCTCTGAGCAGCTTCTTCAGCTCCATGAGTTGCAGCAGGAGGAACTTAGGACACAGAGAGAGGGTTCAGTCTGCTTCCAGGCTCTATGGCCTCTTTTCTTCGGAGCAGCATTGTCTCGGGCTTTTCCTTCTCAGCGGCCTTGTCCTTCTGTGTTTTCCTTCATCTGTGTTTTTGGTTCTCCACTTTTCTTCTGCATTTTTCTTCTGCTGAGCCAGTAGTTGCTCAAGTCTTTTATACAGTTTTTAGTCCTTAGGTATGTGTCCAAGTATTGTCCCTCAGGAAATCAGGGGCCAGGAAATCATCCTTAGGTAAGTATCCAGGTATCATTCCCCAGGAAATCTTTCTGTGTATTCATGTGAGTTTGGGCAGCAGTCTGGATGGAGGGGGGAAGGCCTCCACCTCCCCCTTCTCCATCTACCTACCCACACACTCATTACACATCAGGAAACAGGTGGTGAATCTATTGTCTCACCATCCTCCCTTCCTGGGGTATCTGATGGCTGGAAATGATCTTGTCCTGAAGGCATGATGGCTGGGCCCTTGGGCCATTGTTGTAGGCCAGCTGTGGTCCAGTGAGCAATGCTATCTTTGCACCTTCCAAGAGTCCTTCCAGTGGCTCTGCCCAACACACATCAGCTATTGTCTGGGCAAGCAGCAAGTGATTTTATCTTTGTTGAGTCACACCAGGAGAGACAAGCTTTAGTCTCTCACTCTGACCAGCAGAACCAAGCAGATGAGGCCCTTCACAGGCAGCTAGAAGTGGCTTCATGTTCACGAGCCCTGGTCCTCATGGGGGATTTAATCTACCCTGACATCTGCTGGAGGGACAACACAGCTAGGTACCAGCTGACAATTTCCTCCTCCAAATGGTAGAGGAACCAACAAGAAAAGGTGCTATGCAGGACCTTGTTCTCACCAATAGGGAAGGGCTGGTGACCAACATGAGGCTCAGGGATAACCTTGGCTGCAGTGACCATGAAGCAGTAGAATTTAAGATCCTCAGGGCAACTAGGAGGACATATCTCAAGCTTACAACCCTGGATTTTAGACATGCAGACTTGGATCACTTCAGGGATCTGCTGGCCAAAGTATGGTGGGACAAAGCCCTAGAGGGAACTGGGAACCAGGACAGCTGGTTGGTGTTCAAGGATCACCTTCTCTGTGCCAAGGAGCAAGTATACCCAGAACGAAGAAAGCAGGAAAGAATGCTAGGAGGCCTGCCTGGATGAGCAAGGAGCTATTGGACATGCTAGCACACAGAAAGAAACTGTACAAGGAGTGGAAGAAAGGATAGCTGGAATGGGGGCATATAAAGAAGCTGCCCAAGCAGCAAGAGACCTGGTTAGAAAAGCTAAAGCTCAGTTAGAATAAATCTAGCCAGGGAGATCAAGGGGAACAGTAAAAATGTCTGTAGGTTATTAAAAAGAAGCCTAGGGAAGGTGTGGGCCCCCTCAGGAAGGAAACAGGTGAGCTGGTGCAGAGTGACATGGACAAGGCTGAGGTTCTCAATAACTTCTTTACCTCACTCCTGTACCCAGTAAGATCATGGAGCAGATCCTTCTGGAGGCACTGCTGAGGCAGAAGAATAAAAAAGAGGTAATTGGGTACAATCAGCACGGCTTCACCGAGGGCAAATGGTGCCTGAAAAACCTGGTGACCTTCTATGGCAAGGTCACAACATTAATAGATGAGGGGCAAGCAACTGATGTCATTTACCTGGACCTGAGCAAAGTCTTTAACACTGTCCTGCACCACATCCTGCTCTCCAAGCCAGTGCAGTATGAGTTCCATGAATGGACCCTTCAGTGGATAAAGAACTGGCTTGATGGCCACTCCCAAAGAGTGGCTGTCAATGGGTCCATGTCCCACTGGAGGCCAGTGACAAGTGGAGTCCCTCAAGGATCAGTCCTGGGACCAGGCTTGTTCAACATCTTTGTGGGTGCCATGGACAGTGGCATTGAGTGCACCCTCAGCAAGTTTGCTGATGACCCCAAGCTGTGTGGTGCAGCAGACACGCTGGAGGGAAGGGATGCCATCCAGAGGGACCTTGACAGGCTGGAGAGGTGGGCACAGGCCAACCTCATGAGGTTCAACAAGACCAAGGGCAGGGTCCTGCATCTGGGTCGAGGCAATCCCAGGCACAAATCCAGGCTGCTTGAGAGCAGCCCTGAAGAAAAGGACCTAGGGGTGCTGGTGTGCACTTGCAGCCCAGAAAGCCAATCCTATCCTGTGCTGCATCAAGAGAAGCATAGCCAGCATGTCAAGGGAGGTGATTCTCCCCCTCTACTCAGCTGTGCTGAGACCCCACCTGGAGTCCTGTGTGCAGGTCTGGAGCCTCTATTACAGGAATGATCTGGAGGAGCTGGAACATGTCCAGAGAAGGGCCACAAGGATGATCAGAGGCCTGGAGCACCTCTCCTACGAGGACAGAGAGTTGCGACTATTCAGTCTGGAGAAGAGAATGCTCCGAGGAGACCTTGTTATGGCCTTCCAGTATCTTAAGGGGACCTGACTGTTTCTCAGTCTTAAGTACAGATGGATGATATCCCCTCCCAGCCACTAAGAACTGAGGCAAGCAGAGGTGCTACAGCATGTGCTTGGGGATGGCATTTTGAGACAGGATGGTTCCCTCATGAGCATAGGGACAAGTTGTGTGTTGGAGGCAAGGGACTGCTTCTGTTTACTGCTCTTTCTTGCCCTTGCAGGACATCAGAGGAGAGAAATGTGAGCCTAACATTTGTATGGACACAGTGCAGCTGTCTTGCTTATGGCCATCTTGCCCACTGCTCCTAGGTTGTCAAGAGCACAGTTCTCTCCATGGTGGGGGGAGTATTGCTGTAAGCTGTCTCTGGTCCTCTGAAGACCAGAGAAAGGTGGAGTTTCAACAGTGGCCATCCAAGTCCTCATGCAGGTTACACTCCTGCCATGTTCATCAACATACTCTGCAAAACTCTCTCTTCTGGGCGTTTCCCTCTGCAGCAGGAAAAGGCAGAGCAGTTAGGCATAGTAAGCATTTTGGTGGTGACAGGGAGAACTTAGTTTGGTATTCATGAGTGTGACCGTTTCAGGCTGTGTCTTTAAGAAAGAGACAGTTGCTGGAACACTCTGTCTGAATGTTTTGGTGAAATAATTGAAAACAGATATAAGGTCTAAACGAATTTCATTGGTAGATTGGTAGAATGCAACTTTAAATTTTAGCTTTAGTTCAGTTTGAATCTCAGTCAGTTCTCTCTGTACCATCACTGCATGAACATCTGCTGCCTTTCCTCCTTTCCTCTGTGTTGGACGGAGTCAACCTTGAATTAACTGAACTGACCAGATAAAAAAACTAATTCTTGCATACGCTTTGAGCTAACAGAATTTCCTCCTTAATAATTACCTTTTTCTCTCTCTCTAACCCTGTTTGGAAAAAAAGGGAGGTAGGGGGAGAGAGGGGGTACAGGGTGGGGGGACCCTCCTGGCTGGAGGAGGGAGTTTTGTTCTGTATTACGTTCTTTGCTGTATATTTCAGTATATATTGTAAATACTGTATATTGTGTACATATTCACTGCATTTCATTCCTGCTTGTAAATACAGCCCATTCATCTGCTTCTCTGACTGAGTTAGCCATGGTTTCTTTGTGTGTGGGGGAGAACTTTCTCTCACCACCACAATGAGACTAGTAAAGAGAGAATAGAATAGAATAGAATAGAATAGAATAGAATAGAATAGAATAGAATAGAATAGAAGTAACCAGGTTGGAAGAGACCTTTGAGATCATCGAGTCCAACCTATCACCCAACACTATCTAATCAACTAACCCATGGCACCAAGTGCCTCATCCAGTCTCTTCCTAACCACCGCCAGTGATGATGACTCCCTCCCTGGGCAGACCACTGAGAGTTCAAAACCTTCATGCAGCCTTTATCTTTTAAATGTGACTTGACACTGATCATCATGTTTGTGATCTCCTGTTAGAGCCTGATAGGTAGTACTGTTGCCTTCAGGGAAGCTTTTGGACTTCTTGCAGGACAAGTTTTCAAGCTTCATTTCTTCAGATCTCAGTGTGGCACCATACTGGATCTTCTGCACTATTCTGGATCTCCTGAGAGGGGAAGCTGGTGTTGATATTGATTGGCTAGATGAGGAAGGAGTGTATCAGGCTAGCAATGGGCAGTAGGTCACAGCAATTATGGAGCTGTTATGCGTCATGAGAGGCACTCCATGATTTTGCATGAGTACTTAATGTTTTGAGAGCCTTCTGGTGGCTCATGAGTGCTTGTTGTGTGCTAGAAAACCTGTGGTTCTGGCCCTCGTACTCTTATTAGCTGTTAGAGCATATCAGACACATTCCTTGAGAAGATTTTCTGGCTTGGTTTCATCCCCAAGAAATTTAGTTAATGCACACCAAAATTGCTCTCCAGTACAGCTAAAGTATGGTGGGCAGGGACAATTAGAAGATTCATTTCAAAACCATGTTTCTGTCCCAAGTCAAGACACTAAAGCAGATGCACTCTCTGTGGAAGTATTGTCTTGTTATTAATAGGTTCAGGTCCTGTCTTTGATTCTCAAAAAATAGTGCTACTTGAAGAGATCCTTTTAAACTGATTAAAAGCAGCAATCAGATTTTATTAGGAATAGGAACTGTAAGTCCAGCACTTGCCCAAATATCAAACAGGACCTTTTTTTCCCTTCCCTAACCCCACCCCACCCCCAAAAAAACAAAAACAAAAACCAAAATAAAAAAAATTTTAAAAAAAGGAGAAAGAAAGACAAAACCAAAAGAAAACCAAACCCAAACCAAGTGTTGATTTACTTCTGTGAATGGTATGGTCTCATTGAGTTGTTCACAGAGTGTTTCATACAAGTCTTGCTTTGTAAAAATAACTAAGCACAAGTCCCTGACAGAGAACCTACCAGTGGAGGGGGGAAAAAATACAACCAAAACCTAGCAACAGAATTTTTTATTATTTTTTTTAATTGAAAAATTTATGACTCATAACCAAGGTCATCATAACCAAGGCCTCTTTAGTAACACCAAAACAGGCTATATGTCGATCCAGGTTTTCACCTTCATAACACAGGTTTCCCTACAGCATCTTGAACACTTTAAATTGTCTCTTCTAATTTTTTGTGTTCCTACGCAGCTTGTTGCTTTCTCAATGCCACAGAAGCAAACAACACTCAAGGCCACACACTGCTGAAGTACAGAGTTGTACTCATGTATTAAATTTGCAGAAGAAACTTACAATTTCATAACAGAACAAAAAGTCCTTTCATAAGAAGTTTTGTTGGTTTTGCTGTTTAGTTAGTGTCTGGGCTGGCCATAACAGAAAATAGATGCTGTTGATAAATAGCATTTGGGGAAATTCTTCAACGGAAAGGCTTGAGCTGGAGAATTAAATGTCCAGTAATCTCCAAGGGAAAATTTTATCTAATATTCATGCTCCAGTGTCCTCCTATGTATTAGTATTGGACATATTGTGTTTGTTAATGCACCCTGTTTCATTCTTCACATTTATTGAATAATGAAGTTGCTCTTCATATTTCATAAAGCAAGTCTCTAGCAGGGGATTAATTACCCTCTTAAAAAGAGATCCTGGACTAAGCAAATAAGTTGCCCTGGGTTCTGAATGCCCTGAGTGGATTGTTTATGCCATATAGCGCTAAGCTTCAAATCTTTGCTGTACTGTAAGGATCACTTCTTTAAAGTAGAGACATATTAACAATTTGAGTCACTAGTTTTATCATGATTTTTTTCAAGCCTGACAAAACTTTACTAGCTAAAAATAATAATATACTAATCTATGTGTTTTTAAAATTGTATTTCAGTATGTCTAAACTTCCTGTAAACTACAAAAGACGTAATAGTTCTTTTTCTACCTTCTCTGCATACAAGACAAAGAGGTTTTGAGCTGTGTGCCTATTGGAATGATTTTAATCTGTGTAGCTATTGGCACAGAGAGTAATGTGTGTGTGTTACCATGTTTTGGGAGTGTTGTGTTCAGTATGAGATGTGACCAAGGACTGGGATCCACTTGCAAGCTGCAGATGCTGTTGGTGTGGAGGATGTCTCTCTTCAGGCCTGAAGCATTATTCTGCTCTGGGAGCAACCAGTGTGAAAAACAGCACTATGTATGTTTGCTTTTCCATTAATTAATTAGTATGGTTTGATCCTCTTGACATTTTTGAAAGCTGGTAGCATTACCTTGTGTAAAGTGAAGACTATCCTGTTTGCACTGATCATGTGTTCTTACCCTGTTCCACCACACTCACATAACATTATTCATCTATACACTCTTACAGTCCTGAGCATCTGTTTCCAAGACAGGTTACTGTCTTCCCTGGCATATGTCCCATATGTAGTTATGTAGATTTGTGGAAATGGGAAGACAGTTTCCCTGTTTGACCTTCTAGGTGTTTTTTGAGGAGGGATTTGAGCATTCCTAGTGTGATGACCCAAGATCTCTGTTAAGTGTCACGGTGACAGCACTACAGCACTGTTCTATAGAGATGCTGCAGGGCTGCTTGAGAGCGCCCTGCAGAAAAAGGACTTGGGAGTGTTGGTGGACAAGAAGCTGGACGTGAGCCAACAGTGTGCAGCCCAGAAGAAAAATCACATCCTGTGTTGCATCAAAAGAAACATGGCAAACAGGTCGAAAGAAGTGATTCTGCCACTCTACTCAGCTCTGGTGAGGCCTCACCTGGAGTACTGGGTCCAGCTCTGGGGCCTTCAACACATGAGAGATATGGATGTGCTGAGTGGGTCCAGAGGAGGGCCATAAAGGTGATTAGAGGGCTGGAGCACCTGTCCTGTGAAGACAGGCTGAAAGTATTTGGGCTATTCAGCCTGGAGAGGAGAAAATTCTGGGGACACTTTTCAGCTATAGTTCAGAGGCTTTGCAGAGGGACCTCGACAGGCTGGACAGATGGGCAGAATCCAACAGCATGAGATTGAACACATCCAAGTGCCAGGTTCTGCACATTGGCCACAACAACCCCATGCAGTGCTACAGGCTGGGGTCAGAGTGGATGGAGAGCTGCCAAACAGAGAGGGACCTGGGGGTACTGGTTGATGGTAGTCTGAACATGAGCCTGCAGTGTGCCCAGGCAGCCAAGAAGGCCAGTGGCATCCTGGCCTGCATCAGGAACAGTGTGGCCAGCAGGAAGCAGGGAGGTCATTCTGCCCCTCTACACTGCACTGGTTAGGCCGCACCTTGAGTACTGTGTCCAGTTCTGGGCCTCTCAGTTTAGGAAGGATGTTGACTTGCTGGAAGGTGTCCAGAGAAGGGCAGCGAAGTTGGTGAGGGGCTTGGAATATAAGGCCTATGAGGAGAGGCTGAGGGAGCTGGGGTTGCTTAGCCTGGAGAGCAGGAGACTCAGGGGTGATCTTCTTGCTCTCTACAACTACCTGAAGGGAGGCTGTAGCCAGGCAGAGGTTGATCTCTTCTCCCAGGCAGCCAGTACCAGAACAAGAGGACACAGTCTCAGGCTGCGCCAGGGCAGGTTTAGGCTGAGTGTTAGGAAGAAGTTCTATACAGAGGGAGTGATTGCCCATTGTAATTGGCTGCCCGTGGAGGTGGTGGAGTCACCTTCATTGGAGGTGTTCAGGAGGAGACTTGATGGGGTGCTTGGCTGCATGGTTTAGTTGTTTAATGGGTTGGATTGATTGATGGGGTTGGACACGATGATCTTGAAGGTCTCTTCCAACCTGGTGGTGTATTGTATTATTGTGTTACTGTCTCTTCCAACCTGCTGTATTGTATTGCACTGTATTGTAGTATCTGAAGGGGACTTGCAGAAAGGCTGGGAAAGGACTGTTTAGAAAGGCTTGTAGTGATAGGATGAGAGGCAATGGTGTTAAACTGGAGCAGGGTAGATTTAGCTTGGACATAGCAGGGAAGTTCTTTATAATGAGAGTGGTGAAATACTGGAACAGTTTGCCTGGGGATGTGGTTGAGGCCTCATTCCTGGAGGCATTCAAAATCAGACTTGATGTGGCCTTGGGCAGCCTAGTCTAGTTGGAGGTGTCCCTGCTGACTGCAGGGGGGTTGGACAGGATGACCTTTGAGGGTCCCTTCCAACCCACTGCAATCTGTGAATCTGTAATTAATGGTTTGTAAAACATATCGCGACTATTATAGTTCATGCCTGCGGTGCCCAATACTTCTGCTGCTTTTATCCAGTTATAAATAAAATTAGAGGAAACAGAACTACAATATTAGCAATGGACTAATAGATTAACTGATGTTTTCTTGTAAAAGTTTATGAATTTTCATTAATTTAGCATCTTTATACTTTTCACAGATTTGAGAGGGACATATCCAGCCTTTCCAGTACACTCTTCAAAATAAATTTAAAGGAGTTTTTTAATGTGGAAGGAGAGGTCTAATAGTGCTATTACTCCTGAAGAAGCTTCTTGTGTGCTCATTCTTGTGAGCAAACATATTGATTTGACATTCCTCTGGGAAAAAATTATAACTAAAAAACTAAAAAACTAAATATACGAGTCAGTCATAGACACAAATCATACAGCTATGAAAGGTTGCTTCAAAGTTGCTTTCAAAGATTCTTGCAGAGATCATAGATGAAAAGATTTAAACACACCACATTTAGACTAACACACAGAAATGTCTACTGACTGAAGTGTTTCTTTAGTTTCTGCAGGGGCAAAATGGGCAGGCTTTTTGATATAGTGTGGCCAGCAGGAGCAGGGAGGTCATTCTGCCCCTGTACTCTGCATTGGTTAGGCCACACCTTGAGTACTGTGTCCAGTTCTGGGCCCCTCAGTTTAAGAAGGACATCGAGATACTTGAACGTGTCCAGAAAAGGGCAACAAGGCTGGTGAGAGGCCTTGAGCACAAGCCCTATGAGGAGAGGCTGAGGGAGCTGGGGTTGTTTAGCCTGGAGAAGAGAAGGATCAGAGGTGACCTCATTGCCCTCTACAACTACCTGAAAGGTGGTTGTAGACAGGAGGGGGTGGTCTCTTCTCCCAGGCAACCAGCACCAGAACAAGGGACACAGTCTCAAGCTGTGCCAGGGAGGTTTAGACTCGAGGTGAGGAGGAAGTTCTTCACTGAGCGAGTCATTCGTCATTGGAATGGGCTGCCCAGGGAGGTGGTGGAGTCGCCGTCCCTGGAGGTGTTCAAGGGGAGATTGGACGTGGCACTTGGTGCCATGGTCTAGTTGTGAGGTCTGTTGGGACAGGTTGGACTTGATGATCCTTGGGGTCTCTTCCAACCTTGGTTATACTGTGATACTGTGATGCTGTGATAATGGTCACAGAAGAATTTTGTTGCACTTGCTTTTGTTCTTGGCAGAGAAATGGTGATGGTATCTGTCACACTGTCTACCTCCCTCATCCGGCTTAGCCTTAGTGGCTTGGTAAGGAAGGGCTGTTCTGTACCTCACTGAGCTGAGCCCTAGCAGTGTGGGAAGGAAGGATTTTTGAAGATATTGGTTCTCCTAGTTGTCACTGCGACTCTCCTAATAGTCAAAGTTTAACTTAGGCAAGTTCTCTTAACTATGTAAGATCTAGAACTTTGGGAGATCTTCACCTGTGGTGCTATGAGTTAGTTGATTAGATGTTGTTAGATGATGTTGGACACGATGATCTTGAAGGTCTCTTCCAACCTGATCTATTCTATTCTATTCTGTTCTGTTCTATTCTATTCTATGCTATGTTATGCTATGCTATGCTATTCTATTCTTTAATGTACAATTATTTTTTCTATACACTTGTGGCTTCAAAATCCAGTTTGCCTGTATGATCCAATATGTTTAAAGGGTTGGAAAACCTAGGTGGACCACTAGATGGATAAAGAACTGGCTTGATGGCCGCACCCAAAGAGTGGCTGTCAACGGGTCCATGTCCCAGTGGAGGCCAGGGACAAGTGGAGTCCCTCAGGGATCAGTCCTGGGACCACGCTTGTTCAACATCTTTGTGGGTGCCATGGGCAGTGGCATTGAGTGCACCCTCAGCAAGTTTGCTGATGACACCAAGCTGTGTGGTGCAGCAGACACGCTGGAGGGAAGGGATGCCATCCAGAGGGACCTTGACAGGCTGGAGAGGTGAGCACAAGCCAGCCTCATGAGCTTCAACAAGACCAAGTGCAGGGTCCTGCATCTGGGTCGAGGCAATCCCAGGCACAAATCCAGGCTGGGCAGTGACTGGCTGGAGAGCAGCCCAGAGGAGAGAGACTTGGGGGTGCTGGTGGACGAGAGGCTCAACAGGAGCTCTCAATGTGCACTTGCAGCCCGGAAAGCCAATCAGATCCTGGGCTGCATCAGGAGAAGTGTGGCCAGCAGGGCAAGGGAGGTGATTCTCCCCCTCTGCCCAGCTCTGCTGAGACCCCACCTGGAGTACTGCCTCCAGTTCTGGAGCCCCTATTACAAGAGGGATCTGAAAGTGCTGGAAGGTATCCAGAGACGGGCCACGAGGATGATCAGAGGGCTGGAGCACCTCTCCTATGAGGACAGACTGAAAGAGTTGGGGCTGTTCAGTCTGGAGAAGAGAAGGCTCTGAGGTGACCTCATTGTGGCTATCCAGTATCTGAAGGGGGCCTACAGGAAGGCTGGGGAGGGACTTGTCAGGATACCAGGTAGTGATAGGGCTAGGGGGGAATGGAATGAAGCTGGAGGTGGGGAGATTCAGGCTGGACATGAGGAAGAAGTTCTTCCCCATGAGAGTGGTGAAGCCCTGGCATGGGATATCCTGGGAGGTGGTTGGGGCCCCATCCCTGGAGGTGTTTAAGAGCAGGCTGGATGAGGCTCTGGCCAGCCTGATCTAGTGTGGCATGTCCTTGCCCATGGCAGGGGGGTTGGAACTAGATGATCCTTGTGGTCCCTTCCAACAGTATCACAGTATCACAGTATTCCTACCCTGACTGATACTATGATACTATGATACTATGAAAAAGAAAATAGAGTATTTCATTCTATTCTATTCTATTTTGAAATTTTGAGGTTTTTCTAGTATTTCATTTAGATTGGCACTGTTGTTTTCTGGGAAGACACTTGAAAAATAAGTGCTTCACATAGTTACTTTGGCTGATGCATTTATTTTATGTCATCCATAGAAGATAAGAAAATAGAAGCAGCATGTGTGCTAAAACCTGTGAATCTTTAAATTACTAGAAATAACTGGTTCATTCTACAGCGATTGGTTGCTATGCCCAGTGCTTTGAAATGGTTTGGTGATTAGATCTATAAAGGATTAATTTTCCATATAATACTTCTGAATCTACTTTAATACACAGCTATTCTTTGTTGCAGAGCTTCAGGACTGTTTCAGCCTGTGTTCTGCAAAGAGAAACTAATTCAAGACAATGGTCCTGCATGTGCAGATATAATCTAATCCTGTATAGCTGTGAGTCCAGTGCAGCTGGAAATTATGGGGAACATGATCCTTAGGTCATCATCTACTTTTTGCTTTGAGCTTCAGAGGCAGGCCTGATAAGGGTTTCTTGGAAGTGACCAAAATAATGGGAGGTCAGGTTGATGTGAGTAATAAAAGGACTCTTGTTCACATACCTGGGACAACTGAAGGGACCCTTACACCTCAGCTCTTGTGTCCTTCTTTTCTTATGGTTCCAGTGTTTCTGAGAAGATTAACACCCACAGTTTTAATAAGCTGTGCTTTCACATGAACCCAAAATGCTTTCCCTGTTGCATCAGACTTTAAAAAGGTTCAGTAGCTCCTACACAAGAGCTGAGCCTGTGTGGGGAGCATACAAATACACAGCTCCCAAGGGAAACCAGTGCAGTTGCAAACACAGTCCAAAGGGAAAAACACAGTAAATTAAAATTGTACCTGGGACAACTTTGAGACCTGGTGTGGCCATGGAGTGAAAGTAATGTCATGAGCATAGAGTGAGGATGCAGATTTTTTTTCAAGTTTACAGAAGCATGAGCTGAGAGATACCATTTTGTTTTAAAAATCTCCTCCTCATGCCCTGGTAAAATTATTTCGTGTGGGTTCCCCTCTTACTACCTGTTTTTTCCATCACATACATCATCCTCACATTTACAAAATTCACAAAACCAAAAAAGGCAATACTGCTCAGTGAAGAGCTAACTAAACCCTCATACAAATGCCAGAGTTGTGATAAATCTCCTTCTCCATCCTGCCAGGTACATGGCAGCAGTTTGCAGAGTGTCAAAGGCCAGTCCTCTCTGAACAAGTTCCTTCATGACTCCACACGTGGAGAGTTTCATGTTTGATACAAAATTTACTTTTCTCTAGTTATTAGAATTTCACTGACAGGGGAATGTGGAGGACCAGGTACTCCAAAGGGGATGGAAGCTGGGACCCATGGGCAGTAACGGGACTGGCACGTCAGGGTCCTCATTAGCCAATGGTCACAGTGATAGTGCAACTCCACAGGGCAGGATCAGGCCTGATTAAGATAACCAGTCAAATGGGATGACCAGCCAGGGCTTTGGGGACAGGACAGGATCAGGTGAGGGTGTCACCCCATAATGCAGTTCCACTCTGTACTTAAATTCCACTAGAAATGAAAATTACACTTAGGAGAGTGAGAACAAGCAAAATGCAAAGTCCAATCACTTCACCAACCTGTGTCTCCTTGTCCATCACTGTAATATCCTCACTGTCATGATGCTGGGGAATTCCCAGCTGCTGGGAATGAGTATGTGGGTCGAAATCAGCTAAATCTCCAGTCATTTTTGCATATTGTTCAGAATTCCTAGCCCCCAGAGATGGTCTGGCTGTCTCAGGAAGCATTTGAGCTTCTCTTACTAACTTGGGGACAAACAGTTACATAGCTGATTGGTTCACTCAACTAAAGAAACTATTTGTCGAGAAGAGAGGTCACTTTACAGTCTCCCTCATGCTAAGTTCAGCTTTCTTTGCAATATTTGTGATCAGTGTCTCTGTATGCTCTTCCCACACCTGTCTTGGTGGTACAGAGTTCTTGCTGAAGCTGAATTCCCATGGAGCTGGATGGGAAGTTGATTTATTCTTCCACTACTAAACAAAAGTACCTCTGTGTACAGAATGTGGTATGTTTTTATTTGTGAAGCAGATTATTCTTCTGTGCTTTGGGAGGTGTATGTTTCTCCTCTTACCTCCCACCCTTATTTAAATAAAGGGTGGTATTAATATACAAACTGGTCGAACACCAGCTCAGTGCTGTTGGGTGGTGGTTGCTGTGACTTCTCCATTTTTAAGCCATTCTCTAGTAGTAGTGAAGCCTTTTCTAGCGAGAAACTTCTCAGCAGTGCTACCATTCAATTTTATTGGATTACATATGCTGCTACTTGGTTCCTGTACTTGTCAAAGTAATACCTAATAGCATGCTGCATGGTGAATCACCTTTAACAAAGATAATTGCTCATTTCTAATGTAAGGGAAAGCTGTAAGCTTTTAAAGACTGTATTGTAGCCAGGCACTATTATAGCTTTTAATGGGTTATTTTAATGTCGAGAAAGTCTGGAAGAGGTGACTGTTCAGACTGATCTGGAGATAAAAGAGCTTTTCTAAACTCCTGAGTTTGTATGAATTTGTTAGTGAGGAACTCACCTAGCAGATACCTTCATATTGTTTTTCATCCAAGAAGCTTGGAAGCTTTCTTTGCTGTTACTGTTACATAACTTTCAATGCATATTATCACTTTGCCATTGTCCAGATATCAAACTTCAAAGTTAAACTGATAAGTAATTTGGTCATTGCAACTGGAAACTAATGCAGACTAAAAATACATGTCCAGAGAAGGGCAACGAGGCTGGTGAGAGGCCTTGAGCACAAGCCTTATGAGGAGAGGCTGAGGGAGCTGGGCTTGTTTAGCCTGGAGAAGAGGAGGCTCAGGGCAGACCTCATTGCTCTCTATAACTACCTGAAGGGTGGTTGTAGCCAGGAGGGAAGTGGTCTCTTCTCTCAAGCAACCAGCACCAGAACAAGAAGACACAGTCTCAAGCTGCACCAGGGGAAGTTTAGGCTCAAGGTGAAAAGAAAGTTCTTCACTGAGAGAGTCATTCGCCATTGGAATGTGCTGCCCAGGGATGTGGTGGAGTCACCATCCCTGGAGGTGTTCAAGAGGGGATTGGACATGGCACTTGGTACCATGGTCTAGTCATGAAGTCTGTGGTAACGGGTTGGACTTGATAATCTTTGAGGTCTCTTCCAACCTTGGTGGTGGTGATACTGTGATACATCAGAGGTCTCTTCCAACCTGGTTGATTCTATTCAATTCTACATTATAAAACCTTAGCAGTGATAGTAATTAAACATTGGAGCATGTTACCTTGAGGTGTAGGCCTCTGCCACCTCTTAAAGCTTCCTGTCTTACAAGAAGGTTCATAAATTGCCTGCTGAGACACATCCATGCTGCTCCTTTCCTCTCACAGGACTACTCATGATTATTGTATTAATTTTGGTTAGATGCCCCTAGCTCTGAGAATAGGTATTGCTGCCACAAGGTGAAATTTTCCCTTTAGAAAGTGCTTTTGGGCAGAGTCCAAAGGAGGAGTTTTTTGAGTTCAATTTTCACTGTTTTGCTTAAATCCCATAATACATAAAATATATAAAATAGTAACGGAGTTTCAGTTTTAGATAACATATTTGGTGTGCCAGCTACAAGTAGAAAATATGACAAGACTCTTATCTCTTGATTCTTTTTGAATGCTGCCATAGTGATGGCTGGTGCAGGCCAAACAAGAATTTGGTGAGATTGTAAAGACAGTTGATGTTCAAATCATAGTATCATAGTATCAGTCAGGGTTGGAAGGGACCACAAGGATCATCTAGTTCCAACCCCCTGCCATGGGCAGGGACACTCTACACTAGATCAGGCTGGCCAGAGCCTCATCCAGCCTGGTGTTAAACACCTCCAGGGATGGGGCCCCAACCTCCTCCCTGGATAACCCATTCCAGGGCTTCACCACTCTCATGGTGAAGAACTTCCTCCTTACATCCAGCCTGAATCTCCCCACCTCCAGCTTCATTCCATTCCCCCTAGTCCTATCACTACCTGATGTCCTGAAAAGTCCCTCCCCAGCCTTCTTGTAGGCCCCCTTCAGATACTGGAAGGCCAGAGCTTAAAATCAAATCCAAACCATATCAAACCAAATTAAAACCAAATCAGAGCTTAGACTTGATACTAGCTTACAAGCTTCAAAGAGAGTTATAAAACAAGAATATTAAAGATTTTAATAACACCACCACTTCATGCATGGTTGAGCTGTTTTACAGGGAACAATTTAATCTTTTTTCTATTGTTTTGAAAGGCTGCGATGGAGAAGCCAATTAATCATCGATTGTTTGTGACCAGAATTTTGCAGGAATTTGAAAGTGACACATTTTTTCCAGAAATCAACCACAAAGACTACAAACTTCTCACAGAGTAAGTATGAAGATGCATACTAGTCTTGTGTTCAGAGGGAAGAATTAATACTCTGCTTTGAATGTGTATGGGTACATGCTCTGCTTCAACGTAGAGGAGTTTTTCACTGTATTTTTTTTCCTTGGAGCCCTATTTTACTTAGAACCTGGTGGGAGTTGGTCTCTTCTTCCAGGCAACTGGCACCAGAACAAGAGGACACAGTCTTAAGCTGCACCAGGGAAGGTTTAGGATGGCTGTTAGGAAGAAGTTCTTCACAGAAAGAGTGATTAGCCATTGGAATGTGCTGCCCAGATGTTTAGGAAGAGACTGGATGGGGTGCTTGGTGCCATGGTTTAGTTGATTAGATAGTGTTGGATTATAGGTTGGACTCGATGATCTCAAAGGTCTTTTCCAACCTGGTTTATTCTATTCTATTCTATTCTATTCTATTCTATTCTATTCTATTCTATTCTACTCTACTCTACTCTACTCTACTCTATTCTATTCTTCAACCTTCCCATAATCTTGACAGCACAGAACTGCATTTGCTGGTTTGCTTGAAAAGTAACTTTAATTCTTGTTGCTTCTCATTTTAGAGTTACTCAAAACTCCCTGCACATTGTTAATCAATAGTATTTAGCCTCCAAATTACCTTGATGAATTGCTGAAGACAAATTGAATGGTTTTGAGCAGGGTGGTTTGGGCCTTTACAAATTTCTAAGGTTATTCCTTTCTCTGGAGAAAATTACTTCTTCCCAGCAAACAGCAGGAACAAGTACTGCGCTGTAAGTTTCTGCCATTCACTGTGGTTCCCTCTATGCTATCACTGTCATAATTCAATCATACTTTTATGTCCTCTCCAATGAGATTACAGACAACAGGCAGTAAGGAGGTGTCAAAGATTCATATGTCTACCTCAAGGAACAGCAAATGAAGGACTTTCTTCTCTTCTTGCTGCTCTTGTCTTGGTTCCCAGCTGGTTACAGACCAGCAGTGGAAGAAACAGAAAGTATGGCAAGTCAAGCTCTCTGCAAGGGGCACAGGAATGGATTAGCCCTGAAGTAGGGGACAATAGGTGGGGGGCAGGAAAGAAGGATGCAGGAGAGACAAGGTGAGTGTGGAGCATGAGTTGCCTTTTTCAGCTCTAACGTGTTCTGCACTGCACTGAGCATGACATCCCCCTTAATACCCTGACCCAAAGCTCTGCTGTTTCTCTCTTGGCTGTTTCTCAGGTTTTACACTGGTTTTGCCCGGTGTAGTGAAATCAGAATTTTGCCTTAGAGCGTGAATTTGTGTAATAGCAGATAATTTCCTCCCCAAAGTGGAAACCTGATAGAGTCAGCTAATAACACTGCTCTTAGAAAACCTTTATTCTGTCACAGGGGCTGAAGGGATTTTTGAAATTGTCTATTAATGAAAACTGATGTAGTGAATCTGGAATGTAGAGGAACACTTTGCATGGTATCAGTCAGCTTGGTAGCAGTCAAGCTACTTTAAGAAGCTGTTGTAGACAGGATTTTTTTGATTAAGCAAAAAAGGTAGGGACTCCTTTGCATCAGATTATGCTTTCTTAATTTAAAGAGATGTGTGTACAAGTTGCTGATAGTAGTTAACATGATTCCTAAAAAATAGTTTGTGCTTACTATACCTGTTCCAAAGGTGGTGTTTTCATATCTTTTTTTAAACAACTCTCTTTTCTAGTAGATTGGGTACATTGCAGGTCTCTCATAATGATATTTTTGTTTACTTGTTAACTTCTGCATTTTCTTCTCCCCTCTCTCCAGGTACCCAGGTGTCCCTGCTGATATCCAGGAAGAGAATGGCATCCAGTACAAGTTTGAAGTGTATGAGAAAGCTGTCGTGGTATAATAAATGAGGCTTCCTATACTTCTGTATAAGGGCACACATTTTTAATCACAAAGTCTTATGGAGTGCAATTAAATTATTGAAAGAGAATCCTGCTTGATAATACAATACTTCAGGAGTGAATGAATCCAAAACACACACCCCACACTCTGAATACATCCCCTGCCATGAAAATATGAGAGTGGTCAGCAGGGTGAAAGGGCTTTAAGTAGTGCTACAACTAGCATTGCACAGGATCTTACATTGATCTTTGCAATCTATGGCAACATCCCAAAGTTCCATAAGCAGTGAAAGGCATTGTCAGAACTTCTAGTATTATAGAATCAGTCAGGGTTGGAAGGGACCACAAGGATCATCTCGTTCCCAACCCCCCTGCCATGGGCAGGGACACCTCACACTAGATCAGGCTGGCCAGAGCCTCATCCAGCCTGGTCACCAAACCTGATCTCCTTCTATGATCAGGTGACCCGCCTGGTGGATGTGGGGAGGCCTGTGGATGTGGTCTACCTGGACCTCAGCAAGGCCTTTGACACTGTCCCCCACAGCAAACTCCTGGCCAAGCTGGCAGCCCATGGCTTGGACTGGAGCACACTGTGTTGGGTTAGGAACTGGCTGGAGGGCCGAGCCCAGAGAGTGGTGGTGAATGGTGCCACATCCAGCTGGTGGCCTGTCAGTAGTGGTGTGCCCCAAGGATCAGTGCTGGGCCCCATGCTCTTTAACATCTTTATTGATGATCTGGATGAGGGCATTGAGTCCATCATCAGTAAATTTGCGGACGACACCAAGCTAGGGGCAGGACTTGATCTGCTGGAGGGTAGAGAGGCTTTGCAGAGGGACCTCGACAGGCTGGACAGATGGGCAGAATCTAATGGCATGAGATTGAACACATCCAAGTGCTGGGTTCTGCACATTGGCCACAGCAACCCCATGCAGTGCTACAGGCTGGGGTCAGAGTGGATGGAGAGCTGCCAAACAAAGAGGGAGCTGGGGGTACTGGTTGATGGTAGGCTGAACATGAGCCTGCAGTGTGCCCAGGGGGCCAAGAAGGTCAATGGCATCCTGGCCTGCATCAGGAACAGTGTGGCCAGCAGGAGCAGGGAGGTCATTCTGCCCCTGTACACTGCACTGGTTAGGCTGCACCTTGAGTCCTGTGTCCAGTTCTGGGCCCCTCAGTTTAGGAAGGATGTTGACTTGCTGGAATGTGTCCAGAGAAGGGCAACAAGGTTGGTGAGGGGCTTGGAACACAAGCCCTATGAGGAGAGGCTGAGGGAGCTGGAGTTGCTTAGCCTGGAGAGCAGGAGACTCAGGGGTGACCTTCTTGCTCTCTACAGCTGCCTGAAGGGAGGTTGTAGCCAGGCAGAGGTTGGTCTCTTCTCCCAGGCAGCCAGTACCAGAACAAGAGGACACAGTCTCAGGCTGCACCAGGGCAGGTCCTATCACTACCTGAGAGCCTGACAAGTCCCTCCCCAGCCTTCTTGTAGGCCCCCTTCAGATACTGGAAGGCCACAATGAGGTCACCTCGCAGCCTTCTCTTCTCCAGACTGAACAGCCCCAACTCTTTCAGTCTATCCCCAGAGGAGAGGTGCTCCAGCCCTCTGATCATCCTTGTGGCCCATCTCTGGACACATTCCAGCATGTCCATATCCCCTTTGTAATAGGGGCTCCAGAACTGGAGGCAGTACTCCAGGTGGGGTCTCACCAGAGCTGAGTAGAGGGGGAGAATCACCTCCCTTGACCTGCTGGCCACACTTCTCCTGATGCAGCCCAGGATCTGATTGGCTTTTCGGGCTGCAAGTGCACATTGAGAGCTCCTGCTGAGCTTCTCGTCCACCAGCACCCCCAAGTCTCTCTCCTCCGGGCTGCTTTCTCCCTAAACAAAGGGTTGGAGTATCTTCTAAGTGAAAACAACCAACACTGAGAAAGCATCAAAGCTCCTGAGTTGGACTAGGATGGTGTATACATTCATACCAATCTTTAGGACTTCTGGAAAAGGTAATCATGCTTAGCAAGAGAAATGGTGTCTGGAAGTCTCAGGTGATGGTTGAGGGTTACACTGTTCCTTCTCTTGTCCTTTTAACCATCCTGGGTACACAGCCTACTTCAAGGCTTTTGTCTGAAAACACTGACTTAGAAATTAATCTGATAATGAAGTGCTAATGTTTCCATTAGCTTCACACCCTTGTAAAAGCTCCATGCTCTTACACAAAGTTGCTATGTCAATCTGGCATGGCCACTTTGTAGTGTGAGAACATAAACTTTCTTAACAGAATCTGTGTTCTGATGTCTCTTCTAAGTCTTACCAGTGCAGATGCAGTGTTATTTGATACTGTGATTTTGAATATTCTTATGGCATGCAAATATGGATTACAAGCAGATTGTGGGGTCCTCTTCCACTAAACATAGCCAGTACAATGATATTTTGCATTGCTATTCCCCCAAAACCAATAGAGCAGTATACTGCTGCTGTAGTAACACTGTGACTATGATGGCATGCAATGCCAAAGGTTGACCAAAGTTTGTTAATTGCCAATGTTACCACAACATGATCAGTAATACTGGACTATTACTATGTTCTGATGATGGGCAGCTGGTTAGGCAGCAGAGGAGGAGCTGAGGCATATGGCACACATCTATGCTTCCCTATGCTGCAGCTGTCACCCTGAGAATGGCTGTCTACATGGAAGGAGCAGCCTTTCTTGGGGAAGATCAGTCAGAGACCAAAAGCAGGGGGGAGGGGTAGGAAATTGTGTGTTGCTTTTTTTAAAGAACCAAATTTTGCTGAGTCTTTCCCCAGAGCATTCTATAAGCATTGCCTTATGAAGGTCCAAGTAATAGTGCTCATCCATTAGTGTCACACTGCAGCCCAGGTCTAATGCCAAGCAGGGTAGTGGTGGCTGGGTTTACGCAGGTTACAATTGTACAGAGGACTGTAACAGCACCTGATTTTCTAAGGGAAGATTAAACTCTAATTTTGCTTACACTTGAAATACCAACCCTCTCAGACAGAAGAAAAGCTATCAACACCTCTTGAATTTCCCATGGCAGTTTACAACAGGTAACTGATAAAAAACCAAAGGATAGGAGGGGTTTTATGCAGCAATTGGTCTCTTTTAGAATCATAGAATGATCCAGGCCAGAAGGGACTTCCAAAGGTCATCTAGTCCAACCTTAGTGCAGTCAGTAGGGACATCCCCAACTAGAACAGGTTGCCCAGGGCCTTGTTGAGTCTTACCTTGAATATCTCCAGAGAATGGTCCTCAACCACCTCCGTGGGGCAACCTGTTCCAGTGTTCCACAAGGCCTTGCAGAAGTCCAGATAGATCACATCCATAGGTCATCCCTTATCTACTGTTAAAGTCACTTTATCACAGAAAGCCACAAGGTTAGTCAGGCAGGATCTGCCCCTAGTAAAGCCATTCTGCCTGTCTTGAATCACCTCTTGTCTCAGTTTTCTCTGTTACTTTTTCATTCTTAAAAATGTGAGTACTTTCTGTGCTGATCTTGCCCACGTGTGCTGACTTCATATCAGTCAGTAAGTATTAAAGCAACGAAGTTATATACTCGCACAATACAGCAAAAAGTCTCCTGAGTTTTAATTTGCCAACACATTGCAAAAGGGGAAAAGAAAATACAGTTACATGGGGGATGTTATTTTCAGAAAGAATATAAGTCACAGTGACCCTGACAAGAGAAAATAACCTCCCAGAAGAGTTTAGTAAGTACCAGTTAGTACCAAATAGAGGTCACTGCTGAAAGCTCTGCGGAGTAGCACAGCTTATGGCAAGTGACATTTATTAAAAGTGGAAGCAAAGACTTCAAGAGATTGCATTGTAATACCAGTGTGAATGTGCATTAGAAGTCTCCTGCCTAAGCACACCTTGCATGAAATACCAACCACTGAGCTCAAAACTCTTGTTGCACCACTCCAGTTGCCCAGAACTTTAAGATGGATACAAACAAGCCTACTAGGAACATAAGTAGTTAACTCCAGCTCCCTATGGGCTGACTTGGTCCTCTCCAGATTTAACTATGTTCATTTGTCATTTTCCACAACAAATTAAGTCAATGTATGATTCATCAAAATGACAACTCTTGAAATAATACAGCCATTTCCTGCTTAAAACTTTTCACGACATATTAGTGATGCAGTTTGTTCAATATACCACAGCAAAAAGATGCAATTTAGTTTGGTTTGGGTTTGTTGGGTGTTTTTTTTAACAAAAGCACTGTATTTGGACAGCATCTTCTGCAGCTGAGTTTTTCAATACGCCATACAGATTCCAATCAAGAACTGGGAAAATGTATTTGTTTGCAGTGAGGTCAGGTATGGTCACCCTAATGAGTCATAACAACTACTATGACATTAGATGCTTACTGTTTGAAGAAGATGGAGAGGCAGAAGGGTGTAAGTCATGTCTTCTTAGACTGCTGACAGTTATGTTATTTCCAGAGCATGGAAACTTCGTACATTTGTCTCTTCTCCCAGGCAACCAGCACCAGAACAAGAGGACACAGTCTCAAGGTGTGCTAGGGGAGGTTTAGGCTGGATGTTAGGAAGAAGTTTTACACAGAGAGAGTGATTGCCCATTGGAATGTGCTGCCCAGGGAGGTGGTGGAGTCACCAGCACAGGAAGTGTTTAGGAAGTGATTGGATGGGGTGCTTGGTGCCATGGTTTAGTTGATTAGATTGTGTTGGATGATAGGCTGGACTTAATGATCTCAAAGGTCTCTTCCAACTTGGTTAATTCTATTCTATTCTATTCTATTCTATTCTATTCTATTCTATTCTATTCTATTCTATTCTATTCTATTCTATTCTTTTTTAAGTCTCTGTCCATTTCAAGATACCTCAGTTTGTTACCCCAAACCAGACAAGACTCTCATCCCCTGAAGGCCAGAGTTACTAGCTGGAACTTATATGGGACCTCTTTTAAAAAACAATGCTTTGCTGGTTGATGAGTTGTTTGAGAAAGCAACAGATAAGAAATATTTTCTCTTCCCCTAAGTTGAGCACCTGTGACCTCCCCATTTGTGTTTTCCAAGGGAAGTAAAAATATTTCATACTATGGCTGGAAGAAAAAAATTTCTTTGTTCCAAGTACAACTTTCCTACGTTTTATTTATTTACTCCTGTGCCTCACTGATGTACAATTCTGTGAAAAGCCATAGATTCTCATTATGTCTAGTACAGGGGGAAATGTCATGTTTTTCCCCAGGTCCACGCAGCTAAGTGCAACGAATAGCATCATGAGTGACAGGATAATTACCAATCACTAAGAAAAGCATAGTACAGATACAATTTAATCCGCCTCATTCATGCTCCCCCAAGAACAAAGTGTTCTAAACAGATTAAAAATTTAATTTCTAAGGATAAGGCTAGCTTTAACAAGATCACTAAAAGCAGAGGGTCTGCATAAGAGGTGAAAACCAAGCCATTCATGTTTCTGTTGCTTGTCTATTACTTATTATCTCTTATCTGACAGTGGACAGCAGTTTCCATTTGGCAGTTGAAAGCTGGTGCTTTTGGTAGCTCACCAATAGCATTAGAGCTGGAGTGTATTCAAGGTCAAAACTGGGAACATTCCAACAACAAATTTCTGTCATGAAGAGCAATTCATGGAGAAGAAAGGTACACTCTAAATAATACGGGTTGCCTAATTTGGCAGAGTATTATTAGTATATATACAGAACTCTAGCAGAAAAACAGGAAGGGGAAAATGACAGTGATTAGCTTATGCATGTTACCTAAGGAAAGCATCAGGAGCACTTGACATGAGTCTTGACTGGCACCAGACAACCACATTGTCTTCACTAGAGTACAGCTAATTTGCCAAAGGCTCAAACTAGCTCTGAGTAGTTTAAAAGTTATGCTAATAGGAGAGGAAGATAAGAGCAGGCAGCTGCCAATTTGGAGAAGCTGCAGTAGGGTTGTTTGTTAACACAGAAAGTGGGGTGACCAGAAGTGATAAAGCTTGGATAGGTGTGAGACATGCAGTTACCTCCTCCATTATTCAGTTGTGCATTAAGTCCTCTGCCAGGAGGGCTGTAGGAATGAAGTCTACCAAATCAGGGTAGGTTGACAAAATAATATCAAAACTTTTGAAGAGGCAGGTCCTTGAACAGAAGAGTAGTAAGGGGAAGGGAAGTTAAAAAGAGGAAACTGATGATTCCTGGAGGGATTAGTTTCCTAGAAGTGTTATTTTGCCTTGTAACTATAATTACTAAGGGAGCACTTTCAAGCCACTGCTGGGTTTTTAGCACTTGTAAAATGCTGTGACAAAGAATTTCATTAGTGGAGAGTTTTCAGGATTTTAATATCTGTGACTGTCTCTATCAGTTATATATAAAGCTTAAGCTACCACTCCTATCCTGACGTACCTGCACTACATGTGAAAGCATGAATCCCATCCCAGAGCACCCAGCAGCCCACAGGCTACCATTGTGCCTGGGCTGATGATCTCCCAGATGTGACAGAATATCCTTCTGGGACTGCACATGGGAAATTTGGAACTCGATAATCTCGAAGGTCTCTTCCAACCTGGTTGATTCTATTCCATTCCATTCCATTCTATTCTATTCTATTCTATTCTATTCTATTCTATTCTATTCTATTCTAAATGTGACTATTTTTTTCTTTCTTTTCAATTATAAAGACTTCCTTTCTGCTGGCTTCAGACTGAGCCTGTATCATTTATTCTCTTACCTGTTTTCTGTATGCAGATCATTCTCAGGTCATTCTGTCTCAGTTTATGTAGCGTAAAAGCAAAATTAGGTTAATTGGAGTGGTTGGGAAAAGACTAGACTAGCTTTCAGGCAAAGCCCTATGATGGTTACATTCTCACAACATAGTTTTTTTCCAGGAGACATGAATAAGGACTTACATGCCAAAACTTGCCTGTTTATCTACTGTTAAACTGGGTGGCTTAACAAAGTAGATTATCTAGACATACGAATCTTGCTGTGCTCCTATCTTGTAATGGTCCTGAGTACAGCACTTATGTATCACCTTCTGTCCTCAGCCTCAGTTCTGTCCTTTATCTTGTCAACTGCCCTGTTGGATTGGAGATCTACAGAAATTTAGAAGAGATCATGAAAAGCAAGTATTTCAAACAGTCTGATGAACTGGTAGTGTTTCTTCTGAAAGTAGGCCATGCATTTTCTATACTTTAGGTATGAAATTAAATATTCTGCTGAATGATGTCTGCTATGGAAAAAAAAAACCCAAACAAACAAACAAAAAGTAAGTACAGAACTTGAGAGGACAGAAAATAGTTGGTATGCCATTAGTCACAGAATCAATGCCTTTTCCATCAGCAGTGCAGTTTAATGAGCCTCTAATACCAACCAGAATCTTTCTCAATAAACAAGTAATTATATAGAAGCCATTTTGGCTATAAATTGCATCATTGATTTAACAGAGGACATTTGCACAAAACCAGAGCATTTGCTCCCCAGAAGTAACATGCTTTTAATGTTCATCTAGTGAACATTAAATGTCCAGTGAAGATTGGTTTCAAATTAACAAAGTGGGTTTGCCCAAAGGGGAAAGTTAAAACTCAGGTGATCCTTTCACTGATAGCAGCTGCAGGCCCAGTAACCTCCAGCCATGGGCAGTTGTGACCAAGCAGGAGCAATATGACCTCACTTGCTTCAACTAGACCCAAGTGAACAGCTTTAAAACCTGGAATGGTTTGTCATGAGCTGTCTGTGGACAACCTCCATAGACCTCCAAACGTGCTTGGAAGATACCTGCTCTGAACTACAAGCAGAACACAGGCTCAGAATTGTTTCCAGTGGAAAAAGACCTCTAGGATCATTAAGTCCAGCCATCAACCTAACACCAGCATGACCATTAAACTGTGTCCTGCAGTGCCATGTCTACATGCTTTTTGAACACTTCCAGGGATAGTGACTCCACCACATCCCTGGTCAGCCTATTCCAATGTCGGACCACTCTTCCAGTAAAGAAATTTTCCCTGTTATCCAGTCTAAACGTCCCCTGGAACAATTTAAGGCCATTTCCTCTCATTCTGTCACTTGATTATAGGAAGAATAGACCCACCCCCAACTCGCTACAGCCTCCTCTTAAGTAGTTATATAGAACAATGAGGTCTGCCCTCAGCCTCCTCTGCACTAAACAATCCTAATTCCCACAGCTGCTCCTCATAAGACTCATTTTCCAGGCCCTTTACCAGCTTCATTGCCCTTCTCTGGACATGCTCCAGCATCACAATGCCCTTGGAAAGAGGGCCCCCAAACTGAACACAATATTCGAGGTACAGCCTCACCAGTGCTGAGTACAAGGGCAGGATCACTTCCCTGCTACTTGCCACACTGCTCCTGATCCAGGCCAGGGATGCTGCTGGCTTTCTTGGCCACCTGAGCACACTGATGACTCATGTTCAGCTGGCTGTCAACCAGCACACCCAGGTCCTTTTCTGCTAGATAGCTTTCCAGACACTCTGCCCCAAGCCTGCAGCAATGCATGGGGTTACTGTGACCCAAGCACAGGACCCAGCATTTGACCTTGTGAAGCCTCATACAATCTCACTGCAATTGCCACATCCCATCTCCATTCTTTCAGTAATTAAAAGCAGGAAAGAGAAAAATGTTGAACAGACCTCTCCTGTAAGAATAAATAATTCTATTTAATAAATAGACTGGGCCCAGAATACAGCTGAAGCTTGTGCAGTTGTGCTAAGCACTTGAGAAGTTTTTTAACTCTTCAGTTCAGCAGCAGCAGGTTATGAAACACAACCACAAACTCCTGAAAACTAATTTTTGTGAAACCAGCCTGAAAGAGAGCTTAATTTTCACGAGTTGGAGGGAGTTTTAATACTTATATTATATCTCATCTTGTCAGGTTTTGTTCAGGAGGGTTAAATTTTAGATTTGTTTCCATCGATAAACCTAGGTGGAAAACTTCATCAATTTAACATACTGAAGTTTAGAAATAATTAATTTACCTAATTAATTAATTTACTGGTTTTGTTTGTTCGTTTTCATGTTTGTTCAGTTGTTAAGCATACAGAAAAACAATTTGTTCCTCTGCAGTTCTCCTTTACTCAGCACTTTCATATGTATTGCTGTTTCAGTCAGTCACAATTGATTTCTACAGAGCACCAGGTCTCACTGTCCTTCATCAAACTGTGGTTCTCTTTCATGTGGAACCATACAGATTCTCTTCCCTTTGCACACAGCAGTTACAGCATTGCTTATTTGTGGTGGTTTAGGCTATGACTTTAATATTTAGTTACAGATTTTGAGCAGAAAAGTAGAAAAATATAAATAAATCACAATTGGGTGTAAAAAGGAAAACTAAAGATTATTCTAATCAAATTAATTGGACAAATATCTAGTATAAAATGGGCTGCACCTAAACAATTCTGTCTTTTTTCTGATCTCTCTACTTGCTTTGTAGGAGATATTAATCGGGAGAGATTAATCTGCTTCTGGCTGACCTTGGCTGAATTGTTTAGTTAAGTCTAACCCACTGCTTTGTCTCTGCTCCTCTTTCTCTCTTGGGACAGGGGTCAGGGGGCAGTGGAACGGCTTCCCTGGTCTCTGATCATGATCTTGACTGGAAACACCAAGGTGAGCTATTCTTAGCTCCGTGGGCTCATGATTTGTCAAGACATCAAGGCAGAGATGCAACCTACCAGTGGGCTCATGACACTTCGATGGATGCTATCACACAAGTCATGCATGACTATGACATTTGTGCTGCTATTAAGCAGGCAAAGCGAATTAAGCCCTTGTGGTGTGGTGACAGATGGTCCATGTACAAGTATGGTGAGGCCTGACAGATTGACTGCATCACTCTACTTCGTTCTTGATCTGGTAAGCAATATGTGCTTACTATGGTAGAGGAAAACACTGGATGGTTGGAAACTCATCCAGTTCCACATGCAACTGCACACAACACCATTCTTGGTCTGGAGAGACAAATCCTGTGGAGACACGAAACTCCAGAGAGGATTGAGTCAGACAACGGAACTCATTTCCAAAACAATCTTGTGAAAAACTGTGCCAAAGAGCACGGCATTGAGTGGATATTCCACATCCCCTACTATGCACCAGCTGCAGGGAAGATTGAGGTTGTAGACAGGTGGGGGCTGGTCTCTTCTCCCAGGCACCCAGCACCAGAACAAGAGGACACAGTCTCAGGCTGCACCAGGGGAGGTTTAGACTGGATGTTAGGAAGAAATTCTTCATAGAGAGTGATTCCCCATTGGAATGGGCTGCCTGGGGAGGTGGTAGAGTCGGCATCATTGGAGGTGTTTAGGAGGAGACTTAATGGGGTGCTTAGTTGCATGGTTTAGTTGATTAGGTGGTGTTGGATGATAGGTTGGACACAATGATCTTGAAGGTCTCTTCCAACCTGGTCTATTCTATTCTATTCTATTCTATTCTATTCTATTCTATTCTATTCTATTCTATTCTATTCTAACAATTTGCTGAAGACCACTCTCAGAGCCATGGGGGTGGATCTTTGAAAACCTGGGAGAAACATCTAGCACAAGCAACCTGGCTGATAAATAGTAGAGGTTCAGTGAATCGAGCTGGACCTGCACACTCAGATCTGCTGCAGAAAGTAGAAGGTGATAGAGTTCCTGTTGTTAGGGAAAACTGTTTGGGTATTTTCTCTCTCAGAAGAAGCTAAACCTGTCCAAGGGGTGGTTTCTGCTGCAGGTCCTGGTCACACATATTGGGTAATGCAAGAGAATGGTGAAATTCAGTGTATTCCACAAAGAAATCTAACTTTAGCTGAGAGAGTTTAAATTCAGAGTGTTGTGCAGATACAACATCATGCCCAAAGGAAGAATGCATGAGGAATCGAATCAAATCGAATCGAATCGAATCGAATCGAATAGAATCGAATAGAATAGAATAGAATAGAACAGAATAGAATAGACCAGGTTGGAAGAGACCTTCGAGATCATCGTGTCCAACCTATCATCCAACACAAACCCAAAAAACAGAGACCCCTGAGTCAGCTGAGAGTCCCAGATCCTTTTTTGTTGTCTAGTCTGTGAAGAGACAAGCTCTTTTCTATTTCCTTGTTTCCTGATTTTTCTTGGACTTCTGGATCATCTACATGTGAGATAGCCAGAATGGACTATGAACTTTATGTACTCATTATTGTAGAATAGAATAGAATAGAATAGAATAGAATAGAATAGAATAGAATAGAATAGAATAGAATAGAATAGAAGTAGAATAGAATAGAATAGAATAGAATAGAATAGAATAGAATAGAATTAACCAGGTTATAAAATACCTTTGAGATCCTCTAGTCCAACCTATCATCCAACACTATCTAAATAGATATTGTTTTAGATTAGATGGATAGTATTAGCAGCCAATGAAAGTGTTTAGAAGGGGTGGATTATGGTGGGTATAGTCTACGCCTTTAAAATTTAGTTACAGATTTTGAGCAGAAAAGTAGAAAAAGATAAATAAATCACTATTGGGTGTAAAAAGGAAAACTAAAGATTATTCTAAACAAAATCATTGGATAAATGTCTAGTATAAAATGGACTGTACCTAAACAATTATTTCTCTTTTCTGATCTCTCTGCTTACTTCACTCAGGAGAGATTGATCTGCTTCTGGCTGACCTTGGCTGCATTGTTTAGTTAAGTCTAACCACTGCTTTTTCTCTGCTCCTTTCTCTCTTGGGATGGGGGGGGAGTGGTAGTGGGCAGTGGAATGGCTTCCCTGGTCTCTGACTAGGGGAGGGGGGTGGGGTTGTGATGTTTGCTAAATCCTGTGTATTTCGTACATATTCATTGCATTCCATTGTGGAGTGTTGTCTTGCTTGTAAATACAACTTCCATTTGAGTTCCATTTGAGTTAGTCTGGCAAAGTTAATGCTTCGGGGGGGGAAATTTCAACCCACTATGTTACTACACTATTCACTGGGGGTTTTTTCTAGTATGTAATTAATAGTTTCAGTTTCATAGTTTCAGTCAGGGTTGGAAGGGACCACAAGGATCATCTAGTTCCAACCCCCCTGCCATGGGCAGGGAAACCTCACACTAGATCAGGCTGGCCAGAGCCTCATCCAGCCTGCTCTTAAACACTTCCAGGGGTGGGGCCCCAACCACCTCCCTGGATAACCCATGCCAGGCCTTCAACACTCTCATGGTGAAGAACTTCCTCCTCATGTCCAGCCTGAATGTTCCCACCTCCAGCTTCATTCCATTCTCCCTAGTCGTATCACTACCTGAGAGCCTGACAAGTCCCTCCCCAGCCTTCCTGTAGGCCCCCTTCAGATACTGGAAGGCCACAATGAGGTCACCTTGCAGCCTTCTCTTCTCCAGACTGAACAGCCCCAACTCCTTCAGTCTGTCCTCATAGGAGAGGTGCTCCAGCCCTCTGATCATCCTCGTGGCCCTTCTCTGGACACCTTCCAGCACCTCTGGATCCCCCTTGGAATAGGGGCTCTAGAACTGGATGCAGTACTCCAGGTGGGGTCTCACCAGGGCTGAGTAGAGGTGGAGAATCACCTCCCTTGACCTGCTGGCCACACTTCTCCTGATGCAGCCCAGGATCTGATTGGCTTTCCGGGCTGCAAGTGCACATTGAGAGCTCCTGTTGAGCTTCTCGTCCACCAGCACCCCCAAGTCTCTCTCCTCTGGGCTGCTCTCCAGCCAGTCACTGCTGATTTCTTTAGAAACTACTGGAGTGCCCAAAGGGTGCAGACAACTTTTTGCTAAATAATTGCTTTCATTCCATGTATTATTTATCCTCACATGAAGGAAATCCATATCCTTGAAGTTGGAGCAGAATAATGGCTTGACCTGCTCAAAACAAACAGGCAAACAAAAAGAGTGAAAAAACCCCAAAACCTCTGTTTGGGCTAAAAAAGCATTGTGGCAAAACTGAGTGTATGTTTTTCTTACCAGTAGTATGAAAGATTCATCTGGTATTGACCATCACTAGTGTATGAATTTCAGACAAGCCTGTATGCAAGGCAAGTAGCAGTTGATGTCTTGAACTGTGGTGTGATTTCTCATCCTAATTAGAAAACAAGTGCTGTGATTGGGAGTCACTATGCTGGCACAGGTCTTTGTCATAAGGCAGAAAGCAGCTTTGCTACCCTCTTGCTTTACCAATATGCCTGAAACTGTAACATCAAATTATTTTAAAAAATAACTTCTTCCACAATCTATTTCCAATTTTTCTGAACACATTTATGAGAAAGAACTGACTCTACAGATGTGCACATACTGGGTTAGCAATATCTGATTCACACCAGAGGAGATAAAAATCCTGGCGAAAGGAAGTTGCCCCATGAGCCTGCTGATTTATAGCACTTAGGAAACCAGCAGTTGTGCTTTGCAGCATTGAGAATGGTCTGCAGAACAAGGCATTTTCTTGCCATATATTCTCTAAAATTGTTTGAGGAACTCCTGTTCCCTTGCCAGTTGTAATTATTCCTGCAAGTATCACAAGAGCAATTCCCACACGTAGTCAATACTTTAATTGAAATAATTAGCAAAGACACATCAAGCACTTCAGAAAGCATATTGTTTCAGAAAGAAGACCCTGTGTCATGATGAGGTGATTAAAATAAGCCAGACAAAAATCAGGAGAAAACTCGACTTTGGCATTACCTCACTGGAGCCAAAGAGGTAATACCTGACTAAATGTCAAATGAATCTGTCTCAGCACTCTTATGTGATGTGATCGACCCCTCAGCATGTGTTAGCAAAGACAGCATGATATTGGGTACACTCCAAAATCAAAACTGCCTAGGTAAACAAACCAATAAATTAATAAAGTGTTATTCTAGATTTTATACTGCATGCAGAGCTAGGTTTTTTGTGAGACTCCTAATGCAGTCCTAATTTCTTCTGTTTGTTTTTGCTTATTATTTTAGAAACAAAACAAGGCACTTCTCTGTACCCTGCCTGCTGCCTCTATCTCCTCTTCTCTCTTTTAGACCTCTCCAGTGATGCCTCTAAATCACCAGCATAATTTCACTTCATTCTGTTAAACAAGCAAGCAGCTGTACCTGTTACATTTAATAAAAGTATTTTGAAGAAACACTGTTTTTCACAACGTGCTGCTGCATTTCTCTCAGCAAACAGTAAACATCTACGTATGTACATAATGTTTAAGATTGTATTTTTGGGTACCAAATTAAAGCATAATAACACTAATTCCAGGAGTTGGTTGGTTTGGTTTTGTTGTGGGTTTTCTTCAGTTATCACAACTAAATCAAGTCAATTATGCTTTTGTATTTTTCCATTTATTCATAGTTGGAAAAAAAATTCTATGCATGGCACAGAAAAAAGCAACAGAATGACTAGAATTAGAATCATAGAACCACAGAACATTAGAGGTTGGAAGGGACCTCCAGAGATCATCAAGTCCAACCCCCCTGCCAAAGCAGGATCACCCAGGGTAGTCTGCACAGAAATACATCCATGTGGGTTTTGAAAGTCTCCATAGGAGACTCCACAACCCCCTGGGCAATCTGTTTCAGTGTTCTGTCACCCTCACTGTAAAGAAGTTTCTCCTTGTGTTGAGGTGAAATCTCCTATGTTCAAGCTTGAACCTGTTATTCCTTGTCTTACTACTGTGCACCACCAAAAAATGCTCATCCCTCTCCACTTGACACCCACCCTTCAGATATTTATACACATTGATCAGATTCCCTCTCAGTCTTCTCAAGACAAACAGCCCCAGGTCTCTCAGTCTTTCTTCATAGGATAGATGCTCAAGTCCCCTAATCATCCTCATGGCTCTCCATTGGACTTTCTGTGGCAGATCCTTGTTTCTCTTGAACTGGGACACAGTATTCCAGGTGTGGTCTCACCAGGACAGAGCAGAGAGGGAGAAGAACTTCCCTAGACCTGCTGGACACACTTTTCTTGTTGCACCCCAGGATACCACCGGCTCTCTTGGCTGCAAGGGCACATTGATGTCCCATGGAGAACTTGCTGTCCTCCAGGACTCCAAGGTCTCTCTCCATGGAGCTGCTTTCCAGCAGGGCAGCCCCTAACCTGTACTGGTGCCTTTTGTTATTCCTCCCCTGCACTTGTCCTTATTGAACTTCATGAGATTTGCCTTCACCCAGGTCTCCAGCCTGTCTAGATCTCGTTGGATGGCTGCACAGCCCAATGGGGTGTCGTCCACCCACCCCCAGTTTTGTATCATCAGTGAACTTGCTGAGGGTACTCTCAAGCAATTACTTATATTACATTATACCATGCTCAGCAGTTTGCACACTAATGTATTAATATGTAAATAATTATCTATAGTAATCAATCATGGCTCCTTTTTGGGGTGAATCAGTTTTTGCTAGTGTAGGCTAAGGCTGGTCAGTACCAAATAGACATGACAACTTGTCATGAGTTCGTCTCAATCTGCTGATGGGTTTTCAACACCATGCTTATGTCATGCCAGCTTCAAAGTGAAAGTGCTGGCTAAAGCCAAGCATTGTGGGGCTTACAGTTTGTGCTGTAACATGAGAAGTTTCCTGTTCCAGTTTCATAGTTTCATAGTTTCATAGTTTCAGTTAGGGTTGGAAGGGACCACAAGGATCATCTAGTTCCAACCCCCCTGCCATGGGCAGGGACACTCTACCCTAGATCAGGCTGGCCAGAGCCTCATCCAGCCTGGTCTTAAACACCGCAAGGGACGGGGCCTCAACCACCTCCCTGGACAACCCATTCCAGGGCTTCACCACTCTCACGGTGAAGAACTTCCTCCTCACATCTAGCCTGAATCTCCCCACCTCCAGCTTCATCCCATTCCCCCTAGTCCTATCACTCCCTGATAGTCTGAAAAGTCCCTCCCCAGCCTTCTTGTAGGCCCCCTTCAGATACTGGAAGGCCACAATGAGGTCACCTCGGAGCCTTCTCTTCTCCAGACTGATGCTTCTAGTTTCCTATTTGGGGTGTTGGTCTGTTTCCACTGGGCTGGCTGCAACTTTGGGGGTGGGGAGTCATTTCATGGCTGGTTTCTGCCCCTCCTTCTACTGCTGCTGTTGTTTTTCTGCAAAATGAGCTAAGATACTTGTATATTATTTATTTCCATTAAACTCCTTATCTCAACCCAGGGCTTTTTTTGGTGTTAATTTCCCTCCTGATCTGTGGTGGTAGGCTTGCTTGTGAGAGAGGGCAGTCTTAAACCAGTACACAACCAAAATGTTTACCGTTTACCAGGGAAAGAAAAATCCCAAAGCACATTTCTATTCTTTTTCTACTATATACAAAATAAAGCAGCTAACTTCACCAATTCCTAAGATCCCCAGGGACACATGAAAGCCCCACACTGTCACTGATAGCATTTGGAAGCCCGAGAAGCACCAGGACAGGCAAGGCTCTCAGAATCTAGCACAGAGCCACAAAGGTGGTTAAGGAAGTAGAAGATTTCCCTTATGAGGTACGACTGAAGGAGCTGGCTCCCTTTAGCTTGGAGAAGAGGAGACCTCATTCGTATTTATAAAGATGTGAAGTGCAAGTGTTGGGAGGATGGAGCTAGGTTCTTATTGGTGATGTCCAGTGATAGGATAATGGGCTATAGGTGCAAGAAGGAGCATAGAGGTTTTCTTGTGAACCTAAAGAAAATCTGTTGTACTGTGAGGGTAACAGAATGCTGAAACAGGCTGTTCGTAGAGGTTGTGAAGTCTCCTTCTCTGGAAACATTCAAAACCCACCTGGATGTGTTCCCGTGTGACCTATTCTAGGTGATCTTGCCCTAAGATTGGATTGGATATTCTTGTGAGCTCCCTTCCAACCCCTAACATCCTGTGACTGTGATTCTGTGAATGGCTGCACTCCCTAGTGCAGCACCTAGGGTGTGAGCTCTGAAACCATCTTCCCAAAACAAGGGTCCCCGGCTTGACTTTTGCAGTCCAGCTCTGGCCTTCCAGCAGATTGTTGAGCAGGCTACGAGAAAACTAAGTGTGTTTCTTTAGCTTTACTGTGTATCTGCCTGCCCATCTTTGGACAAAAGTTCATCAACAGTGGAGTGTTTTAGTCAGTTGAAATTGGGACTCTGTGACCCTTAAATGTTTCCCTGGTAGATATCTAGCTAGCTCAACTCTCAGTGAAATCTAGGGGACGACTGGGTTGATAGACATCCTGAGGGAGATACCAAGACATACGACAAACTATGCATATGCTAGGTGCATATGCAAATATCTTCTGTGTTTTAAAATGAATGTTGCACTGCATTGTTGTATTCCCTGCTCTGGTTTTCCTTGCTTCTCCGCTGTAAACATAAGAATTCTTGGTATGAGCAGCTGGTTTTGTATCCAATTAAAAGCAGCCAAAAGAGAGGATATTTTGACATTTATATATTAAAAAATCTAATTATCTTCCTAAAAGTACTCTTCTAAGAACCGGTGCAGCACACTTCATGTTGTTTGTTTTGGTAAAAGACTTACATTGGCTATCATAAATACCACAATACAATGCAAGCAAGGACAGGAGGTGAAGTAAGGAAACTGACATGAGAGATGCAGAAGTGAAGATGCTCCAGCAGCGGAATTGATGAACCATACACAAGAGTGCACCGCCTCCATATCTTATATAATTCACACAACAACAGGTCTGAGAGGAGCAGTAACCTCACTGAAGAGTGGGTGTTCAATATACATGCCTTTCCGAGGCTGGTCGGCAAAGCCTGAGAACTAACAACGTGGGTGAGGTGCAGAGAGTAAAAGAAAACAAAGATAATTAGAATCACATTGCAGAAAGGGCAGAAAAAAGGGAAAAAAAGAGAAAAAAAAAAGGGGGGGGGGGGGGGAAGTCTGTGGACATTCTCCCAACTTAGTTTTTGGGAGGCAAGGTTAAGTAGCAACTGAAGAACCTGCCCTTGCCATGTTGTTTGTTTTAGTGGCTTGTTCATATGTTTCATCCAGCTCTTAGTCATGATGCTATCTAACTGATTCTGCCATGCACTTTACAAAGTCGAATGGCACAAATCTCCTTCACATTCTTGATGGAAACTTCTCTTTCCTGTAATGATGCCTAGAAAAGTCCTTCACAGTATCAAGGATCCTGGTGCCCTGTGACTGCTACTTATTATATTGACCATGATGGATTGCTGTGTGGTAACTTTGTCCTACCTCCCGTATTTGTTTGCTGCACCCACCTGTTTTCTTCTATTATACAGAGACAACAACATCTCAGAGGTGGCAGGTGCCTCAAAATAGGTGAGTACAGGGCCTTGTACAATAAGAGGACTACAGCCCCCACGATTAACAGTGCCTGCAAGGCAGACCAAACAATTGCTGCAGATCCCAGATCTATCTGTTGCACCTTCCATGCCTTGACACCTAGTTAGCATGACAAAAGGCAAAGTGTCTGCAAACTGTTGTGTAGAATTGGTACCTTTTGTGGGAATCATCATTCCCAGAAAATATCCTTGCAATGTTTGGGATATCATCAGGAAGCCCTGTTATCTGCAGGTGTGCTTGGGGAAACTCTGTAAACATCACCAGAGGTGGTAAGTACCCACAGCACAGTAATGCAATTAGAAGTGGTCAGCTTGGCTTCACCAGGCAGAAGTCATGTTTGAGGGACCTGATGACCTTCTACAACGAAATGACTGGCTTATTAAATTACAGATGTCTACCTGGACTTCAGTAGGCCTTTGGCACTGTCTACCAGAAGATCCTTGTAGAGAAGCTGTTGACATATGGGATGGAGAAGCAGAGAGTGAAGTGGGCAGAAAAGTGGCTAAATGACCAGGCCCAACAGGATGGTGATCAGTGGCATGAAGTCTAGTTAGAGGTCTGTAGCAAGTAGTACACCTCAGAGGCCAATCCTGTTTAACATCCTCATTTGCATGGTGGGGCAGAGGGTAGCCTCAGGAAGTTTCCAGATGACATAGAATTGGAAGGACTGACTAACATACCAGAGAGCCTTGCAGAAGTCCAGAGGGACATGGACAGGATGGAGAATGGTCTAACAGGAACATCAGCAGAAGAGCCAAGTCCTGCTTCTGATGAGGAACAACCCAGAGCACCAAGACATGCTCGGGCTATCCTGCTGGAAAGCAGCTTTGCCGAAAAAGACCTGGGTGTCCTGGTGTGTACCAAGATGAATGCTACTCACCAGTGGGCCCTTGCCACAAAGAAGGCTAACAACAGCCTGGCCTGCATGAGGTGAATTATTGACCTCAGAAGGTGAGTCTTCATATCTGCTCAGCACTGGTGACACCATATCTGAAGTACTGTATCCAGTTCTGGGCTCCCCAGTACAAGAGACACATGAACATAAAAATGCAACAGGGTCATGAAGATGATGAAATGAGTGGAGCATTTCTGCCATGAAAAGGACTTAGAGAGCTGCTACTGATTAGCCTGGAGAAGAGAATGCTTAGAGATCTTGTCAATGCACACAGATATGCGACAGGAGGGTGCAAAGAAGACAGAGCCAGGATCATTCCAGTGGTGCCCAGTGACAGGACAAGAGGCAATGGGCACATATTGAAACAAAAGATTCCCTGTGAACATCAGGAAATATTTTTTCACTATGATGGTGATCAAGTGCTGCCCAGAGAGGTTGTGGAGTCTCCATCCTTGGAGACATTGAAAAAAAGAGTCTGGACATGGTTCTGGGTAAGTGGCTCTAGGTGACCGTATTTTATCAGAGGAAGCTGGACCAGATGACATCCCGAAGTCCCTTTCAACCTTAACCATTCTGTGATTCAGTGAAGGTGTCCTAAACTTCCATGAAAATCAAGAGAAGTCTTGCACTCCGCTTTGAAATTTCACAGGATTTTAGTAGCAACCTGAAACTTGCCAGTAGGAACAAAAATCCTGTGAGATAGGTGTAGAATAATGGGACTCAAGGAGTTAAGATGGCCTCAGAGAAATGCTGCATGTCAGCTGTGAGAAGAATTTCAATCTAGAATGTCACAGGATTTTCTTTATTTTGCAAAGGCTGTTCCAGTGTTATGGTTCAGAGCCTTGGCTTTGTAGAGACAATTTTTTTCCTACTGAAACTCGCTGAGTGCTGAGGCAAATCCCAATGTATTCTGGAAATCATAAGATAACCTACTGCTCTGGAGACTCTACACAGTGTGGTTGCATTAAAGCAATGCTGCAGATAAACTCTCCATGTGCCTCTCATGCAAGAAAATTGTGGAAACTGGGACTGACTTGCTGCCATGGCCTGTTTGTTTGGTGGCAGGCAATGTCAACGATAGAGAAAGAAGAAACTGTCTTTCCTGGCATGCTTTGATCAGATTGAGTCTGGCTGTATGACAGGCATCAGAGCCAATCCATGATACCAGATAATACCAGATATTGACATAAGGGTCTTCAATCTCCTGCAAGGTCTGTGACTACTCCTGCATAATTGTGGTGGGGTGAGAAAGTTCCCCC
This sequence comes from Colaptes auratus, assembly GCA_015227895.2. Classification (NCBI taxonomy): domain Eukaryota; kingdom Metazoa; phylum Chordata; class Aves; order Piciformes; family Picidae; genus Colaptes; species Colaptes auratus. The sequence goes on along the minus strand of CM026897.1, from coordinate 3,273,353 downwards.
TACACACACAAAGAAACCACAGCTAGCTCAGTCGGAAAAGCAGATGAAAGCTATATTTACAGGAATAAATGGAATGCAATGAATATGTACACAAATATACAATATTTACAATATATACAGAAATACACAGCAATGAACCAATGCAGAAAAAGCCTTTTCCCTCCAGCCGGCCAGGGGGTTCCCTGAACCCCCCTCTCTCCCTCCCTACCTCCCCTTTTTTCCCAAAAAGGGTTAGAGAGAGAGAGAAAGGCAACTAAGGAGAAAAATTCTGTTAGCTCAAAGCCAATGCAAGAATAAGTTTTCTTATCTGGTTAGCTTTGTTAATTCAAGGTCGCTCCTGTCCAGCAAAGCTGTTGCTTCAGAGAGAGAAACAGGCCTGCACGAATAGAGAGAGAGAAAAGACTGCACCCAGCCTGAACCCAGTCTGACTGACAGAACCCAAACCCAAAGCTGCACTCCACCAATCCACCAATGAAATAAGTTTAGACTATCTTGTTCTTGTTTAAATATCAAAAACATTCAGCCAGAGTGTTCAGCAACTGTCTCTTTCTTAAAGGCATAGCATCAACCGGTCACAATAAAAAAAGATTAATGGATTTAGGATTGTTGGATAATGAAGAAACCTTGTAAGAGAACTGAGGCCTTAGTGCTCCTACAAACAGGACCTAAATAATTTTCTTTTCTTGGATGTTTTGGCCTTTCAAAGAAGCTGGGACTTATTTCAGAGCAAGACTTGAGTACACCTGAATGAAGCATTTCTTTGGGGCTCACCTTCCTCTAATTCCTGTTAATGCCATTAAATCAGTTCCCCATGGGTGGCTGGAAGCAGTGAGGTGGTGAAGAAGGGTCATAGGGGACTATTAGGCTAGGTGCCATGGTCTAGTATTCATGAGGTGTTGGGTGACAGGTTGGACTTGATGATCTTTGAGGTCTTTTCCAGCCTTGTTGATGCTATGATTCTATTCTATGATTCTGTATCTTTACCTTTTGCTGCATGTAAAGGAAAACAAGTAAGTACATCTGAGTGCATCTTGACATAGACTCTCTTGAAGGGCGATGGTCACACTTCACCAAGAGGAAGCAACTGGAGGTTCTGTGGGACAGGGGAGTGAGGAGATGAGGGTGTGATAGGGGAGAGGGATGTGTAAGGGTATAGAGATGAGGTGCGGGTATGTGAAGCTGTTGGGGGGGGTGAGAAGGGTATGAGCGAGTGTGAGGACATAATGTCAGGCATGAGGAGGCATATGTGAATGGGTGGGTGGGTGTAGGGATGTGTGAGTGAGTGGGGTGCATGGCTGTGATGGGTTGTGGGTTTGAGGGGGAGAGGTAGTAAGCATGAGAGGGTGTGTAGGAGTGAAGGAGCGGTGGGTTGCGAGTGTGAGGGGATGTGAGCTTGGAGAGCGTGAAGCAGCGTCAAGGACCGTCTCTGGGTGGTTGTGAAGTTTGGGGAGATGTGCGAGAGACTTGAGGGGGCAGTGTGAGGGGTGTGGTGTGCGTGTCAAGTGGTGGGTGTGAGTGGGTGTGGCTGCTGGCGAGGGGTGGGCGTGAGGGTGTATGAGGGGGCGAGCTTGTGGCGGTCGCCCAGCTCTTCTGCGTTCTCGCCCGCTGCCGCACCCTGCTCCCAGCTCCACCGACAGCCGCCGCTCTGCCCATCTCGCAGGTGAGCTCGGGCGGCGGCCGCTCCCGCCTGCCCTCAGCGCCGGCCGTGGCGGGACGGAGCCTGCCCGGGGAGCGCTCTCCTCCGACTCGCCGCCCGCGTCAGGGCTGGGCGCTCCTGCGGCTGCTCCGGCGCCTGGGGGCGGGAGGGAGCGCTGCCAAACGCGGGATTCCCTTGCTCTGGCGGTGTGCCTGCCGGCCGGAGCGTTCCCGGCCTCGGTGCGGAGCGCCGTGAGAGCGGGCAGGCAGAGCCCTCCTCTCGGTCGGAGCTGCCCGGGTAGCTGCGGGTGCGTCCCGTCCCGCTCGGCGGGCCCTGGTACGGGACGTGGGGGAGATGTTGCCGACGGCGACAGGTAAAGCGCTCCTCTGGCTGTGTCCCGGCGCCTCAGCCCCGGACCGAGACGCCCGGATTGCCTCCCTCCCCACGCGAAAGGGACGGCCTGGGGCGTAAGCGCTGTACAGCGCGTTGGGGCGGCGGGAGGGGTGAGGAAGGGTAGAGGTGGGTGACCGTACGGGGGATGTTTGTCTTGCAGAGGCGTTCTGTCAGGCTCTTCTCAGTTCAAACACCGGTCTCCTTCTTCTCCGTGATATTTAATTTCTTTTTTTTTAAGAGAAAAAGCCTTTAGCACGCTTCACTCCTCCAGACCGCGTTCGTGTATTTAAGGCGCGCTCACTGCAGAGAAGTCGCCCGTTGCTGTTCTTTCAGGGTCTCTTTCAGCAAAAACTTCGGAGTCGTTAGGTTAGAAGTCAGGATGGTGTGAAACGGGTGAGCAACAACACTGACCTTAATATGGGGCCCCACGGGAAACTTTTCCCTCCCAGTATTTCCCGTCACGCTCCAAACACTCTCTGGCAGTGCTCATTAACCATTAGAAACCCCTCCTGGGAAAGGTGGTAAATGCTGTGACACAGGAAGAAGGGACCTAATGAGCTGGCTGCACCTCTCCAAACTTTCTTCAGAACTACGAACACGGGGAAACCCTGAGGGAGAAGATGGGTGAGAAACGTGCAGATCCTGACCATCCAGCAGTTGAGACGGGAGAACAGCAAGGCTGAAGAGACAGACCGCTGAGGAAAGCTGCATTTCACAGGCTAAGTTTCCAAACCTGACCTTGATTCTGGCAACTTTGGCAGAGGGCTGTGTGTGATGCAGTTTTGGCTGTGTTAGAAAGGCAATTTTTGTGTTCAGAATTTACTCTTGTGGGAGAAATTTCAGTGTGTTTATGACTCTGTTGGACATCAGAGTTTTTGTTATATTGGCTGAGAGAATATACAGGGTTAATGTAGATGTGAACAGTCACAAAAACATTTAAATGTTTATGCTCTTTAAGTGAGTAAGCACATCTTTTCTCCTTTTTTTTTTTTCCAGGGATGAAAATCGATGACTTAATTTTACTGAAAGTATTCTGGACTCTAAAGGCTACTGTGAAGCTTGTTTATGTAACTCTGAGAGGGCTGAGGCACAAAGGGTGGAAAATTCTGCTTTCACATTGACAAAGTGAGGATTGCCTGGTGGGAAATTTTATTCATAGCACTTGTATACTTAGTGAAAATGTTGATTATGTTTAGGTTTGATTATACATTACACCATCAGTGAGCTCTACATTCCCCCCCTTCCATTTAAAAAAATTATTTACACTGCTAGATGTAATAAAACATCATGATTTCTTCTTAGCACTTAAATGCTATTTACAACACAAGAAGCAAGGGAGCAAGGGTTGGAGGAAGAAGTGCTAAAACTTTTTTGGTGGCTTTTCCCATGGCAGCAGTATCTGTATCAGAACAGGGCTCTTGAGTTATTACTTGTAATTCCAGCCTGACCTCGGGGTAGGACCACAACAGCAGCCATCTGCTTCTTGGAAACAAATCATCAGCAGCTTAAAAAACCTGATTTCATAATATGAGATGTTTTGTGCTGCTTCATCTTGGAGTACTTTTCAGGACAATACTGCTTTTGGAAAATAAAATTAAGCTCTTCCTAGACGGATTGTTCCAGGCATGTTATTTCTAGAAGAACACCAGAAATTTGTGGACAACCTGGAAGGCCAGTTCATGATTCAGTGTCACACACGAGCTTCCATAGGTCTTCATTCCTTAATTTGCTATCTTGGTACAAGTTTGCCTTCACAGCTGTGAAAAGCTGCTGTGTCAGTCCTGACATCTCAGTAACACACAAGCAGTGGCTGTGATATCACAGTTAATTATGTTTGGGAATGTTTTATAATTCCATTCTGTTCAGCACCAATCTGTGATGAATTATCAGATACATTACTTTTTTTAAGGAAATCTCCTTGAACTGTGGTCCTTCACTTCAAGATAGCTATCTGTGGAGGGATTTTTATGAGAAGTTTCTACCTAATCCAGGTGTGGCAAGTGTATTTCCACTGAGGTAGAGTCAGTGTGAGTGTTCTGAAAGTCTAGCTGCACTTTGTTCCCACACTGGTGACTTTGGGATGATGCAGCCTCAAGCACATTCTCCTGTAACTAACAGATTCTCCAGATGAAATCACAAGTAAACTTCATCCAGCATTCAGGAATGCATTCTGTGTGGTATTTTTTCCAGTTGCAAATCTGTAATACTTCCTTTTAATCATAGAGTATTTGAGGCTGAAATGTTTATGGGTTTTTTATTCCCCAGCTTATAGGTCTTCCTCCATTTTCCTCAGCCCCCACATTGCCCCCTTTTCCTTTGCAGTGCAAAGTGCAGATCAACCTAAAAACAATGTGGTGCTTGTGCTCCTTCTTTCAGGGAGTCTACTTTGTAGACCTGACGAGTCCCAACTGGTGTATATAAACCAAGTTTGGTTTTACTACAAGCCTTGGGGAGAGTCTCAGGCACGCTGGAACTGCTGACCTGCCTGCACAAAGACATCCTGGGCTTTCTCCAGGCCAGGCTCATAGAATCATTAAGGCTGGAAAAGAGCTTCAAGATCATTGAGTCCAACCATTAACCTAACACTACCAAGTCCCCTACTAAACCATGTCCCTAAGTGCTGCTTCCATATGTCATGCAACATCCTGGCAGTACAATCTAGTTCAGACTTGCAAATTATTAGCTGTTGTCTGAGACCAGCCTTCCTCTACCCTCACTGACACTGACAATCCTGGCAAAGTTTACAGAGGCAGTGAATTTAAGCAAGGAGACACACATCAGAAAAATTGTCTCATTTTAGCATTGACCTGCTGCTTGACTTCAAGCAGCATTATTCTCTTGCTGTATGTGTTAATCTTCTTTTGTTCAAAAAGGGTATGTCTGCAGATGAAAAGACTTATGTAAGAAGTGTCATCACTTAAAGCAAGCAGTTAAGTATCAGAAGAGCTTTAGATAAATGCGAAAGGAATACAGAACCACGAATTCCTTCCAGGTAGGTCAAAACACAATCAGAATTGTAGCATGTGTGCTATCTAAAACATATTTCTATTTGTTTTGTTTCTGGAAACCTCAATGCACAGATTGACTGGATACTTTCTTTACAAGAGACTTGATAACAATCTTGAATATATTACTTGTTAAAAACATGCATTTTGTAATATGTGTTGCATATCAATGAGAGCTGAGAATGACACTGCTGAATCATGTACTTTCAGGGTAATGGAATGAATCTTTAAAGTAATTTCACTGCAATTACTTTAAACTTTATTATTTTTTTTTCAAAGGGGGGGGGAAATCCAAACCACTTGTCAAAAGATGATAGTATCACAGTGGTGCCCCTGTTCCCAGCAGTGATCAGAAGTGGGATGTTCACTCTCACAAGGGTAGGCAGAGAATTTCTGCCCCTCTATCATCCTCCTTAATTGCTCAGAACAGACTGCATTCATACATAGGCAACTGAACAGTCTTTGTGAGGGCCATAAGCCCACAAATGAATGCTACCAAAGATGAACTGGTTCATCTCCAGTGTTTGTCTCTTCTTTTTCTTGCTTGTTTGTTTTTTTCCCCCCCTACATCTATCAAATACAGTGAGGTATCTTACTCAAACACATGCTACCTGTGGCCATTACTACACAGTGTCACCAAGTGACTATGTTGAATAATAAATACTTAATTAGCACATTAAAAGTATGAAGGTCCTAACTGCTTTTTCTCATTGTGACTGACAAGCCAGCAGAATGTCACTGCTTAGCAAAAGCACCTGTAGCTGCAGAGCATGATGCTGCAGAGTTAAATAAACAGGGGAGGGGTAGAGAATTTGTGGCAAAAAATGTTATGTGTTTCGACCGATGTTTTTTATTGGGGTACTAGTCAATGGGCCTGCAGTGTGCCCAGGCGGCCAGGAGGGCAAATGGCATCCTGGCCTGCATCAGGAACAGTGTGGCCAGCAGGAGCAGGGAGGTCATTCTGCCCCTGTACTCAGCATTGGTTAGGCCACACCTTGAGCCCTGTGTCCAGTTCTGGGCCCCTCAGTTTAGGAAGGATGTTGACTTGCTGGAACATGTCCAGAGAAGGGCAATGAAGTTGGTGAGGGGTTTGGAACACAAGCCCTATGAGGAGAGGCTGAGGGAGCTGGGGTTGCTTAGCCTGGAGAGGAGAAGACTCAGGGGTGACCTTATTGCTCTCTACAACTACCTGAAGGGAGGTTGTAGCCAGGCAGAGGTTGGTCTCTTCTCCCAGGCAACAGCACCAGAACAAGAGGACACAGTCTCAGGCTGCACCAGAGCAGGTTTAGGATGGATGTTAGGAAGAAGTTCTATACAGAGAGAGTGATTGCCCATTGGAATGTGCGGCCCAGGGAGGTGGTGGAGTCACCATCACTGGAGGTGTTTAGGAAGAGCCTGGATGGGGAGCTTGGTTTAGTTTATTACGTGGTGTTGGTTGATAGGTTGGATGCGATGATCTTGAAGGTCTCTTCCAACCTGGTCTATTCTATTCTATATGGATAATATCCTTTGATTTTGAAAACCAACATAAGGCTCCAACATTTAAAAAAAAAAATAATATTGCTCTTCACTTATTCACCAGAATGTTGCTAGTGCTTCCAATGGTAAATTGAAATGAGTCTCTGTTAATTTCCTTTGCAGCTAAGCTAATTAAACATTTTTGTTTCTCTAGAAATAGACTGTAAATAAACAAATGGAATTTTCATGTCCATGTCTAGTCTTGGACTTATATTGCTCTGCCAAATGTTGATTTCTAATTTTTTTTTTAACCTATGATTTTTCCTCTGCACATGGACAAGAACACACATTAAAAAAATCATAAATCAAAGTCCTTTAGTTGTTTGAGTTGCACATACAGAGCTATACATTCACATAAGACCTTCGATTGTTTATACCACATTAACTTCTTTCTTTTTCTTTTTTTCCCCTCTCTCCTGTGACACCCCCAGACTTTCTTTGATGCTGTCAAATATTTCTTTTGGTTTAGAGCTGATGCCTCTAACCCATGTACAGGACCCCTCTCAGCCCACTGATCCCTATGATGAGTGGGACAGGCTGTGCATCACTTTGTTTTTGCTGTTTCACTCAGACTAGTATGTTTTTAAAGGACGTTAAGGAAGGTAGTGTGCTTCCACAAATTTAACTACTTTTATAAAATGGTTTAATGCTTATTTTCTATCTTTGTAACAGTTTCTCCTTAGATAAATATTTTACTGTGCATTTCTTACTTGTTAAGACCCATGAACTTTCTTTTATTTTCTTATTTATTTCTATCAAAGTTACAATTATATATAAATACTATTTTACATTTTCATGCATTTCTTGACCTCTAGGAGGTGGGAATACTCTCTCTGTGTGTGGTTTTTTCCTCCATGTCCTTTTCACAAAGTAGGGGGCTGTTTACAGAAGCAATTTGTGCAGTTAAATTATTTATTGGTTTTGTTTTGTTTTTTTTTTCTTCTGGAGGTCCTCTTTGCTTTCTCTGAAAACCAGGTGTTCTTTCCAGCCAGTAGGAAGGTCCAAGTGACACAAGTATGACCACTGAAATGGTGGAGCTGCCAGCAGAGGGGACTTCCTTGTTAAGAGCTGTCTATCAAAGCCGCCTGCGTCTCACCAGACTGCTACTAGAGGGTGGTGCCTATGTCAATGAGAGCAATGACAGAGGTGAAACCCCTTTAATGATAGCTTGTAGGACAAAGCATGTGGACTCCCAGAGTGTCAGCAAGGCAAGGATGGTTAAATACCTGCTGGAAAACAAGGCTGATCCAAACATGCAGGACAAGTCTGGAAAGACAGCCCTGATGCATGCTTGTTTAGAAAAAGCAGGCCCTGAAATAGTGTCTCTGCTACTGAAAAGCGGCGCTGACCCGAGCCTGCAAGATCACTCCAGTTGCTCTGCACTCGTGTATGCAGTACGCTCTGAAGACAAAGAGACTCTGGAAGTTCTTCTTAATGCCTGCAGGGCACGAGGAAAAGAAGTCATCATCATCACAACAGACAAGTCTCCATCGGGAAGGCAGAAAACTAAGCAGTACCTAAACATGCTTCCTGCAGACCTTGAGGAATGCCACTCCCCAGCTGCCTGCACTTCCCCATCACAAATAGAACTGAAAACATCTCCATCCCCACATTCAAATCCAACTAAAGAAGCACTATTTGACTTTAAGGAGCTGGATCATCCACACAGCATGGACAACTCATCTCAGACAGTTCCACTGATAAGAAAATCCAGCTCAACAAAAGCAGGGTCCAAGCTAGCACAAGTGCAGTGGTCTGAGCCTTGGATAAAGAGCTCCCCTTCACTATTTCACCAGAATAAATTTACCTCTGTGAAAGAACTTCAGGATATTGCTCCAGAAGAACAACAACTCACTTTTAGAAGTGGTGGCCTTGCCTTAAAAAAGAGATTCATCACCAGGCACCAAAGCATTGACATAAAAAACCCTGCTCATTTACTGAAAACCTTTGATCAATCTGGATCAAGGAAATTACCCTATGATAAGCTAAACTCTCAGACTCCATGTGTTGAAGAGAAACATAACCCAGGTGGGATTGCTGTGGGTAAGGATGCCAGTTCAGGACATACTGGCTTTATTTCAAACCTCAGCAGTATTATCAAGAAAAGAAATTTAGGAGCAAATCACTACAGCTCTGATTCTCAGTTAACTACTAGTCCAAGTCCTACTGTAGCAGAAGACGTAAAGTCAGTGACAAGAAAGAAAAACATTCTCTCTTCATCTTACTCGTTGTTATCAGGGTCCAGAGAAGTACTGGAGAGCGTGCCTCCTGTTACTTTCAGCAGGAGACATCAATCTTTTCTAGAAAGACATGGTTCAGGAGCCTTGCTCTTGGATCGTATTGCTCAGGCAAGACCAGGATTTCTTCCACCACTGAATGTAAATCCTCACCCCCCAAGTCCAGGTACTACTTTCATAAACAGAGTTTCTGGGGTGCGTTCCTGTGGAGAACAGCACTTGGTACCAGCAGCACCTCCTTTCCCTAGGGACACCAAAAAACCAAAAACACTACTAAGGAGGCAGTCATTACAGACTGACCAAATTAAGCAACTAGTGAATTTTTAACAGGGGATAGAAAGGTTACAAAATCTTTACAATATGTACACCATGCTACCTGAGTGTAATGATACATATCACAAAACATGATGTAAAGCTTTCTGCCTTGGAATGAGTTGAACAGCTTAAGAGACTATATGAAAAGGTACATTTAAGTAATGATGCTGCTTTCTGCAAACTGGGGATTATTACTCTGTTGAGTAATTTTTATTACTCTGTTAAAAACATTCATAATGTTTTCATAACATTCATAACGTTTTCAACCTCAGCACTGATATCTTACCTATGACAGGCTGAACCCATATCAGGTCTTAGGCACTGCAGTTCTCATTTTAGGTTGGAAACACTAAGCCTTGTACATTCACCCAAACACATCCCCGTGCTGCGCCCAGAAATGTGGTGCACTGGGATGTGGGAACCAGAAGTGTTTGACTGTGATGCTGGACACCAGACTGACTCTCTAAACTGTGCAATATCCAGAAATGCTAGACACAACCAGTGTGTTCCTGGAGTAGGCAGGGGCAAGTGTACATGGGCAGCATCTTCTGGCTTTGTTGGCGTTACTGCATGTAAACAGACAATACATGGATTCAGTAGGCATGCTGCAGAGCTCTGTTGCATGCTTAGCCATGTGCAGAGAATTCCAGCTAAAGGCTTCAAGCCTTGGACTACTGGCTGGCTACTGGAAGTCAGTGTGACCCTCAGAGCATGGGACAGCTCAAGTTCTGCACATGTCACCTGGTTGCTGAGTCAAGAAGCCAGCACAGTGAACAAAGAAGTCCTGAACAATCTCATGCAAAATGACCCAGCCCTGCTCAGTCTGTCAATTAGGCATGCCAAACATCTTGGACTTCTCAAGCTATGGTGATGCTGGGAGCTCCTCATTTGAAAAGAGGAAGGGTGGGGGGAGGCAGAAGTTGTATCTGAACTAGGGTCCTTCACTTTCTACTAGGTCCATTATTTTAAACTAGGGTCCATTAGTTCCAGATTTACCACCACCCCCCAAAAAATAAAATAGAAAATCTTTCCACATCAGGCAGGAGCTGCTTCTCCCCAGTCACAGGCCTGGGTTTCTTTTCAAGATGGGATACAGGTAGTGGGGCACATCCAGATGTCTTAATCAGTGAGGACACTTCACATGTACACTTGGGAGCCAGGAAGATGTCTCCTCCTGCTGAGACAGACCTATGAAAAAAACATCTGACAGCCACCATACTGAGAGGTGGAAGTCCTTATTTTGCCCAGTTTGAACAGTCAGATGAGTTTCTTACAGGTGACAAACACTCCTTTGTCTCCAAGCTATTGTGCATTTTTAGGTACCTCAATCTGAACCACACTTTCCCTTCCCATTCAGTGTTCTGCGGCTCCAAACATCTACTTTGTGCATATCCCATAAATGCTTGATGTCTGGTGTTGCAGTTAGCATTTTATAACTCATCTTCTGAAGGCTGAGAGATACTGTGTTGTTTCATCATAATTTACAGAAATTAAGTGTGTTGAAACTGTCTGTAGGATGTGCATTTCTGTGTACTGAAATACTGCTTTCCTGAACATGTGCATTGGGTGCTACCTGCCTCCTTGCAGCTGCAGTCAAAACTCACCCAGTCTGACACTGCCCAACAAATCTCTGTCATGTTATTTAGCTTTGCCCTCAGTGCAAGACAATTTCAAGTTGATTATAAACAGAGTCTCTGTAAATACCCTTTTAAAATGTTTTTAATGTAAAAATATAAAAATGTTCATAACGTGAATAAAGGAACATTTGACATCTGGAAAGGGAAGGTGTGTGGCTTACATCTCTACACAGTTGTGTGTCATGCACTGACCTGAAACAACAAATTTAAGTCTCAAAGTCAGTTTTGCAGCAAAATCCCTCCAATGTCCAGTGACAGCTGCTGCAAGACAGATGATCATAGTATCATAGTATCAGTCAGGGTTGGAAGGGACCACAAGGATCATCTAGTTCCAACCCCCCTGCCATGGGGCAGGGACACCCCATACTACATCAGGCTGGCCAGAGCCTCATCCAGCCTAGTCTTAAACACTTCCAGGGATGGGGCCTCAACCACCTCCCTGGATAACCCATTCCAGGGCTTGACCACTCTCATGGTGAAGAACTTCCTCCTCACATCTAGCCTGAATCTCCCCACCTCCAGCTTCATTCCATCTTGCTGTGGATTCACAGTATCACAGTATCACAGTATAACCAAGGTTGGAAGAGACCCCAAGGATCATCAAGTCCAACCTGTCCCAACAGACCTCACAACTAGACCATGGCACCAAGTGCCACGTCCAATCTCCCCTTGAACACCTCCAGGGACAGCGACTCCACCACCTCCCTGGGCAGCCCATTCCAATGACGAATGACTCGCTCAGTGAAGAACTTCCTCCTCACCTCGAGTCTAAACCTCCCCTGGCACAGCTTGAGACTGTGTCCCCTTGTTCTGGTGCTGGTTGCCTGGGAGAAGAGATGAACCCCCTCCTGTCTACAACCACCTCTCAGGTAGTTGTAGAGGGCAATGAGGTCACCTCTGATCCCTTCTCTTCTCCAGGCTAAACAATCCCAGCTCCCTCAGCCTCTCCTCATAGGGCTTGTGCTCAAGGCCTCTCCCCAGCCTTGTTGCCCTTCTCTGGACACGTTCAAGTATCTCGATGTCCTTCTTAAACTGAGGGGCCCAGAACTGGACACAGTACTCAAGGTGTGGCCTAACCAATGCAGAGTACAGGGGCAGAATGACCTCCCTGCTCCTGCTGGCCACACTATTCCCAATACAGGCCAGGATGCCATTGGCCTTCTTGGCCACCTGGGCACACTGTTGGCTCATGTTTAGGTGGGTGTCAATCAGCACCCCCAGGTCCCTCTCTGTTTGGCAGCTCTCCAGCCACTCTGACCCCAGCCTGTAGCTCTGCATGGGGTTGCCGTGGCCAAAGTGCAGCACCCGGCACTTGGACTTATTAAATGCCATCCCATTGGACTCTGCCCATCTGTCCAGTCGGTCGAGGTCCCTCTGCAGAGCCTCTCTACCCTCTAACTGACCAACATCTGTTCCCAACTTGGTGTCATCTGCAAACTTGCTGATGACTGACTCAACCCCCTCATCCATATCATCAATGAAGATGTTAAAGAGGATGGGGCCCAGCACTGATCCCTGGGGGACGCCGCTGGTGACTGGCCGCCAGCCGGACGCGGCACCATTCACCACCACTCTCTGGGCTCGGCCCTCCAGCCAGTTCCTAACCCAGCACAGAGTGTTGCTGTCCAAACCACGAGCTGACAGTTTAGCCAGCAGTTTACTGTGGGGGACGGTGTCAAAGGCCTGCTGAAGTCCAGATAGACTACATCCACAGGCCTCCCCACGTCCACCAGACGGGTCACCTGATCATAGAAGGAGATCAGGTTGGAGAGGCAGGACCTGCCCCTCCTAAATCCATGTTGGCTGGACCTGAGCCCTTGGCCATTCTTCAGGTGCGCAGTTATTGCCTCCAGGATAATCTGTTCCATCACTTTCCCTGGCACTGAGGTCAGGCTGACTGGCCTGTAGTTTCCGGGTTCTCTGGCCAGGCACTCACAAAGGTAGCTGGAATAAGCAAAGATGCAAATGTGTATTGCAACTGTCAAAAATCAGTGCTTCCCTACAAAAGACAGGCCTTGAGAAGTCTTGGTGTCCTTTGTCCTCCTCCTGTCACAGATCTGCCAGCTTGGGATGTGAAGCATTCTGGTGGCAGCTGGGACAGCCCTGAGCGCTGCACCATACATGACTGCATTTGGCTTACTTAGATATGATTGTTTAGTTTCTCACCTCTCAAGAGCAATCAGTACCAGACACAAAAGCATTGTTTCCTTTAATTGGAGGTGGACTGTTCAGCCACTGGTAGACTAGCAGTCATTTACAGACTGCAAACCCCAGCCTCTGCACACACAGAAACAAGAAGTCTTCCCTGTGTTAACAAAACCCAAACACCTGAGTTTGCACATTAAGCATACAAAAAAGAGAAAGCTTCACAAGTGAGGTTACCTACATATTAAGAGCTAGTTAAATACCAGAGGAAACATGGAGGTGATGTGGTATTTGGTTCCACTTCTGCGTCACCATCATTGGAGGTGTTCAGGAGGAGACTTGATGGGGTTCTTGGTGCCATGGTTTAGTTGTTTAGGTGGGTTGGATTGGTTGGTGGGTTAGATGCGATGATCCTGAAGGTCTCTTCCAACCTGGTATTCTATTCTATTCTATTCTATTCTATTCTATTCTATTCTATTCTATTCCATTCCATTCCATTCCATTCCATTCCATTCTATTCTATTCTATTCTATTCTATTCTATTCTATTCTATTCTATTCTATTCTATTCTATTCTATTCTATTCTATTCTTACTTCAGGAGACGTTGCTGGATCAGCATCTGCATGTACCAGGTAGAAACAAGGATTACATGGGAATCTTTCTATGGCAGCAAATTTATGTGGAACAACATCTGTCAGTATTACCCACTGGGCACCAAGTGGTCCCCACAAACACCACACACAGACACAAATATGCTTTTCAAAGGTTTTTATATTACCAATGGAAATTACAATTTATTGATCTCATAATGCGTTTAAACATTTGAAACTAAAAATATGTGTTAAAAACCCAAACAAAACATTGAATCAGAGAGAGTGATTGCCCATTGGAATGGTCTGCCTGGGGAGGTGGTGGAGTCACCATCACTGGAGGTATTCAGGACGAGACTTGATGGGGTGCTTGGTGCCATGGTTTAGTTGTTTGGGTGGGTTGGATTGGTTGATAGGTTGGACACGATGATCTTGAAGGTCTCTTCCAACCTGGATTTATTGTATTGTAGTGTATTGAAAATATCAGCTAACAGGACAGATCTTCTTACTGGTATCGTTGCTGAAGGTATAAGGCCCAGTTTCTGCTGTGTGGATTTTGAAAGTAACTGCATGCATGTGATTACTCAAGTGAAACAGCAACCTTTTTAGGAAATGCTCAGAGAATGGAGGGAAATGACAAATGTTTTGAGAATTGGCAGCTTTTCTGTAGTGTTGCCAATTATTTTGGGCTTAATTCTTATGCAGAAGTAATGTGAAAGATTGACATTAATGTTTGTGGTTACTTGCTGTTGTTAACAATGCCTAAATAAAAGTAAATATAAGTAAAAATAAAAGCCCTCCTCCCCCGCTCCCCTGTATTCAGAAACTATGGAAATAAAGATGACCTTTTATTCACCACTTAGGAGACACAGGGTCACTATCAAAGGTACTTGCTCCTTCTTTCTCAGCTTGTCTCTATGCAGGAAAGCTGGAACACTTTCATGCAACATAGCTAAACTAAGTATTGTTTGAGAAAGGCTCTCTCCATCTGCTGGTGGCTTACTGTAGTTCCACTTCAGTGGAGATACAATACAATACAATAATACAATACAATAAAGCAGGTTGGAAGAGACCTTCAAGATCATTGCATCCAACCCATCAACCAATCCAACCCACCTAAACAACTAAACCATGGCACCAAGCACCCCATCAAGTCTCCTCCTGAACACCTCCAATGATGGTGACTCCACCACCTCCCCAGGCAGACCATTCCAATGGGCAATCACTCTCTCTGTATAGAACTTCCTCCTAACATCCAGTCTAAACCTCCCCTGGCGCAGCCTGAGACTGTGTCTTCTTGTTCTGGTACTGGCTGCCTGGGAGAAGAGACCAACCTCTGCCTGGCTACAACCTCCCTTCAGGTAGTTGTAGAGAGCAAGAAGGTCACCCCTAAGTCTCCTCTTCTCCAGGCTAAGCAACCCCAACTCCCTCAGCCTCTCCTCATAGGGCTTGTCTTCCAAAACCCCTCACCAACTTTGTCGCCCTTCTCTGGACAAGCTCCAGCAAGTCGACATCCTTCCTAAACTGAGGGGCCCAGAACTGGACACAGGACTCCAGGTGCAGCCTAACCAGTGCAGTGTACAGGGGCAGAATGACCTCCCTGCTCCTGCTGGCCACACTGTTCCTGATGCAGGCCAGGTTGCCATTGGCCCTCTTGGCTGCCTGGGCACACTGCAGGCTCATGTTCAGCCTACCATCAACCAGCACCCCGAGGTCCCTCTGCCTGGCCACTCTCCAGCCACTCTGACCCCAGCCTGTAGCACTGCATGGGGTTGCTGTGGCCAATGTGCAGAACCCGGCACTTGGATGTGTTCAATCTCATGCCCTTGGACTCTGCCCATCTGTCCAGCTTGTCAAGGTCCCTCTGCAAAGCCTCTCTACCCTCCAGCATATCCACTCCTGCCCCCAGATTGGTGTCTTCCACAAATTCACTGATGATGGACTCAATGCCTGTATCTGAAGTCTTGAAAGTCACCATTTTCCAGTCGTCCATAATATCTTTTAAGCAAAGAATTGGAAGCCAGACTTGAATATCTAATGTTGAATTCCACCCTTACCCCACCATATCTATCATTTTGCAAACAACAGAACACCTTTCAGGTGGTGTTCCTCTTGATCAAGAAAAACACCACAAACTGCAACTTTTTCCTTGCCAGTTTTCTTTTAAGAGCTGTGGCTGTGGCTTCAGTGAGACCAATCTGGACCAGTTCTCACACCTTACAGTGAAAAATTAGAATAGAATAGAATAAACCAGGTTGGAAGAGACCTTCAAGATCATCACATCCACCCTATTATCCAACACCACCTAATTAACTAAACTGTGCAACCAAGCACCCTATCAAGTCTCCTCCTGAACACCCCCAGTGACAGCAACTCCACCACCTCTCTGGGCAGCCCATTCCAATGGGCAATCACTCTCTCTGTGTAAAACTTCCTCCTAACCTCCAGTCTAAACCTCCCCTGGTGCAGCCTGAGACTGTGTCCTCTTGTTCTGGTGCTGGCTGCCTGGGAGAAGAGACCAGCCTCTGCCTGTCTACAACCTCCCTTAAGGTAGTGAGGCTCATCCACCCTAACTTACAGAAAGATTAATGGCATAAACCCCTTACATATTTAAACTATGTAAGAAGGAAGTGGTGCTTCTGTGTGCAAGAATTCCTGTCCACTGAAGATACAGCTCTCAGTAAAACACACCACCAAGGAGACTGGAAATCTAGGTGAAAAGTTTATAAAGTTAGAAAACATCTGTTTTGCTTTTGGATTACATTTTCCTTCCAAAATGCTATGAAACCATACAATGAAAGTAGCAGTATACAATAATACAAATACAATACACCAGGTTGGAAGAGACCTTCAAGATCATCGTGTCCAACCTATCAACCAATCCAACCCACCCAAACAACTAGATCATGGCACCAAGCACCCCATCAAGTCTCCTCCTGAGTACCACAGTATCACAGTATCACCAAGGTTGGAAGAGACCTCAAAGATCATCGAGTCCAACCTGTCACTACAGACCTCATGACTAGACCATGGCACCAAGTGCCACGTCCAATCCCCTCTTGAACACCTCCAGGGATGGGGACTCCACCACCTCCCTGGGCAGCACATTCCAATGGCGAATGACTCGCTCAGTGAAGAACTTTCTCCTCACCTCGAGCCCAATCTTCCCCCAGAGATCATCAAGTCCAACCTATCACCCAACATCTCATGACTAAACCACGGCTTCAAGTGCCACATCCAATCCCTTTTTCTGAACCCCTCTAGGGATGCTGACTCCACCACCTCTATTTCACAATTGTGCACTAGAATCTATATATAAAATAGTGATTAGTTATTAATTATTTAATAGTTTTAGTTTAATTATTTAATTTAGTTTAATTATTTAATAGTTTTAATAATAGTATTATTTAATAACTATTAATAGTTATTAATAATTTAATTAATGAAATTGACATTAATATAACTCATATTTCATATCCATAAAATAATAACCTCTTCATCACAACAGGGTGATCTGATATATGAACTGATAGCTTGGCCGTCATAAGTTCTTCACCGAGAGAGTCAATCGCCATTGGAATGTGCTGCCCAGGGAGGTGGTGGAGTCACCATCCCTGGAGGTGTTCAAGAGGGGATTGAATGTGGCACTTGGTGCCATGGCCTAGTCATGAGGTCTGTGGTGACAGGTTGGACTTGATGATCTTTGAGGTCTCTTCCAACCTTGGTGATACTGTGATAATTTTGGGTCTACTGGGCAGCCTGAGATATGTTGGTTGCAAAAATTAACTGATGGCAGTTGTTAACTTGTTGCCTTATGTTGAAAAATGCAAACCCCTCCAACCTGCGTCTTCGGTAACTGGGACTGAGTCACCACTCTTTTTTAGCTCCTAGGCTTCCAGTCCTGACTTGGTTGTTTAAAGGGAGGAGCTCAACCCCACACCATGCCACAGATGCCACCTGGAGTAAATGGATGGCCCTGCTAACTCAGCGAGCTCGGATGGGGAACTTCAAACACCCTGGTATAGTGGAAGTGATCACCAACTGGCCAGAGGGTGCTGACTTTGGAATGCCACCAGGGCAGACAGTGACCCATACTGAGGAGGGTCCCCCATATAACGATCTCCCCGATAATGAAAAGTGCTGTGCTTTATTCACAGATGGATCTTGCTATCTTGTAGGAAGCAAGTGGAGATGGAAGGCAGCTGTCTGGAGCCCAATAAGGCAAGCGGTGGAAGCAAGGGACACAGAAGGAGAATCCAGTCAGTTTGTAGAGGTAAAAGCTATCCAGGTGGCCCTGGATACAGTATCATAGTATCAGTCAGGGTTGGAAGGGACCACAAGGATCTAGTTCCAACCCTCCTGCCATGGGCAGGGACACCTCACATTAGATCAGGCTGGCCAGAGCCTCATCCAGCCTGCTCTTAAACACCTCCAGGGACAGGGCCCCAACCACCTCCCTGGACAACCCATTCCAGGGCTTCACCACTTTCATGGGGAAGAACTTCTTCCTCACCTCCAGCCTGAATGTCCCCACCTCCAGCTTCATTCCATTCCCCTTAGTCCTGATATCACTACCCCCTAGTCCTGATATCACTACCTGAGAGCCTGACAAGTCCCTCCCCAGCCTTCTTGGAGGCCCCCTTCAGATACTGGAAGGCCACAATGAGGTCACCTCGGAGCCTTCTCTTCTCCAGACTGAACAGCCCCAACTCCTTCAGTCTGTCCTCATAGGAGAGGTGCTCCAGCCCTCTGATCATCCTCGTGGCCCTTCTCTGGACACCTTCCAGCACCTCCACATCCCTCTTGGAATAGGGGCTCCAGAACTGGAGGCAGTACTCCAGGTGGGGTCTCAGCAGAGCTGAGTAGAGGGGGAGAATCACCTCCCTTGACCTGCTGGCCACACTTCTCCTGATGCAGCTCAGGATCTGATTGGCTTTCCGGGCTGCAAGTGCACATTGAGAGCTCCTGTTGAGCTTCTCGTCCACCAGCACCCCCAAGTCTCTCTCCTCTGGGCTGCTCTCCAGCCAGTCACTGCCCAGCCTGGATTTGTGCCTGGGATTGCCTCCACCCAGATGCAGGAGTCTGCCCTTGGTCTTGTTGAAGCTCATGAGGTTGGCTTGTGCCCACCTCTCCAGCCTGTCCAGGTCCCTCTGGATGGCATCCCTTCCCTCCAGCGTGTCTGCTGCACCACACAGCTTGGTGTCATCAGCAAACTTGCTGAGGGTGCACTCAATGCCACTGTCCATGGCACCCACAAAGATGTTGAACAAGCCTGGTCCCAGGACTGATCCCTGAGGGACTCCGCTTGTCCCTGGCCTCCAGTGGGACATGGACCCATTGACAGCCACTCTTTGGGTGCAGCCATCAAGCCAGTTCTTTATCCATCATGAGATCTGGCCAGTGCTTTACCTCTATACTGACTCCTGGATGGTAGCAAATTCCTTGTGGTAGTGGCTGAAGGAATGGAAGAATGGATGGCAGAAGAAAGGAAAGCTTGTCTGGGCCACAGACCTGTGGCAAGACATTGCTGCCCACCTGGTAAGGCTGCCAAAAAAGGTGACACATCGATGCACACATCCCCAAGAGCAGAGCCACAGAGGAGCACAAGCACAACCACCAAGCAAATCTGGCTGCTAAAATCTCCTAAATAGACTTGGTCTGGGAACACAAGGGTGAGCTGTCCTAAGCTTGACACTTCTGGCCACCAAGGGAGAGATGCCACACACCGGTGGGCTTGGGACAGATCAGTGGACATCCATGGAGGCCATCTCACAGGTCATCCATGAGTGTGACATCTGTGCTGCCATCAAGCAGGCCAAGCACATGAAGTCTCTGTGGTATGGGGGGAGATGGTCAAAGTATAAGTAAGGAGAGGCCTGGCAGATTGACTACATCAACCTTCCTCGATCTCACAGTGACAAACAGCATGTACTGACCATGGTAGAGGCGAGTACAGGGTGGCTGGAAACCCACCCAGTACCTCATGCTACCGCCCACAACACTGTTCTGGGCCTGGAGAGACACGCCCTGTGGAGACACAGCACCCCCAGGAGGATTGAATCAGATAATGGAACCCACTTCAAGAACCATCTCATAAGAGACTGGGCAAAGGAACATGGAATTGGGGAAATTGGTGTGGGTTTTCCCTGCTGCTGGTGGGGGCAAACCAACCTGAGGGGTGGTCTCTGCTGAGGGGCCTGGTCACACATCCTGGGTCATGCTAGAAACTGGGGACATTCAGTGCATCCCACAGCTGAGAAGGTACAGACTCAGAGGGTAACACAGTTTAATGTAATATAATCACTGTATAATAGGTGTTGGATAAAGTTGTTTTAAGTTTTCCTTCCTAGTTGTGGTGGTTTGGAATTTCCCACTACATGAACTAAAGCATGACTCACTCAGTTGGGAAGGAAATGGAAGCTGTATTTACAAAGCAAAAACTACACTCTACAATGCAATGAATATGTACAAATATACAGCATTTACAGTATTATACAGGGATTTACAATGAGAAAACAGCATGGAAACCCCCCTGGTCAAAACGACCAGGGAAAGCTGCCCCACTCCCCCTCAAAGCCACCTCTTTTCCCCCTATAACTAGATGAAAAGAAGAGAGATGTTAAAAGGAATGTTAGCTCTTATTTGCAAGGTCAGTAGCAGTGATGAAATCCTCCCCAGCCGAGCAGAAACAGCCAAACAGCCAAGCATGTCATACATTAGGTGATGAACGTTTTGTCCTGTCAAAACAAGCCCTTGCAAACAGTCCCTCCCAAGCTTTCTTGTAGGCCCCCTTCAGGTACTAGAAGGCTACTATAAGGTCTCCCAGAAGCCTTCAAGGCTTAGGATTAATAAATTATAACTAACTTTTCTATCATTCCTAGCATTACACAGTTGTAGTAAAGCTACCTAAAAAAAACCCATAAATTGCTGTAATTAACTCTTCAGTACTAAGTGTCCAGTGATATGTAAAACATCAATGTAACACAACTCCTGTGGGAATCACGTTGAGAGGAATGGGTAAAGGAGGACAGTAACATAAGAGAGTGTCTCATCACAGAATCAGGTTTCATTTAGAAACCAAAATCTCATCTGTCACTGTGGATAAAAACACTCCATACCTTTGTAATGTTTGTCAGAATTTTAAGGGATGAAGGAGCAAAAGAATCAAAAACTGCATAAAATTAAATAGGTCAGACCCTTCCTACAGGTGATAAGCAGGGTTGCAATGATTTTAGTTTTTCTCCGTGGGAAGCTCAACTTCCAGATTTGTGAAATTGAGAGTTACAAAGATGTAAAAACCAGAAGGATGTTGAAAATCAACACGCTACCACAAAAACGTACAATTGTTTTGTTGTAAGCACTAATCACTGTACAGCTACTTCAGTCTTACTGCCTCTGGCTTTCAGAAAGACTGCAGCAGAGTATTTCACAGACCTCTTCAAATCTAGTTTCCAACTTCTGAACAAACCACCAGCGCTTGCCTCTTACAGTTCTTTCCATGATATCTGTGATAGCGGCTTACTGTAATCCATCACAGCACAGGATTACCATAGAATCACAGAATGGTAGGGGCTGGAAGTGGCTTCTGGAGATTGTCCAGTCCAAACCCCCTGACAAGGCAGGATCATCCAGGAACATGTCAAAGTGGTTTTGAAAGTCTGCAGAGAAGGAGGCTCCACCTCTCTGGGCAGCCCTGTTCCAGTGCTGCCACCCGCACTGTAAAAAAGTTTCTCCTCATGCTGAGGGAGAACCTTCTGCATCCCAGTTTCTTCACTACTCTTCATTTTGGGTGTTTTGTTTGCCCCAGCACCTCCTGTAGTGCAGCCACAGCTCCAACTCAGCCTTCTCATAATCCAGACACTGTCTTGCTGAGGGCTCAGAAAGCATGGACACAAGCCATGGTGTCGAATGCAAACTGCCACACTGCAGACAACCTGATAAATCATAATTCAGTAAAAATAACCATTGGGTTTTTTTTGTCCCTGGAATGTGTGTCATCACAGATCCCACTCTCCACATTTATCCAGACAGAACTTTCTGTTGACTAGGAGTGGGAACATTATCAACTGCTATGCTCTATACAATTCTTTTGGGAAGGAAAATCCATTTCTCTGATTATGAAATCTTCACATGTAAAGAGGCTAAGCATTATAAGGTCAGAGATTGCCTGCTTTGTAATCTATTCTTCTATTCCTATGGCTTTTTTGAATTCAGAGTTCTGTGGCTCTAAAATATCATAATAAACTCTACTTTCAGAAAAGTTTTCTCGGATGTAAAGCAAATCTTCCACAGAATACACATCTTCCCTTCCCGTCCAAACTGTGAGGCTGTATCTGTATCAAAAGAGCAAAAAAAAGAGGCAAAGAGAAAAAGAGATGTTACTATCTTAAGATAAAGCATGTAAGACAGAAAAACATTGCACTATTAAGCTTCTAAAAATATTTATGACTATGGTATTCTAATTTGGGGAATGTAATGAAATACCAAGACCTACTCTCCTTTACATTTCAAAGTTAAGCAGACACAATTTATGAACAGTGCCCTCCTCAACCCTCTACACCCAGTCAAGTCATCCCCTACCCTGCAGTAGTTCTACAACAGACAGAGACTCTCTAATCTTGTTACCACAGAAACTTCAAGTTACTGGCAAAAGCAATTGCTGGATCAAAATCCTACTCCCAGAAACAGGTGTATCAAACACACCCATTTGCACACAAGGCACGTGAAATGCTTGGTACAGGCAGGTCATTGAATAATATGACTGACAGTCTGAATAAATCGCTATTCCACA
Source organism: Colaptes auratus (assembly GCA_015227895.2). Lineage (NCBI taxonomy): Eukaryota > Metazoa > Chordata > Aves > Piciformes > Picidae > Colaptes > Colaptes auratus. The sequence goes on along the minus strand of CM026897.1, from coordinate 3,251,085 downwards.
CATACAAGATAAAAATCTTTGACACTTTTTCACAGAGGCAGAGGTAAGACACACAATTTGGCTCCACCAAACTTCAAGTTCTTGCTTCTACAGCTAAACTTCCTCAACTTCTCAAGAAGGACTCAAAAATTTTTGAGACAGACAAACCAACACCCCTCAGAACAATTTATCTGCAACTTGGTTCTTGTGTGAATTTGTTCTGCCAAACCTAGCAACAAAAAAAATCCTGACTGGAAACACAATTTGAGGCCAGAATAGAATAAACCAGGTTGGAAGAGACCTTCAAGAACATCGTGTCCAACCTATCATCCAACGCCACCTAATCAACTAAACCGTGGCACCAAGCACCCCATCAAGTCTCCTCCTGAACACCTCCAATGAAGGTAACTCCACCACGTCCAGAGGCAGCAGATTCTAATGGGCAATCACTCTCTGTGTATAGAACTTCTTCCTAACATCCAGCCTAAACCTCCCCTGGTGCAGCTTGAGACTGTGTCCTCTTGTTCTAGTACTGGCTGCCTAGGAGAAGAGACCAACCTCTGCCTGGCTACAACCTCCCTTCAGGTAGTTGTAGAGAGCAATAAGGTCACCCCTCAATCTCCTCTTCTCCAGGCTAAGCAACTCCAGCTCCCTCAGCCTCTCCTCATAGGGCTTGTGTTCCAAACCCCTCACCAACTTCTTCGCCCTTCTCTGGACATGCTCCAGCAAGACAACATCCTTCCTAAACTGAGGGGCCCAGAACTGGACACAGGACTCAAGGTGCGGCCTAACCAGTGCAGTGTACAGGGGCAGAATGACCTCCCTGCTCCTGCTGGCCACACTGTTCCTGATGCAGGCCAGGATGTCATTTGTCCTCCTGGCCACCTGGGCACACTGCAGGCTCATGTTCAGCCTCCCATCAACCAGCACCCCCAGGTCCCTCTCTGCCTGCCCACTCTCCAGCCACTCTGACCCCAGCCTGTAGCACTGCATGGGGTTGCTGTGGCCAATGTGCAGAACCCGGCACTTGGATGCATTCAATCTCATGCCTTTGGATTCTGCCCATCTGTCCAGCCTGTCTCCCAGTTACACCACTAAAAAAAATAGTAACTGTAAAACCCCCAAGATTTTTATGGTAAGAGAAAAAAAACCCTAGCATTTGAGTGGGAGTAATCCTTGTACCCAATGAAAACACATTTGAGAATGGCACAATTCACAAAACACACTCATTAATGCCCATTCTGAAAACAAAAAACAAAACAGGGTGGAGGGCTTGCGGGTGCTTTGTCCTCCCTGCAGGGCGCTTTCCCCCTGGGAAACTGAGTCTGTTCCACACACCTTCCCCCTGGCCCAGCTAGGGTATAATACCAGGACATTGCAGCCATTAGGGCTCCTTTTGGCTCCTGCCTCTCCTGGACAAGAGCTACTGCGGCTGCTTTCCTGCTCCTCTGCCACATGGTCGGGCCTGATCCTTCTCCCTGCTGCCTCCGTGCCTCTTCAGAGAGAGACTGGTTTTGTATTATTCTTCTTTGTCCCCCTCCCATCCATCCTTGTTCCCTGCCCTTCTGAACCTTACCTGCTATTGTTTTATATACATATATATTTTGTTTAAAGAAAACTCTTTATCTCTCTACTTCCAAGCCAACTCCAAATTATTGTTTGGTGGATTTGCCCCGTCCTTTTTTTTCCCCCCTCTCTGTTGGGAGGAAGTGGCAGGGGAGCATGGGGGAGAGATTCTCAGCCTTGCCCCCATCTGAGCCCTTAACTCTCAGTTAAGGCTTAAACCACCACAGCTACCCACAGTAATTAAAAAAGAGGCTTTTGAAGTTTCATGATTTTCAAGAAATTAATAGTGAGCTCTTCTGTATGATAGAACAATTTAAGAACTGAAGGAATGTGAGAAATGAAGGGATGATCCAAAAGAAAAAATATTTTCAATGTAGTTGCAGTAAGTATATTAAATACAGCACAGTTCACAGTATCACAGTATCGCTAAGGTTGGAAGAGACCTCGAAGATCATCGAGTCCAACCTGTCACCACAGACCATGGCACCAAGTGCCACGTCCAATCCCCTCTTGAACACCTCCAGGGATGGTGACTCCACCACCTCCCTGGGCAGCCCATTCCAATGGCGAATGACTCTCTCTGTGAAGAACTTTCTCCTCACCTCGAGCCTCAACTTCCCCCGGCGCAGCTTGAGACTATCCCCTAAGTTATGTGTCCCCCCAGCTATGTGTATGTAAACAATTTTGTGATGTCGTAACAAAGCTGAAAATACAGGCCTCAAACTTACCTCTCTGACTGCTGCATTAACCAACGTAGCTCAGATACTGACTGCGGTACCAATGCTGCTCTTACAGGGAAAGTGACAGGCTGGGACAGTGTGCTGCATATCTGAGCCATTTCTGTCACCATCACCCAGTCATAGCCTACAACAAAGACCATCTGATCACAAAGAATTCCTCATAAAGACAATCACTACAGTGAATTCTAGAGTGGTCAGGCTGCAAGGTAACCCAAGAGCAAACATGGTTTTTGTGGAAATGATACAACCCTAAAATGAAATTGCAAAATCATTAGAAACAAGTTCATTGTCCCAGAGAACTCTGTTAATTGGAGTGTTATTTTATGGACACTTGTAGAATGTGACATTCTCTAACGTCCAGGGAATTATGCCTTTGCTCTCTCTCTAAAAAAACAGTGTTGCTATTCACTACAGCATGGACTAAATGTAGCTTGACAGTGACCTTTTAAAAAAACCCAGAAAGTATGTGAAAAAAATAGAAGAAAAACATTTGAGCAAATGCAACAGAAGCTTTCGAATTACAAATGAGTGAAGCATGTAAAACATTTTATGCTTAAAAACTGCTCAAATCAAGTGATCTCAAATGCTTCAAGCACCTGCTGTTGATGTTTTTACAAGTACTTGAGCTCAGTTAGGTGATATTCAATATTCACAGAATCACAGAATGGTAGGGGTTGGAAGGGACCTCTGGAGATCTAGTCCAACTCTCCTGTCAAAGCCGGTTCACCTAGAGCAGGTTGTACATTGACTCCAGAGATGGAGACTCCACCATCTCTCTGGGCAGAATGTTCCAGTACTCCACCAACCTTAAATGTAGACAAGTTGCATCTCTTATTTAGATGGAACATTCTCAATTCAAGTTTGTGCCTGTTACCTCTTGTCTTGTCACTAAGCACCATGAAAAAAGACTGCACCCATCCTCCTGAAACTCATCCTTTAAGTGTTCACAAGCACTGATAAAATCCCTCCTAAGGCTTCTTCAGGTTAAAAAGCCCTGAATGTCTCAGTCTTTCTTCAGAAGAGAGATGTTCTAGTGCCCTAATCAACTTTCTAGCCTTTTGTTGTACCCTCTCAAGCAGTTCTTCGTCCATCTTGAACCGGGGAGTCCATAACTGGACACATTACTTCAGATGAGGCCTCACCAAGGCAGAGTAGAAAAGGAGGACAAGCTCCCTTGACCTACTTGCCTCACTCTTCTTGATACATCACAGAATACCATTGGTGGTCTTGGCCACAGTCACATTTTGCTAGCTCATGGTCATACTATTGTCCACCAGGACTCCCAGGTCTTTTCCCACAGAGCTGCTTTCCAGCAGATCAGCCCACAATAGCGCTTCCCCAGGTGCAGTACCCTATGCTTGCCCTTGTTGAATTTCATAAGGTTACTCACTGCCAAACTCTCTAGCCCATCCAGGTCATGCTGGATGGCATGACAGCCTTATGGTGTGTCAGACAGCCCTCCCAGTTTTGTGTTATCAGCAAACTTGGTGAGGGTACACTCCATCCTTTCATCCAGGCCGCTGACAAATATATTGAACAGGACTGGACCCAGAACTGACCCTTAGGGTCACCACTTGTTACAGACCTCTAACTATACTCTGTGCCACTAATCACAGCCCTCTGAGCTCTAAGTTTCAGCCAGTCTCACACTTCCTAAGCTTGCCTATGAGGATGCTACGCTACAGGAGACAGCATCAGTAGCCTTGCTGAAGTCAAGATAGACCATGGCCACTGCCCTCCCCTCATTCTTTCATTTCTGCAGGCTATGAAGATCTTGGCTTCAATAACAGTTTTAAATTTTCTCTCAAGAACACATATTGTGACTGAAAAGGATTAATACACCAGATCTTTAAACCCCAAATTTTGTTGGGCAAACAGCAATCTGTAGTTGGAATCAACCAAACAAGCTGGTTCTCTCCTGTCTTACAGCATACCCTTGATGAGCATCACCATAAACAGAAGTTTAGAATGGAGATACAGTTACATTTATTACAAAACATCACTCAATAAAGTATTTACAGTAAATTGTTTCCAGCAGCTTTTTACTGCATGGGAAATACTTTGCATGGTGTACTGCACAGTTTAATAGAATTATTGTATTAAACAAAATCCCCATAACACTGTATTAAATCTTGATAATGAACAACTAGCAATTTGGAAAGGTGTGATTTTGCTATTGTAGCCACAGGCAATATTGGTGGGGAGCAGGCTACTGCACACAAATGGATGTGCCCTGGAGCGAAACACCCTGATAAGGCAGCTGTGAGCAGATGCCTATGAAAAGGATGTTAAGATAAAGTTCAATTTAGGATTAGCATAAAACCCTCTGATTAAATTCTCAAAATGAAGATTTAAAAACATGTAGTGGGTGGATTGACAGTGGTGGGTGAATGACTGGACTCAATGATCATAAAGGTGTCTTCTACCCTAAACGATTCTACGATGCTGTGGCAAATAACTGGGAAAATTAAATTGCAAAAATTCAACAGAAATTAAATGTTAAAACCAATGCTGACCTGCAATTTGATTTCACTTATCTACTGCAAAAGGTAGGGTTCTGAGCTTCCAGCTAATGTATTTTCCTGAAGGAAATACACCAGAATTCCAATTACCAAACCAATGCTCCTAGGATTCAGAGAGCAGACTACCTAAAACAGGGTTTAAACAATTTGTCCCCCAATATCTCTCAGTATGTGCAAATGAGCTGAGGAATAAATCTCTATTTAACAACAAAAATACATTTCTGTATACATTTCTGCTGCAACTCAAGCACTGAACTAATTGCTGCAAAACACTATCAAATATATACCAACAAATAAGCCTTTTTATATTCACTATTATTTTGCAAACTGGCAGGTGGCATATAGCTTACCTTCAATCAGTCATAACTGATGAAATTAGTTTGACAAAAACAGACTATGCAGTGTAAACTCTGTGTAGGTATCTTTACCTTTATTGTGTTTGTCGGGGTGCCATCCAGTTGTCCATCCAAGTGATAAGGTTACATTTGGGAAAAATGAAGTGACAGTGTCAAGGAACCTTTCTGCATCCACTGGAGCATTGTTTCCATTAGGTCCTGGCAGGATGTCTGCATTGATCCAAACAGGTTGCCTCAAATGCTGCTTCATGTGTTGAAGAAGCTCCAAGGAAGGCTTCACAGCTTCTAGACTGTACCAGTAACAGACAGGTGAGGTGAGATACCTCACTTGGACTGAATATGGGAAATGTATAGTACATATGTAGATGCACATGTAAGCCAGAGAGCAAATGCTGAGAACTCTTCCAACCACGCTGTGAGTACTATTGCTGGTGCAAGACAACACAAGCCTCTTTTCTCCCTGCTGTTTAATATGAACTACTTTGTGGCTCTCATGTCACGGCTCTTCTGACTCCTGACCTGTTAAGACCTAGATGGCATTGAACGCATAGGAAAGATTTCAATTTAGGAAGCCACCGTAAGGTCTAACATTCCCGTAGTGGCTGCTCCCACAGCTCAGGAGTGTGGTATAATAAAGGCAGCATGAAGAACTCTGCCCATCATATGTTCACTATTAAGTGAGCAATCAATGCAGCACCACTTGTAAGCATTTAATGAAAGCACCTTTGTCACACATTCTCACTGATCTCTCAAATCAAAAGGAAAAGCAGAACCAGAAGGGAAAAAAAACCCTTTCTCTATCCTACTGAAGCAGCAGTACAGTAGAAGCCAAGGAAAGTGGAATAATGGGGGGAAGGAATGAAAGCACACTTTTATTTCTCTCACAGCAAACTAAATTAACACTCTATATTAACATTCAGAAATTTAAAATCATTAAGGTCAGAGTTGTGATTTTGTTTCTAATATTCATCCTGTGAGTCGTGAAAAGCTCTAAATAAGCCATCCTTAGCTTTTCCTCAAAATCTTGTGGTGACCTGACAGGGTGCTGCGCCTACAGAAAGTTCTTCATGTTCCCCAGTTAGTCTCCCTGTTCAACATTCAAGCTGGTCCCTCTGGGTGTCATAGGACCACCAGGAAAAAGAGCGGGAAAATAATCATAGAATCGTTTCATTTGGAAAAGACCTTTAAGATCATCAAGTTCAACCATTATCTATCTAACTCTACCAAGTCTGATGCTGAAACACATGCCTCAGCACCGTCTCTAGGCATCTTTTAAACACCTTCAGGGATGGGGATTCAACTGCTTGCCTGGAGAGCTTATTCCAGCCTTTGATAACTCTTTCAGTGAACATGTTTCTTCTAATATCCAACTTAAACCTCCCTGGTGCAACTTGAGGCCATTTCCTCTTGTGGTAAAGTAAGAGGTAGATGTCCTCAAATCAATTTAAATGATAATTCAAGCTGCAAAACCAAAATGGCAAACTCAGCAAGTAAACCTAAACACCTGCTTCTCCTGTCCTTTCCCTTCTCTGCCCTGGCAGATACTTCCAATCTATAACAACCAAAGGATTTAGCCTGCCCACATCTTTTTTGATCTTCATGAACTTTCACATAAAAACTGTGGGTGCATTACACAGAACAACAGATACATATCAAATCACATTTTACAATAATGTAGTTTGCCTGCCTTTTTTTTTCCCCCCTATGGCATACTTAGGCATCGATGTGGAAGAAGCTTCTCCATTTGCTACAAAAACAGTTGATGCATGTGCAAGTTTGGACAAAGCTGGTACTAGGAGCTTCAGAGGAGTGTGTCTGAAAACCACAGCTCATTTTGAAACCCATTTCAAACTTTTCAAGGCAAGCTCATGGGGTTTTCAGGTGCATTTTCCACCAAAGACAATGAAAGAGCTAACAGTTAAAATGAACCACTGAAAATTCAGTAAGGCCAAAGAAACTGAATTTACTACAATGTATGTGGACATTACAACACAAAAGGCAAGACAACTTTTTTGTGCTAGGAAACATGCTGAAGAAATCTACCACATCATGTGTGGTATGAGATCATATACCCAGAGGTGTATACCTAATTCCTTATCTGAGAGGTGTACATTAGATTATTAGTACTAGAGATGATAAGCTAATGCAATTCCTCTCATTTGGGATGCTGGGGAAAATAAAAATACTCACAAAGGTACGGGATGAGGTTTCTAAATTGCAATGAACTTCAGCAGACCTGAAACAGGAGTTGGCTTTTCAGCAAGCTTTTTCGAGCTCCTTTTAGGAAGGATGTTGACTTGCTGGAGCGTGTCCAGACAAGAGCAACAAATCTGGCGGGGGGTTTGGAGCACAAGTGCTATGAGGAGAGACTGAGGGAGCTGGGGTTTGCTTAGCCTGGAGAAGAGAAGGCTCAGGGGAGACCTTACTGCTGTCTACAACTCCCTGAAGGGAGGTTGTAGCCAGGTGGGGGTTGGTCTCTTCTCCCAGGCAACCAGCACCAGAACAAGAGGACACAGTCTCAAGCTGCACCAGGGGAGGTTTAGGGTGGATATTAGGAAGAAGTTCTTTATAGAAAGAGTGATTGGTCATTGGAATGTGCTGCCCAGGAAGGTGGTGGAGTTACCGCCGCTGGAGGTGTTTAGGAAGAGACTGGATGGGGTGCTTGGCACCATGCTTTAGTTGATTAGATAGTGCTGGATGATAGGTTGAACTCGATGATCTCAAAGGTCTCTTCCAACCTGGTTAATTCTATTCTATTCTAAAACCTTGGGATTTTCATTCCCCTTCCATGGTAGGAGGAAAAGGCACCATGAAGGCTGGGTGACAGCAGAAGAGACCCATGCGCTGCCAGGCAGAGACAAGAAGACTGAGCCCCCTTTGTAGCCTGAGAGCCATGGCCTGACTTCCCATTTTCTTCCATGATTTCTTTGCAGAAGCAAAGGACCTTCCCAGGCAAGCACTATTATTTCAGTTATGCAGATGGGGAAACTGCTCAAGAGCAACTCAGTAACTACTTCACTAAATATGAAATCATTATTTGTTTGAAACATATTTAAAGCTTTCATTCTTGCAACTCATTTAGTAGTACTGGGTACATTTACTCATTTTCTGTTCAGGAAGCAATGCATTGCACTAAATTCCACAGTAAGAAGAAAGTTTGGTCTATTGTCACCAAAGAATAGTTAGTGCTATTGGTAAAACTGTTAACTAGTAAGAATGCAAACAATACAGAAATCTTTTTGTCTTGAGATACCTCTTAAAATCCAGCTTGATGCCTTTATCTGTGTTGACAATCTCTTGTAGCCATTCCTGCAATGTGATGTCACTGTCTGTTTCAGGTGGATGAGCCATGATAGGGTCTCCATTTCCTCCCTGGCCACCACGAAGAAGAACATCTGCTTCTATCATGTGAACATCACCTGTTGATTCAAAAACCCCAGTGCTCTAACAGAAGCAAATCCAGTAATTACAGTGTCTGCTTCAGAGCAGCAACTAAAGGGCAAGTCTTTCTACACTGGACTGTGCACATTTCACCCAGCAAGAGCTGCTACACATGAAGCCACAGACACGCTTTCCTTTGGGCATTTCCACGACTGCACTCTTCAGAAATTTACAAGCATGTTGAGAGTTTCAGTAGATAACATTAAGCCAAGTAATCATGGGTGGGGTTTTTTAGTGAAATGGCAAAATGGATATCCAAAATGTGAATCTGCTCTTGCACCCTTTTAAATCTTCTCTAAAAGTCTCTGTCTGGAAGCCTGTTTGAAGCGGAAAAAAGGTAACCAGAAGATCTTAACACTGTCAGAGACTGAGTACACTCCTTGTCTCCTTCTCCAAACTGACCAACCCATCTTGGCCACAATTTGAAAGAAGACAGGCAGCCAGCCCACCAGCAACATCTGCCATGCCAATGCTAGCTGAAACAGAAGATGAGTGGAAATTCCAGAAATGCTGCAAGCTCCTGAAAACAGCTTCCTACAATGAGAAGCATCTAAGAGTCTGGGCAGTGCTTCCAGCTTTGCAGAAAATGTAATATATACAGTTAGATGAAATAGTAATAAGATAATTACTGGGTAATAGGGTCGGGGAGCAGTGTAATGCCCCAGAAATCCATGAGGAATTAGTTCGGGACCTGCTGAGCCACTTGGACACCCACAAGTCCATGGGACCGGATGGGATCCATCCTAGGGTGCTGAGAGAGCTGGCAGATGAGCTGGCCAAGCCGCTCTCCATCATTTTCCTCCAGTCCTGGCTCACTGGAGAGGTCCCAGATGACTGGAAACTGGCCAATGTGATCCCCATCCACAAGAAGGGACGGATGGAGGAGCCCGGAAACTACAGGCCAGTCAGCCTGACCTCAGTGCCACGGAAAGTGATGGAACAGATTATCCTGGAGGCAATAACTGCGCACCTGAAGGATGGCCAAGGGCTCAGGTCCAGCCAACATGGATTTAGGAAGGGCAGGTCCTGCCTCTCCAACCTGATCTCCTTCTATGATCAGGTGACCCGTCTGGTGGACGTGGGGAGGCCTGTGGATGTAGTCTATCTGGACTTCAGCAAGGCCTTTGACACCGTCCCCCACAGTAAACTGCTGGCTAAACTGTCAGCTCGTGGTTTGGACCGCAACACTCTGTGCTGGGTTAGGAACTGGCTGGAGGGCCGAGCCCAGAGAGTGGTGGTGAATGGTGCCGCGTCCGGCTGGCGGCCAGTCACCAGCGGCGTCCCCCAGGGATCGGTGCTGGGCCCCATCCTCTTTAACATCTTCATTGATGATATGGATGAGGGGTTGAGTCAGTCATCAGCAAGTTTGCAGATGACACCAAGTTGGGAACAGATGTTAGTCAGTTAGAGGGTAGAAAGGCTCTGCAGAGGGACCTCGACCGACTGGACAGATGGGCAGAGTCCAATGGGATGGCATTTAATAAGTCCAAGTGCCGGGTGCTGCACTTTGGCCACGGCAACCCCATGCAGAGCTACAGGCTGGGGTCAGAGTGGCTGGAGAGCTGCCAAACAGAGAGGGACCTGGGGGTGCTGATTGACATCCACCTAAACATGAGCCAACAGTGTGCCCAGGTGGCCAAGAAGGCCAATGGCATCCTGGCCTGTATTGGGAATAGTGTGGCCAGCAGGAGCAGGGAGGTCATTCTGCCCCTGTACTCTGCATTGGTTAGGCCACACCTTGAGTACTGTGTCCAGTTCTGGGCCCCTCAGTTTAAGAAGGACATCGAGATACTTGAACGTGTCCAGAAAAGGGCAACAAGGCTGGTGAGAGGCCTTGAGCACAAGCCCTATGAGGAGAGGCTGAGGGAGCTGGGATTGTTTAGCCTGGAGAAGAGAAGGATCAGAGGTGACCTCATTGCCCTCTACAACTACCTGAAAGGTGGTTGTAGACAGGAGGGGGTTCGTCTCTTCTCCCAGGCAACCAGCACCAGAACAAGGGGACACAGTCTCAAGCTGTGCCAGGGGAGGTTTAGACTCGAGGTGAGGAGGAAGTTCTTCACTGAGCGAGTCATTCGTCATTGGAATGGGCTGCCCAGGGAGGTGGTGGAGTCGCCGTCCCTGGAGGTGTTCAAGGGGAGATTGGACGTGGCGCTTGGTGACATGGTCTAGTTGTGAGGTCTGTTGGGACAGGTTGGACTTGATGATCCTTGGGGTCTCTTCCAACCTTGGTTATACTGTGATACTGTGATACTGTGAATTACTATAAAGACAATATAAAGCAAATTAATAAATTATGTATTTCTCCAATATTCACATAAACTAACTTAAAATCCCCAAATACTTTAATCCTCTTGAACAGAAGGAAAAGCAGCAATCAATCTGTCCTATAGAATCTAAGAAATATTACTCTGTGTATTGCTACATTACACAATTCTAAGCTATCCTAAAAAGACCTAGGAGAAGATGCAAACACACAAGGCCAAAACCACCTGGGAATCTTTAAGCGTTTCAGAAATGCAGGACAAATCTTGCGGTATAGCCCTGACAAAGCTGCCACAAGCAACTACCTACCTTTACAGCACTGCAGCTGCTGGTCTGACACCTGGGGCTAAGCCAGAATGAGTTACAGTAGTTTCCCTGTGAGGATTTGCTCCACCACCTGCTGCCCTTTTAACAGCACTGATAGTGAGCCTCTTTGTATGGAGGGATGAAGAGAGTGAATGAAGAGGGGAGGGATGTTTGAACAAGTCATTTCCACAAACAGAAGTGTTGGCACAATGGAAGGGCTGATCTACCGTGAGATCAAGTAGGAAACACGGACAACTTGGCTACTGTTGTCCAGGCTGGCTATCAGAGAGCTGAGGTTTAACTCAAGTACGACAACACCAGAGAAACCAGTTTTAACTGCAGTGGGTGTTTGCCTATGCTGCATGCTCCATGCAAGCTTAGCTCACATGCCTCAAACCACACGACTCCTTAACTGTGGTTCTGGTCTACTGATGGGGAAAAACAAGCTTTATTGATCTGAAGGACTGACCCACCACAGGGCCAGCATGCCTGGAATCACACAATTTGTCAGATTGGAAAGGACCTTTAATATCATCACGTCCAACCGTTAACCCAGGACAGCCAAGTCCAGGGCTAAATCACATCACTAAGAAGCATATCTAAGTTTTAAATATCTCCAAGGATGGTGGTTCAATTACTTTCCTGGGCAGCCTCTTCCACTGATTTACAACGTTTCAGTGAAGAATTTTTTCCTAATGCCCAACCTGACTCTCACCTGGCACAACTTGAAGCCCTTTTTTCTTGTACTTACTACTTGGAAGATGAGACCGACCCCACACTGTCTCCAGCCTCTTTCTATGGAGTCGTAGAGAGACAGTCTCCCCTCAGCCTCCTTTTCTCCAGACTAAACAACTCTCAGCGGCTATGAGGAGCGGCCTGGGCTCTAGACCAATTAACCGAGTTAGCCTAATAAAAGAATACCACTTCCAAACCTTGCTTGCCCTGTCAGCCTTCGCGGGCAGGCGGCCGTCCTGAGAAACGCCTCGCCGACCGGCCAGACCGGGAGCGCCTGACGGCACAGCCAAGCCTTCTCTCTCCGCCAACCCTTCACGTAAACGGCAGGCGGCAGCCCGCAGGCAAGGCAGGGCAGGCGGCAGCCCGCAGGCAAGGCAGGGCAGGCGGCAGCCCGCAGGCAAGGCAGGGCAGGCGGCAGCCCGCAGGCAAGGCAGGGCAGGCGGCAGCCCGCAGGCAAGGCAGGGCAGGCGGCAGCCCGCAGGCAAGGCAGGGCAGGCGGCAGCCCGCAGGCAAGGCAGGGCAGGCGGCAGCCCGCAGGCAAGGCAGGGCAGGCGGCCCCCGGCTCACACTTACTTCTCGCGGCCTCCGCAGCTCGGGCCTTGCTGTTCGCGGCGTGGAACCACCTGACGGCCGCCCCGTCTCTCGCTCGGATCCGCTGAAGCCTCAGGAAGTGATCCACCGCCTCCTGGCCCCAGGCGCCTGCGGCGGCGCGAAGAGAGAGCTGCCCTCAACTCCGCCGCTCGGCGGAGCGGGCCCCACACCCCTGTACCGCGGGGCCGGGACCGCGGGAGGCCCATTCTCCGCCGCACAGCTCTTACCCTGCGTCTCGTCTGCCATCGCCTGCCCGGGAGCTGCCCCGCCGGCAGCCGCGCGGGGCCCAAGTGAGCTACCGGCGCTCTCCGGGCCGGAGAAGGAGAGCCAGCGCCGCTGCTTCCCGCCGCTGAAGGCGAAGGTTGTGGGCAGTGCTTCCGCAGAAAGCGGAACCGGCGGCAGACAGAGCACAGCCGGCGCCGCCCACCCCAGCCTTGTCCTTCCTTTTTTTTTTTTTTTTTTAAAGTAACAAGCACTCAGCTAAGCGCCGCTTTGTCACTTTGTTAACTTTATTGATCGTTACTTAGAAATGGTACAGGCGACGGGGCAGAGCCAGCCCTTCCCTTGCTTCCTCGACTGTCCAGGGGCAGTTTGGTTTCAAGCAAGGATGGGTTTTGCTCATGCTGCAGATGGTGTGGTCTCAAGAAGGCTCTTCCCCTCACTGCAGTTGCTCTCCTTAATTAGGTCAACGGCAGCCTCAGTCTTCTCTGGCAGAAGATGTGAAGGCTGAATCCTTACAGTATTTTGAAGCATAGGTTACAGCACATTAGCTTAAGTAACAAACTGTTTTTGATACAAAACCACAAAATATCCCCTATCAGCATTATGAAGGCATCAAAATTTTAATTATCTTACTATAAAATAGTACCAGCATTTTTACTGAAAACAATATAGATCTTATATATGCTTTGTTTTGGTTCTGTTCTTCATGTATGACAGTGGTGTTGACAGTCACCAAACCCAAATCGTAGTTTGCTGGACTTCAGTACAAATCACGTCTCACAAATACATAAATAGATCTTAATGACCAGATATCAAAAATACTTACTATAGAAGAACCTCTGGTATATGAAAAAAAATAATAATAATCAATCTGTTAGTGAAAATTCACACTTAATACACCAATTCTCCCTGAAAGGAAAAGTGGCTACTAGGAGATGGCAAAAGCAGAAGGCATGAAGCAGGGAAGATATTGCAGAATTCTTGTCTGACTTATTGCTAAATGTAAATTACATCAGGGACAATCTGGTTTTACACTGATCCTTGAAAGGTCAAACTGTATCTGGACTTCCAAGCAGAGAGTAAAGAGAAAGAAAACAGTATTTACAAAAATAGTATCCATTTCAGTTGGATAAATACAAGAAAACCCAATTATTCTGTAGAACTGATTCAGAGCATACATTCTTGCAGCACCAGCGCCAAATCCTACCATTAAGGCCTCCAAGTAGTGTTCATAAAGACACCTACACAAATCTTTGTGCCGACCAGAAACCTGAAATCAGCTACAGATCTCAAACACTTGAATCTTACGTGTCAGGAAAGCAATTTTGTGCCAGCTTCTACTCCAGAAGCATATGCTGCAGATGTTAGATGTAGCCACAGCAAATTTTAGTAACACATTTATCTGAGGTTAAGAGGCAAGACAGTATGGCTTAAGGTCACACTACACATAAATGCTACAACTATGTGAAGAGGTAAACAAAAACCTGCCCTCTTCTGCACCTGCATTAAGTGTAAACTTTCAGAACTTCAGGAAACATTAAAAACTACAATTCTTCTGTGGCAAGATAACCAGAGGGGACTTGAGGGTTTTGAAAAACAGTTTGAAAAATCTATTGAAACATCATAGGTTTAGAAACTTCAATGTTTTTAGTGTGTGTAGCATCAAAACTTTGGTGTTCAGATAGAGCAAATCAGTGTATTTCCTGTAATCAGCCTCAATGCAGACGTTCCACAATGAAAAACAGTAATTCCAATTTCAGTGGTAGACTTTCAGGATCTAACATCCTGCTATGAATCACAGGAACCAGGGTACTGTCCAATTCGTTTAGATAGTTCTGTGGAAGAAGGCAACACTCAGATCCAGCAATGTACTCAACCTAGAAGAAAAGCACATTGATGTTGACATTAACACTTTTTACATTAACAAGACAATACAGAAGTGCAGTGTCTTGGCAAAAGATGATTCCAGCTAGTATGATGTGACATAACGCTGACACACATGCAGCTGGATGGGTTTTGAGGTCAATCATGACTGATTTGGCTTGCCATTGAGAAGCATGCAACACTCCCCCTGGGTTTACAGGGCCACACATCCTTCACCTCCCAGACTGCTTCAGTCTGATGTCCAAAAATGGTATGATTATATGTTAGTATTACAGCTACTATTAATTCCAACATATACTAATGAAAACTGGATTTGTAGGACTGTATTTCCAGAGTCTCTCAAAAAAAGATGAGGAAATGCAACACAGAACACCTTCAGAGGTAGGGAACTGAACGGTTCTGCTGTTCTGCAATCTTGAGGGGCATCATGGGCCTTTCCTCCCTTCTCTTTCACCCTCAGATGGGCAGAGCTGTCCAGATTTTGGGGCAAACATCCCTTACTGAACTATATGCAATGGTAAAACCAATGGAAAACTATGCATTTTGCGAATGGCATCGGAAAATTAATTCCATGGTTCTCTAAATTGGCTCACCTTGGAGGCAAATGAGTGCCAGAGAGAATTTCAACTAACAAAGGACTGACAGCTTACTGCAAACAGTTATTAGGGCATTTGGGCAGGAAATGAAACAGAAATCCCTTTTGAGACAAACAGGTTCTTGAAACAGCCTCTTAATGGAATTTCATTCTCAGTCTGGATCCAAGTTGGGTAAAAAGCTAAAACCATTCAGAAAGAGACCCAAGGTCTTTCCAAGAAACAGATTTCAGATGAAACAGTGTCTGCAATAAAAAGTGAAACATTACCGTATCTGCAGCAACAGAAACTCTTATGCCTATCTTATTCATCCCACTATCTTTCAAGCTGCTAATGTGTGGGCAAAGAGCAGTACTGCTGCCAGCAGCAATCTCTTCAGCAAATAGGCGAAGAACAGGATTGGTCAGTTCATAGTTGTTCACAAAATAGTATACCTGAAATTACAGAAAGCATAAAGACAGTCAGCAGCCTGGCAGAACAGAGCAAGCTATAATGCTTGTTTGCTTGCAAAGCACTCTAAGCATTTCATCAAAATATGTACCTGGTCACAGGAATGTCCTGACTATTTATAGAGTTATCAATGTTAACAGACTTTGAGTTGTCTTCAGAGGAGAAAAAGTATGTACACTTGGCACAGAATTACAGAATCATTTAGGGTGGAGAGAGACCTTCAGGGTCACTGAGTCCAACCACTAACCTTTCTCTGCCAAGTCCATCACCAAGCCATGTCCCCCCCCAAGCACCAAATCTACATAGCTTTTAAACATATCCAGGCTGATACACTCAGTCACCTGCCTGGGGAGGCTGTTCCAATGCCTGACAAACCTTTCAGTGAGAACATTTCTCCTAATTTCCAACCTAAACCTCTCCTGGTGTAGCTTGAGGCCCTCTTGTTTTATCACTGCCTTATTTGGGAGATGAGAACAGTATCCACCTCATGACCAATTTCCTTCAGGTAGTTGTCAAAGACCTACGGAAAACATTCTGCCTTTCAGCATGGCTATACATCAAATAAACAACTTACTTTCATAGTATCCCTCAGTAGGATCACCTTACCACTTAGCTGTTCTAAATAGTAGCAAAAAGGCTCAAGAACAATGCCATTTACTAACCTCAGTACAGTTCAGAGCTTTCCCTGTCCCTTCAAAGTTTCTGTCTTGGAACATTTTTTCACTCAGAGTTCCTTCCATTGGTAGTCCATCCACAGGGCTTAAAATTCTGTGGAAGATAACTGTATGGTTAACAATTAAAAGCAGCAGCTTTTATCATTATGATAAATTACTTCTATGAAATAATGTTTAGCCATCCTCAAAGGCTATTTAAACAGCTTTACAAGGAAATGAAATACAGAATGGAAATGAAAACAAACAATGCTTACTTGATAACAAAAAAATAATCCTACAGGTTTAAAATAAGCCACCTTATATAGAGCCACTCTTTGTTCTAACTGATCTGGGAATCCACAGAAAAACACATACCAAGTCAAACCTGCAGCCCCATCAAGAGTTTAAGTGAGAAGTTTTGAGTTGGTGTTGTGTAACTAAAGCTACATAAACAAATGTTTACATTACATCCAATAACAATGCTTCACATCTCACTTTGCTTTGTTGAATGCTGGTATCTCAAGCAGTAAATGGACAAGGGCAGTTCTATGCACTTCCTAGCCCCTCCCCAAAAAAGGAAGCTTAAAGGCATTAATAGCATCCTCACAAAAACTGATTACTTATTTGATAGAGCATTTTAAAGGCCATTGAGAGTTCTCATGCTTTCCTTGACAGCTTCCCAGAGAAACCTGTATTAATTTTGATGAACTACAAGCATCTGTTAGTGACATCTAGAGGACTACAGTCAGTTTATCATTCTATACTCTGTCAAGTTTCAGTCTCAAGTACTTTCAATAAAAATATTTTGCATTAACTTCAAGACATTAGAGGTGAATATTTGAAAATTGGGAGCAAGAATTCTCTTAAGATGTTTTACTTTCCTAATATATTTACCTTTTGTTTGTTTGGTCTTCATCTTTTACCCAGCAAATATCTACACATTTCTTTACTTTGCCTGTATTTGTTTTGGAGCAAGTAATTTTATAGTCCTTCTTGTCTCTTAATGCCTCTCGTAGGCTTTGCAAGATTTCTGTTGTTACATGCACTATTATTCCATCTAGAAGAAAATCAGTTAACATTTAAATTTATCTACAGAATAAGCAGCACAACTTTTCAGTAGAAACATTGCTTGAATTCTAGCAGGAGAAACCTTCTCCTACAGCTTGCTAATAGACGCACACCCACCGGGCTCCATCCCCCAGCTACAGCATTACATGTTACATGAAAGGAAATGCAATGAAAATCCTTTCTTCAGACAGAATTAAGTCAACAGAATTAAGACTAAAAGGTCACTCAGACTAATCTTGGAGATTTTTCAAATTTGTGTCAATAGATGCCTTTCATCAACGCAGCACTTAAATTTTTCCACATATAGGCAGCCATAAAAGAAAGACTTACACTGATTAAAGCAAAACCAGTTAAAATCTACTATATTTTTAAAAAAATACTAGATGAACTACCATGTACTTATTTTATCAGCACTTGTTTGCAGTAGGTCTACAAAGATAAAAATCACAGAAAGAAAAACAAAGATCTTGTACAGGACTCCTGCTATTTAAACACAAACACAATAAACCAGGTTGGAAGAGACCTTCAAGATCATCGTGTTCAACCCATCAACCAATCCAACCCACCTAAACAACTAAACCATGGCACCAAGCACCCCATCAAGTCTCCTCCTGAACACCTCCAGTGATGGTGACCCCACCACATCCGTGGGCAGTCCATTCCAATGGGCAATCACTCTCTCTGGATAGAACTTCTTCCTAACCTCCAGCCTAAACCTGCCCTGGTGCAGCTTGAGACTGTGTCCTCTTGTTCTGGTGCTGGCTGCCTGGGAGAAGAGACCAACCTCCACCTGTCCACAACCGCTCTTCAGGTAGTTGTAGAGAGCAATAAGGTCTCCCCTGAGTCTCCTCTTCTCCAGGCTAAGCAACCCCAGCTCCCTCAGCCTCTCCTCATAAGGCTTGTCTTCCAAACCCCTCACCAACTTCATTGCCCTTCTCTGGACACGTTCCAGTAAGTCAACATCCTTCCTAAATTGAGGGGCACAGAACTGGACACAGGACTCAAGGTGCGGCCTAACCAGTGCAGTGTACAGGGGCAGAATGACCTCCCTGATCCTGCTTGGCCACACTGTTCCTGATGCAGGCCAGGATGCCATTGGCCCTCCTGGCCACCTGGGCACACTGCAGGGCTCATGTTCAGCCTACCATCAACCAGCACCCCCAGGTCCCTCTCTGCCTGGCTGCTCTCCAGCCACTCTGACCCCAGCCTGGAGCACTGCATGGGGTTGCTGTGGCCAATGTGCAGAACCCAGCACTTGGATGTGTTCAATCTCATGCCCTTGGACTCTGCCCATCTGTCCAGCCTGTCGAGGTCCCTCTGCAAAGCCTCTCTGCCCTCCAGCACATCAACTCCTGCCCCTAGACTGGTGTCATCTGCAAATTTACTGATGATGGACTCAATGCCCTCATCCAGATCATCAATAAAGATGTTGAAGAGCATGGGGCCCAGCACTGATCCTTGGGGCACACCACTATTGCCTGGCCCCCAGCTGGATGTGGCACCATTCACCACCACTCTCTGGTCTCGGCCCTCCAGCCAGTTCCCAACCCAACGCAGTGTGCTCCTGTCCAAGCCATGGGCTGATAGCTTGGCCAGGAGTTTGCTGTGGGGGACAGTTATTTACTGTTTTTTAAGTTCCCTTTAATACAAAACCACATAGGACAAAATTATTACCTTCAATTGTAATGTATTTAGCTGAGAGTCTTGAAAGTGAACTTGCCTCCTTGAACATCACAAAACTTGCACTGGTAACTAGAAAAAGTAGGAATAAAGTGAGTACTGCTTTGTATTATTCGAGTTTGTCATTGCTAACATTTAATTTGCATTCTTTGTTTACAAAGGCAGGTAGAAAAGTTTCTACTGTGCTGAAACTGCTATTAGAAATTCCTTACTGGCAGGATGATATGAAACATAACTTTCCAAAGAGAGAAGAATTCTTTCCAGTTGGACCTTGGCAAAAGAGATCAGCTTTGTTAACTTATTTTGTGAGTGCAGACAGTATCCTTTTAAAATATTTGCAACAAGCCAACACAGGCAACCCAAATAATCTTTCATATACAAAGAGTGGACTTAGTTGAAGAAGCAGTGTTGTGGTGTTTTCTTTCCTTGAAAGAACTTACTTACAGAAGATATTCCTGAAGTTTAGATATATTCAGTGGCACTAAAAGCAGTTTGAAGAAAAGGTGACACAAAAGTGAACTCCATGCTACAAACCTTTGCATGAATTTTTTAGTTACACAGAGTGCTACAAACAAGAACACAATAAGTAGCTATGCACAGAACAAAATTTAAGGGGACCACCAGAGATGGCAAGAGCACAGCCCCCATGAGTCTGGAATTCCCCCCTCCAAATGGGCCTTGTTGAAAAGCATGACTCAGATGCAGAGCTGAATGGCAGAGATATAGTAGTTTCGAAACCCCAAAAGGTACATGTGCACACCTCTCTGCACAGGTGGTTGCAGGTGCTAGGTATTGTATAGAGGCACTCACTGTAACTGTATTTGCATACACTTGGTTATTGAGACTGTATGTTTATATATGTAAATATATTGCCCAATTCACACTATTATTAAATTTAGGTTTTGAAGTATGGAAATAATCTGATGTCTGAAAATGCAAACAACATTAATAACATGCAAGAAACACAGAGGAAAAGAGTATTAATCTCTATTTAATACTGTATTTGAAAAAGGTAAGTGTTGATACAAACCAGCAACATTTTATTCCCACATTTAAACTACTATGCTGCTTTGTAGTGATTTGAACAGCATAATGTGTGTGTGTGTATATATATATATTAAAAAATATATTTCCACTATCAAAACCACAAAGTATGACTGCTGCATTTACAGCTGTGCTTCATTACAACTGTGGAAAAGGGGAACTGGTCACCCTCTTGCTTTTCCAGTCCTTGAGCAGGCAGCTGCATTTTTGCCCATTATGGGATTTCGACAGGTATTCCTTTCCCTTCTGTTCTCTATGTATGCTGGTGTAATCTGATACCTTTGCAGCAGGGGAGTAAAATATCCTGTGTAAATCAGCTGAAAACTCTTCCTCTATCTCTCCCCTCCAGCCCCCAACCCCCTTACTTACCTCCTGTTAGCAAGAGCAGAGAGGGGAGGGAGGGGAGGAAGTGGGAAGAGAGATCTTCTGTTGCCCCCACTACATGCTTGTATGCTGAATTTTATCTCAACAACCTCCTGGGATTAAGTATTTTCCTTTAAGCCTAATATGAGCCTATATTTCTGCTCTGGAAATATATTTTTTCTCCACAAGCCAAACTAGACATCTTACCTGTCCCAGGACATCCAGTAACACTGACTGTTTTAGTTTGATAGAGGCCATCTTCATCCTGCACACACGCTAAGAAAGAATCTGCCTCATTACTAGGATTCGCTCCAATAATAATTGCATATTCATCAGAAGAATTTATCACCTTCATTACCTGTCAGTACAAAAATTGTAGTTAAACTGACAGATCTCACTGCAGCACTCATTTGAAGCACGAGACATTAGAAAAAAATTCACCTCTCTAAACAAATCTCAAGAATTACTAGCCAAACCCTGGGAGATTGAATGACACAGTTTGCCCTGACTAGCTGGAGCAACACTAAGCATGATCAAAATTGAATTGAGAGGATGCAGAATATCAGTTGTAGGGACTTGGTTAGTATTAAGGCATTAGGCCTTGAGCAGTTTACCATCTAGGTTCGTGGTGGTTTTTTTGTCAAACCTGAAGGTAATAAAAACGACACTGACAAGAAAGTTTTTTAAGTTTCAAGCAAAACAGCATCACCAGGGAATAAAGGATAATCCCTGAAGATATGTGCTAACGGATTTTGAAGCAACTGCTGAATTTTTCTCCATTTAACATCCTAAACCTCAACTTTTTACTCATCATTATCTACCTGCCCGTTTATGGAGGAGAAAGGAAATGTGTGCTCTGATAATTTCATGCCCTCTGCCTCCCCCATCAAACGTTTGCATCAGTTTGACATTCAAAGCATCTATTGCACAGCAAATCACAGGGTACTCTAAAGCGCTGGGATCAAGTCAACAGTTCACTTGCAGAACTGCCTGGAAAGTGAACACTGAACAAAACCATTGCAGCCTCTAAGAACCAATCTCTCTTTTTATTTTTACTTTTCCTGTATTTTTAAAGAGCTAATATTAGAGATGTGACTGGTATTATATGAAAAATAAAAGACTAAATCAGTTTATTTTAGAAAGCTACTTGAGCATAGCTTTACTCACCTCATTATACTTCCTTAGGGGTATTTTAACACAGCATCTATTGTCTTCCAGATGAACAAACAGGTTGTCTATGGTATCCACAGTAAACTGATCATTTGTGAAGCCCTAGACAAAGTTTTTATGTTAGCAGAAAATTAAGTATAATTTTCTTACCTGTTGTAACAAATGTCACCTAGATAAAAGTCCTTTACATACATCCCTAAGACCTCCAAGGAATGACAGTTATGGGTGGTTAAAGACTGAAGTGATCACTTTTTTCCTACTATGATGTATATGAAGGGTACCTTAGTGAATACATTAACAAATTTATCCTTTCGACATGGTAGCTCTATTCTCTGACAGAAGTTACCATCCATCATCTCAGCCACACCTGCAAAGTTTCTGTTTTATTTCAGAAGAACATTAGGTATAAAATGATCTCATCTGCCTTTGCTAGCTCAGCTGAAAGAAAAGAGTTTGAAAAGGCTCATGTCACCAACTGAGCCAGGTAATCTGTATCTTCTTCAATCAGCTGTAGCAAGAAGGGTATTTTTTGAACACATCTCACTGCCTTACAAAGTTCAACTGAACTGGCATTGTTGTAGCTATATTGAGGATACACATCACAGGTGCCCTTTGCCTCTATCATTTACCACTACCTCAGTCACTGTATCTTTACTCCAGAATTTGCACCCCAGGTAGGTAAAAAGAGAATGTCAAGAGAACATTCTGCAATCATCTTACAGCGGTTTAAACTGATGCAGTGAGCTAGTCCTGCCAATAAGCATAAGTGAACTGCGTGCTTTGAGCAGACACAAGGAACACAGCAATGAAGGAGGATCAGAAAATAGCTGAAAATAAATTCCATAGAAGCCCCCCTTCAGCAGTAGCACAACATTAAGACTTCTCCTAAGTCCAAGGATGCAGTTCCACATTAATACTGGCACTTCACCTATGAGGCAGGGAGTTGCCTCATATATTTAAGATTCCTTCACTAAGAAAACACATGGTGCAACTCCTCTCCCTGATACCTCATGTAAAGGACATCAACAGTGACAAAACGAAAAGCAGGCCAAAGACTGCAGTTTCACCTCAGGTGTAATGGCCTCCAGATTCTTAGGTGAGGATTTAGTGATCAGCTAAATAATACATACAATTCTTTCCATAATACCTTAACACTATCATAAAAAGTGCTATAGGGCCAAATTCTAAATTTTAGAAGAGGCAGGTTAGTGGTCAGAAGTACATGCCTACTCAAAGTTTAAATCTGGAATTTTGCCATCCTAATGCTTATCAATATCTACAGGGTAGGTGTCAAGAGGATGGGGCCAAGCTCTTTCACTGGAGCCCAGTGATGGGACAAGGGGCAATGATCACAAACTGGAATATAGGAAATTACACCTAATCACAAAGAAAATTCTTTCCTGTGAGGGTAGCAAAGCACTGGTACAGGCTGTCCAGAGAGGTTGTGGAGTTTCGTTTTCTGAAGGGATCCAAAACCTATCTGGATGCATTCCTGGAGAACCTGTTCTAGGTGAACCTGCTTTGGGGAAACTGGATCAGATGATCTCCAGAGTTCCTCTTCCAACTTCTACCATTCTCTGATTTTGGCCTCAAGTTGTGCCAGGGGAGGTTCAGGTTGGAAATTAGGAAAGATTTCTTCACAGATACAGTTATCAAGCACTGAAAAGGCTGCCCACTGACGTGGGAGTCACCTTCCCTGGAGGTATTTAAAAGATGCATGGATGTGGCGCTTAGGGGAATGGTTTAGCAACAATGGCTTATCAGTAGTTGTGGGATTGCACGCTTAAGGCGGGCAGCTGGATTTATCACAAAGCTCCCTTCCAACTTCAACAGTTATATGATTCTATGACCCTGTAAAACAAAATTATTTGTGCAACAGAGGGAAAAATTCCTCAAGGAAGGGCATAAATTCCAGACTTGACTTATTCTGATGATTTCATCAAAAACTTCATTTCTTCACATAAGACAGTCAAGACTGGTTAACTGTGGTAAGGTTTAAGTTACTGTGACAAAGTAAATACTAGTACAGCTAGACCATGGCATTTGCCTGTCAAATCTTCACATTTAAAAAGCATAACACTTCAGATTAGAACTACTGCACCACACCAATGCCTAGAGGAGAAAAATGCAACCGAACAACTACCAGCTTCAATGTAAACATCAACGTTTTTCTCAACTATTTAAAGCCATTTCTTACTACCAGAACTAAAGTGTAACAATATAATTTGAAAGGTGCACCTTTCCTCCCTCACTCCTGCTTGTTTGTAAGGAAGTTTCAAGCCAGGTATGAAGAACAAAAGTAATCACCCTTTATCATTGTCAAAAATAACTGCTTTCTAGAGTGAGAGTTTTGAGGACATTTTACATCATCTAAATTACATTATGAAGGGAAGAGAAAACAACATTTACTTACACCAAGTACTTGAAAAACTGTGTATCCCATCTCTGCAAATACTGGTTTCCGCTCTCTGACACTTAGTAGAGGCACTGGATACGCTAGGGTCATGGATGAAAAGGGAAAAGGTCAGTGTTTACCCATCACCAACTGGAAGGCTTGCTAATCTGTGTACTTACTTCTAACCTCAGCTATAACTTATGCTTCTTAATCTCCATATCGGAGAATCCAAATGAACTAGAGCCTCTCTCTGATTCTCTGTCATGGGCTGTTGCTCAGCTCACTGCATGGTTTCCCTACTCACAGCTAGATCCTACAGAGTCACTGTGGCAGAGACTTGCTGCTGCTTTCATGCGCTTTGCCAGCTGTGTTCTTTGCAATAGGCCATGTGGATGGAAACATCATGGATTAATTAGTCTTTAGGTCACCAGCTGTGTGAAAGGTTGCCAGGCTTCATACTTGCTTGAATAAGAAAACTGTTTATATCCTCTACAACAATGCTCTCATACCGAGTGAAGTACCACTTCGTACTGGTAAGCAAGAATAGAGCAAATGAGGATGTTCATACAAAGAAACACATTTGCAAGTTCCACTACTGCAATGGGACACCCATAGAGACGGAAACTAGGGAAGGCAAAGAGATGCAAGTGATCACAGACCACAACATGAAGCCATTTGTAAAAAAAAAAAAAACTGTCAGGACTGTGAGGTTAAAGATGTGAAACTGGTAAAAGAAAAAGAGAAGTAGCTTGGAAAGAGAAAGCAAAATATTAAAGAAGCTACCATAATTGTCAACATGCAGATAGAAACCTGGACAGCAGAAATCCACCACCAACTCAAAAAAAACAAGTGAGTGATACATATTTGTGCTCTTGGAGCTACTAGAATTTTAGGCTTCTTTATAAAAAATAAATTCATTCAGGTCATGAAATTTGTGTATGATAATTTTTTTAATCTATTCCACCTAAGCAACTGCTGCATGCTGCACCTTACCTAATGCCCTGCTACTACCTCATAAGCAGCAGTGCAACACAAAACAAAACAGCACCTGTATGGCTAACTTAGGTGTTGGCATTACTCAAGCAAGTACACAAGCTGCTCTAGAAGGCCTTTAGGACAGTAATTTCAGGTCTTGCTCATGATAGCTTTATCTGTTCCTCAGGGCACTAGGAATCTGCATAAATACTTTCCTTTGATGAACCTGGAGCAGTCTTACAGTGACAGAGATGCACACTAACTGGATGGGGAAGCATCAGCCTGCAACAGACTGTGGAAGGTCTCTGCACAACCTCTGGTGGTTCATGTTCCATGGCCTCCATCCACCTCTTTGAAAGAATGCCTGCTGCATTTTTACAGGCCCAAAGATTAAAAATGTATTAATTAGTAAGTTACCTTTATAAGGACTGAATACTTCTATCCATTCTATGAAGTGGCAATACTTTTATGATATACTCATGTTCAGAAATTTAATTAAAAACCTCTGATTCATCAGCTGCAGATTTGGTTTATTAACTTCCCTTCAAATCGTGCTACTGTGCCAACAAGTGTCAGACATAGTCTACTACTGTGAGTTTGGATTTCACAGCTTTCTTGTTAGCTAAGAAGATGAAAAAAAAGGAATAAATCAAAGAAGTGGTGAAGCCCTGGAATGGGCTGTCCAGCGAGGTCATTGGGGCCCCATCCCTGAAGGTATTTAAGAGCAGGCTGGATGAGGCTCTGGCCAGCCTGATGTAGTGTGGGGTATCCCTGCCCATGGCAGGGGGGTTGCAACTGGATGATCCTTGTGGTCCCTTCCAACCCTGACTGATACTGTGATACTACCGTAAGTCTAGCAGGACAATGACTTCCCATGTATGAAACTTTAGTCTTGCATGAGTGTAAAACAAAATCCTGCAAAGATTAAGTATTTTTCTTGTGTGAACACCTTGTATTTTCCACTAGAGATTTTACATTTATACAGGTTTCAAAATGTTAAAACTTACTCCCAAATTCTGCTCCCAAGCTCGACAATAACCGGTTTGGAAAAACTTTCAGCCAGGGTTTTTCCAGCTTATGGATGAGAATACCACAGAGATAGGGTTTATCTGGTAGAATCTGATCATCAAATTTCTGGTAAGTTGGTGAAACAAACAGGAATCCTCCCCAGTCTTCTGTACCAAGGAACTTTCCAGTAAATGTAATATTTCCCATGGTTTTTTATTAACTTTCCTGTAGAAAGAGGAAAAGCATCTTAGCACATCTGGAGAAGTAATACACTATGGCAAGAAAACTAATCTAACCAGTGGTCCCTGACAGACACGTATGCTATACAGCATCTCTCACATCTTCACACAAGTCTGACAGATACCTAAACCCAAGTGCTCTATATAGTTACTAATCAAATGAACTTTAATGTGAAACTAGGAAGGATGTTGATTTGCTGGAAGGTGTCCAGAGAAGGGCAACGAAGTTGGTGAGGGGTTTGGAACACAAGCCCTATGAGGAGAGGCTGAGGGAGCTGGGGGTGCTTAGCCTGGAGAAGAGGAGACTCAGAGGTGACCTTATTGCTGTCTACAACTACCTGAAGGGAGGTTGTGGACAAGTGGAGGTTGGTCTCTTCTCCCAGGCAGCCAGCACCAGAACAAGAGGACACAGTCTCAAGCTACACCAGGGGAGGTTTAGGCTGGATGTCAGGAAGAAGTTCTCTACAGAGAGAGTGATTGCCCATTGGAATGGGCTGCCCGTGGAGGTGGTGGAGTCACCTTCATTGGAGGTGCTCAGGAGGAGACTTGATGGGGTGCTTGGTGCCATGGTTTAGTTGTTTAGGTGGGTTGGATTGGTTGATAGGTTGGACGTGATGATCTTGAAGGTCTCTTCCAACCTGCTTTATTGTATATATTGTATATTGTAAATCCCCAAACCACTGTTCCAGCAGACGCTAGTTGATGATCTGCTATTAACGTGCCTCAGATATGCTTCTAACAAATGAAGTTCTAAATGTCACTGTCTAAAAGACTTGTATCCACAGTCTCCTCCACAGTATGACTGAGCGACATAAAAACACCTACCAACAGGATGTTTGCAGACGTATGAAACAAAACCCTCTTTCTTTTTTTCCTCTTCCTGTTGCTTGTTTAGAACCCAAGGCTAAGACCAGAATCATTAGGCACCCACTAACACTTCTGAGAAAAAATTAGGTATCGACTTGCAGCTTTAAATATCAGCAAGAAGATATTAGGAAGCAGTAAGTCAGCCATTCAAGTTACATACCATTCATGGCATCCTTATAGATGTCAATAAATAATTTTAACATTTCAGCTGGAAAGATTTCTTCTTCTGGCAAACACTGCAACAGAACGATAACTTCCGCCTGACCCAAACCATGCAGTCCAGTTGTTGAGAAGTACCAGCACTTTGTGGAACAATCTGCAATTAAAAAGACAGACACACCACAATAATATTGCTCTACAGTCAGAAAAAGGAAGCTGGATTTAATGGAAACGAAAACGTGTGCTACTCACAAGTCATTAGCTTGACATTTACAAGCAAGTTTGCATTTAGGATGAAAGTTACTGGGTAAGGACTGCCTTCCGCAAGGAGAAAGACGACCTGTTGGCGAGACGGCTGTTCTTCCACCAGAGGATCTAAATAATTTCACGCACAATTTAGTTCAACATATCAGCCAGCTACTTAAAACAAGAATTACAGCTCAAAGCATAGCAAATAGTGTCCCATCTTATTTTAAGAGGCTGGTAATTACTCTCAAATTTAGACCCACCACAGAGCTAGCAATAATTAGTTTATTAGCCTAAGAGTCAAGGAATGTATCCAAACAAGGCAGTAACTTGTAACAAAGGTGTACACTGCTGGGGAGGGATTTGGAGCACAAGCCCTATGAGCAGAGGCTGAGGGAGCTGGGGTTGCTTAGCCTGGAGAAGAGGAGGCTCAGGGGAGACCTTATGCTGTCTATAACTACCTGAAGAGAGATTGTAGACAGGTGGTGGCCCAGTCTCTTATCCCCAGGCAACCAGTGCCAGAACAAGAGGACACAGACTCAAGCTGTGCCAGGGGAGGTTTAGGCTGGATGTTAGGAAGAAATTCTTCATAAAGAGAATGATTGCCCATTGGAATGGGCTACCCGTGGAGGTGGTGGAGTCACCTTCATTGGAGGTGTTCAGGAGGAGACTTGATGGAGTGCTTGGCTGCATGGTTTAGTTGTTTAGGTGGGTTGGATTGGTTGATGGGTTGGACTCGATGATCTTGAAGGTCTCTTTCAGCCTGGTGTATTGTATTGTATTATTGTATTGAGGTGTTTAGGAGGAGACTGGATGGGGTGCTCAGTGCCATGGTTTAGTTGATTAGATAGTGCTGGATGATAGGTTGGACTCTATCTCAAAGGTCTCTTCCAACCTGGTTTATTCTATTCTAACATTCATTAGGTAACTATTGAGTAACTGTGTATGCAGTCTCCTCATCCATATACTGGTAAGCACCATCAGTGAGCATCCATTACTATAATGCATTTAAGATATGAAGCATTCTCTTCCTGAAATCAACCTTATTAATGATGCACATTACACTATCCAACAATGCAGTGTGCAGCAAATACACTATATTAGAACTGTATTGAAAGAAAAATTACATACACACAAGTTTGTACTTAGAAATCCTGTATGAAGAGAATAAATATTAACAGTTTTCTCTAATTTTACCTTTTCCTTTTTCACTCACTGCAAGCAGAAGTGGTGGCAGTTGATCACCATCAGGAACAAGGCTGATTGCTTTACTGACACAGTTTTCAACACCACAGAGTTGTCTGTAACGTGAAGGACTGGGTGATGTAGCCTGAGGAACTGAACTGTAGCTAGTGCTCACAGCTTCTGCAGTAGAACACTTTCTGGTTTTTGGAGTATCAAATGTGTATTTTTGTGCTGCCTTGACTGGGCCTGCAATAGCTTGCTGTGCATCATCTGAAGAGAAAGAAGATGGTAATTCCTCCATTCTTGTAACTAGATTAACTTCTTCAACAGGCTCTGGATTTACATTCGTTGATACATCATCTGCCTCTGGTTTTGCAGCCTATGAAGAAGAAAAATTGAGAAGTCCACACTCTTGTCACACAAGAGCTAAACTTCTACTACTGGCATTCCAGAAGCAAAAAAGAAAAGTAAGTGTATCATATGTACTGAGAATGCCTTTCCAGTCAACAAGGGGAAAGATGCCAAATCTCTCCTGGATCTTCCCTCCTGCCATGCCACCTTTAGAAGTTACATTAGGAAAAGATGCATCATTAATTTATTTGTTCAGGAACAGAAAAATTCCTGTCACAGTGCTGAAGATTAATTCCTAAGCATACAACAGTGAGATATAACACAATCAACAATAAACCAAGTACTCTCCAGGAATCTGTTTAGCATTACCATTTCCCCACTCACAGCTACTGAACACTGCCACCACTGTAACTTGCCATCATAAGGATCTGCAAATGTATTTCTGTTTCTGCATTATCTACTGACAACTGAGTCCAGCATTTTGTAGTTTGATTAACTTCAAGTTTGGAGTCAAACCTATGCTGCACCCCCAGCAAAACAGGTATGACAAACTATAAGCACAGGCACATTAGAATATGAGCTGTCAAAACATCCAAAACATCATGAGGTGTGCTACTGCCTTTCAAGTAAGCCAAAAAGAATGTATGAACAATCCTAACACTCTGTGCTTGCTGTGTAACAGTTGTCCTGGTATTTCATCAGCTTCCAGCAAATACTGTAAAAGAGTAGGAGGGGAAAAAAGTATAAAGAAAAGGGGAAAAAAATGCAAGGAGAACATGGGAGTGGGAAGGGGGAAAAAAACAAGGAACCCCAAAAGAGCACCCCACAAACAGGAGAGAAAACCATGGTTAAATTGGCCTCTGACAAACTTCTTTGTCATGCATTTACTAGTGTTTCATAATAGTTTATACTTCTGACCTGCATTGCATCCCGTGGCAGTATGTTCAGGATTATGTGCTACCTTGTAAGGCCCATCCCTCGCTTTAAGGCTGCAGTATGGTGGTTCTGTTTGAGCTTCTGAAGCTGCATACAAGAACCTGATGGTATGGTTCTTGTTTTCCACCCACTTGGCCCGTGCTGCTTTTAATTTTAGGTATTGCTGCCTTTTTTCCATGTAGAAGTAATCTAATCCTTCCCCAAAATGGAAGACAGGTTGTACCTTTTTATTACTGCAACTTATTGGAGCCCTTCTTCAAATGAAACCACATTCACTCTTATCCAGTCTTGATGAATTAAGGCTGATTTACATGCTATACACCTAGTAACTGTTCAGATCCTCCATATACATATACTAATGATCTGGTCCTGTTCTTAGCTTTACTAATTTATTTTACAAACTGTTGAACACTGTTAGAATAATAGAATTTACTTTATCAGTTCAGAGAGCACTTCAGAGATATGTTCTACTTTAAAAAGGCTCCACTGAGGAATCTCTTCACAACAAATTGCTTTCCTCAAGAAACTTAAAAGATTTTCTTGTTAAGTGCAACTAGTTCGACACCAAGAATATGCTCTGTTCAGCCAGGTGGTGAAGCTGAAAGAGGAGGTGGAAAGCTTATAAGGAATTAAGAGTGTGACAAGGAAACAGATTGGTGGATCCATGCTCTGCAGCAAAGACAGCAAGTGAAGGCTTGGCAAGAAGCAGAGGACTCCCTCCCCTCTTGTCATCAAGCAGAAGAAGAGAACCTAAGGAAAGCAGAGAACAGAGAGAGTTCCCTCTTTGGAAAAGCAAGCGAATCCTCTTCTGGCCACTCTCACCTTTGCAGCTGCCCTTGCACAATAGGTATGGGACTCTGGAACTTGAGGACCAAGCAAATGAAGACACAGACAAAGGTCACTCACCCCAGGGCCTTAGGACTACTTCAGTTAAGAAAAAAAGGGAGAGTAATTATGATGGGTAAATCCCTTCTGAGGGTAACAGAGGACCCTGCATGTTGACTAGACCCATACCACAGGGAAGCCTGCAGCCTCCCTGAGGCATGGACGTCCCTAGGAAACTGGCCTACTGATTATTACTTGGCATTGGTTACAGAAAGAAGTCCAAATGTAATTAA
Source organism: Colaptes auratus (assembly GCA_015227895.2). Taxonomy (NCBI): domain Eukaryota; kingdom Metazoa; phylum Chordata; class Aves; order Piciformes; family Picidae; genus Colaptes; species Colaptes auratus. The sequence continues at coordinate 3,219,981 of CM026897.1, read as the reverse complement.
AAAGGACTTCAAGGCTTTGGGTGAATTGGTTGAAGGCTCAGGTGGACAAACAGTGTTCCCATCAATCCCTCAAGGGGCAGCAAAGAATACTGAAAGGAGAAAAACACACCTGTTGAACACATGGCTCAGAGGCTGGTGTCACCGACAGAATGTTTGGTTTTTTAATCATGGGCAGTTTACATGGCACCTGGCCTGCTGGTGACAAACAGACATCAATCTCAGAGGAAAAAGGATCCTCATGCATGAGTTGGCAGGCTCACTGGAAGGGCTTTATACTGGGTGCATAAAGGGAAGGGGATAGAAACAGGCTCACCAGAATTAAGCCTAAGGGCAACATGCTAGTGTTGCCCAGCTCAAGTGCATCTACACAAGTGCATGCAGCAGAGGCAACGAACAGGAGAAGCTGGAAGACATCGTGCAGCAGGACAGCTATGACAGTCACCATCACAGAAACACAATGGGATGACTGGAGTGCTGCAATGGATAGCTCTAAGCTCCTCAGAAAGGACAGGCAGGAAAGAACAGGTACTGGATTGGCTCCACATATTAGGGAGTGTTTTGACTATGTAGACCTCAAGGACTGTGATGGCGTGGTTGAATGCTTATGGGTGAGGATGGAAGGCCAACAAGGCAGTCTGTTACAGATCACCTAACCAGGATGAAGAGGTTCATGAAGTGTTCTACATAGCACTGACAGAAGTGTCCAAATTGACAGCCTTTGTTCTCGTGGAGGACTTCAAATACAACAGAGCAGAGAGGGAGTCCAGGAGGTTCCTGGAGTGTGTGGAAGGTAACTTCATGACTCAGCTGTTAAGTGAGTCCACCAGGGAAGGTGCCATGACAGATCTGCTATTTACTAACAGAGAAGGACTGGTAGGTGATGTGGTGGTGGAAGGCTGTCTTTGGCTTAGCAACCACAAAGTAATACTGCTCTCAGTTCTTGGTAAAGTAAGGAGCGGGGTGAGCAAAACCACTACTGTGGATTTCTGGAGGGTAGGCCTGTTCAGGTCACTGGTTGAGAGAGTTCCTTGCAAGACAGTCCTGAAAGGCAAAGGAGTCCAGGGAGGATGGACATTTTTCAAAAAGGAGCTTTGAGGCACAGGAGCAAGCTGTTCTGTAAGGAACTGACGGGGGAAATGACTGGCCATGCTGAACAGGAAGCTTTTGCTGGGGCTTAAAAGGAGAGCTTACCACCTTTGGGGGAAGGGGAAGGCTACTCAAGAGGAGTACAGGGATCTATTTAGGGCATGCAGAAAGAACATTAGGAAGGCAAAAGCCCAACTAGAGTTCATTCTGGCCAGTGCAGCAAGAGAAAATAAAATGTATTTTTCACAAATATATTTACAACAAAAAGAGAGCCAAGCAGTATCTCCATCCCCTAATGGATGCAAAGGGGAATATTGCCACCAAGGATGAGGTGACCTCCCTAGTGGATGAAGGAAAGGCTATGGACGTTGCATACCCAGACTTCAGTAAAGCACTTGATGCTGGCAGCTCATGTGTCAGACAGCTGTATGTTGGTGGTGGCCTCTTCTCCCAAGTAACTAATAGGTCAAGTGGTAGTGGCCTCAGCCTGTGTCAGAAGATCAGAATGGGTATTAGGAACAGTTTCTTTACTGGAAAAGCAGTGAGGCATCGGAACAGGCTGCTCAGGGAAGAGATGGAGTCACCATTCCTGGAGATGTTCAAAAACCAAGAAGATGTTTTACTCTGGGACATGGTCTATTGGTGAGGAAGGCAATGGGAGAAGGTTGCACTTAATTCAGTGGTCTTTTCCAACCTTAATGAATTTACAATTCTATGCTCTATTGCAAAAAGTGAATCAGTTCAATATCACTTCACATTAGTTTTTGGTGCACCCTATAATATAGTCCTGTAGGACAATCATCCAGAGAAGTGTGGCCAGAGGGTTGAGCAGTGCAGATGGGGAGAATCAGCTCTCTCTTGTGAGACCCCACCTGGAGTACTGTGTCCAGTTCTGGAACCTGTATTACAAGAATGACCTGGACATGCTGGAACATGTCCAGAGAAGGGCCACGAGGATGATCAGAGGGTTGGAGCTCCTCTCCTGCAAGGACATGCTGAGAGAGTTGGGGTTGTTCAGTCTGGAAAACATGTTACCTGCATTTCTGGCAAGTCAGGGTTAACTTACACTTGGTGATAATCCCTGTGCTGTAGGTGAAACTCTTCTTACATCTTCTATTTTGGCACTTGGAGGATGATTCACAAAATCAACCTTCCTGTCTTCTCTGGGAGACAGCTCTAGGAAAGTTTAAGAAAACAACACCAACTTCATATTGTACTGCTCCAATAGCTGAAAGGGATAAAAATTAAGCCACTTCTCCTCCCAGCATTTTTATATAGCTTAGGAGACTTCTGGTTTGTATTGTGACCATGTCTCACAGTAAAAAAACACCAACAAAAACCAAAACCCAAACAACTCTAAGTAGTAACTTCTCCCTAAACAACTAGTGATAGGATTTTTTTTCCTGTGAGACAGTCACAACACAAACCAGAAATCTCTTAAGCTATATAAAAATACTGAAAGTATTACCTACACACTAAAAAAGAATTACAATGTAAACATAGAGGACAATGAAAAAAAGTAACATCCACCTTTTGCAAGTGGAGACTAAGACTTAGTCAAGCTCACACACAGCATCAAAAACGGGAACTAGAAGTTGTTTTCCAGTGTCCCAATTCAGAGTTTCCATTTCCCTCCAAAACCAGTACTACACTAAGCACACATTGAAGCGATCCCAGCGGCAGCCAGTGACAAGCGGAGTCCCTCAAGGATCAGTCCTGGGGACCAGGCTTGTTCAACATCTTTGTGGGTGCCATGGACAGTGGCATTGAGTGCACCCTCAGCAAGGTTGCTGATGACACCAAGCTGTGTGGTGCAGCAGACACGCTGCAGGGAAGGGATGCCATCCAGAGGGACCTGGACAGGCTGGAGAGGTGGGCACAGGCCAACCTCAGGAGCTTCAACAAGAACAAGTGCAGGGTCCTGCATCTGGGGCGAGGCAATCCCAGGCACAAATCCAGGCTGGGCAGGGACTGGCTGGGGAGCAGCCCTGAGGAGAGAGACTTGGGGGTGCTGGTGGACGAGAAGCTCAACATGAGCTCTCAGTGTGCACTTGCAGCACAGAAAGCCAATCAGATCCTGGGCTGCATCAGGAGAAGTGTGGCCAGCAGGTCAAGGGAGGTGATTCTCCCCCTCTACGCAGCTCTGCTGAGACCCCACTTGGAGTACTGCCTCCAGTTCTGGAGCCTCTATTACAAGAGGGATCTGGAGGTGCTGGAAGGTGTCCAGAGAAGGGCCACGAGGATGATCAGAGGGCTGGAGCACCTCTCCTGTGAGGACAGACTGAAGCAGTTGGGGCTGTTCAGTCTGGAGAAGAGAAGGCTCTGAGGTGACCTCATTGTGGCCTTCCAGTATCTGAAAGGGGCCTACAAGAAGGCTGGGGAGGGACTTTTCAGGCTATCAGGGAGTGATAGGACTAGGGGGAATGGAATGAAACTGGAGGTGGGGAGATTCAGGCTAGATGTGAGGAGGAAGTTCTTCCCCATGAGGGTGGTAAAGCCCTGGAATGGGTTGTCCAGGGAGGTGGTTGAGGCCCTGTCCCTTGAGGTGTTTAAGACCAGGCTGGATGAGGCTCTGGCCAGCCTGATCTAGTGTAGAGTGTCCCTGCCCATGGCAGGGGGGTTGGAATTAGATGATCCTTGTGGTCCCCTTTCAACCCTAACTGAAACTATGAAACTATGATCCTGATAGCCTTAAGATGTACTATACTATGTTCAGCATACCTTTAATATTGGGTTGTCCAAATCCTAACACAGGTGAAGAAGCTGTAGCAGAAACATTAGATGCCTGGGCTTCCTTTGTAGGTGAATCAGCAGCAGAAGGCTCACAGGAAGTAGTGGAACTGGGGTCAGGATCAGTTGAACTCATCTTTTCAAATGCCTGTGCTACAAAAAAAAACCCAAAAAACCAAAACAAAAAACCCTAGTGTGGTTGGTTTTTAAGACCTCACAATTTATTTCATTTCATTTGTGGTATCGTGGGCTGGATTTTTGCAGTAGTAGTGCACAACTTGTAAGGTAGTTAAGGAGAACAAATGCTCAAGCCATTCTACAGAAGAAAATTTAGGTATCTTAATTTCCTAACTACACATGTGCCTAATTTGCTCTCAGCAAATTGAAACAGACCTTGCTACTGTTGAAGTGACTACTTGGAACCATACAATCCATGTACCTTAGTGTAAATATGTCTGTCATCACGTTAGTCAAGCCAAATTCCATTCAGGTGGCATTAAAAATCTCTTGTGTTTTCAACTCATTTAAGTATCAATAATGAGGGCCATCTTAGTTTTTTCTCCTGATGTTTCCACTAGCAGCTATGCTCCTCTTTTGAGTTAAGAAAAGTTCATCTTATGATTCATTACTGAAGCAGTTTTAAAAACATCAGGACAGAAAGCTACATAAAATGGGCAGGCAAATAACCAGTGAAAGTAAGCAAGCAAATGGCTTTAAGTGCAGAAAAGGCTACTGTGGAGGGAAGATCACTTTTTGCTAGACTCCTGGCACAGATGACCCAACAGCTAAATTCTATATATTACACTCCTATGGAACTCAGGCAGTGGGGTTTTGGGTTTGGTTTTTTTTGGTTGATTGGTGTTGGGATTTATTTGCTTGGATTTTTTTCCCCCCACAAACCATCAACTAAACACATTGCTACTTCAAATTTAAAGTAAGAGCTGCGATCCAGCTAAGCACTATGACTATTCTCTTTCTTGTTCCAACCAAGTGTCATGGCTAAAACCCATCTGGCAGTGAAACACCATGCAAGTGCTTGCTCACTCAATACACACTTCCAGCTTCTGCCTGCTAATGCCACACATCCCCAGCTGCTTGTCATCTCCCAGCCACCCCTTGCTCAGCCAACACACCCCCACAGCCACTGCTTGCTGACCCAGCCACTAGTTGCTCCTGCCACACCCTCCCCAGCCAAAGCTTGTTAAGCCCCCAGCCTTTTCTTGCTGCCCAGCCACTGCTTGCTCACCCAGCACGCCCCCACCCCAGATGCCTCTTGCTCACCTGACACAGTTCCTCAGATACTGACTGCTAACCCTACAGTCCCCCACCTCTCCTTGCCCTCCCAGCCATGCCTTGCACACCCCACCCAACCTCACAGTTTCTTCTTGCCCTCTAGTGACTCCTTGCCCATGCCACACCCACCCCCAGCCACTCCTTGCTCACTCAACACAGCACCCCAGCCACTGACTGCTAACCCCACATGTCCCTCAGCATCTTTTTGCCCCCTAGCCACTCCTTGCTCACCCTATGCCGCCTCAAACCCATTGCTTGCTGACACCCACCAGCCCCTGCTTGACCCCCATGCCACAGCCACTGGCTGCTTACTCCACACACACTCCCGAGCTGCTACTTGCTTAGCCCAAATGCTCCCTCCTGATGCTCCTTGCATTCTAGCTACTGCTTGCTCTCCCTACAACCCAACCCCACTGCTGCTTCCCCACCCACAACCTGCTCCTTGCTCCCCCCACACCTCCCCATACCCTCTCTGCCTTGGAGAATGAGTGAGATATTAGAAAGATAAAGGTCAGAAGACTTGAGATACAAATTAGTTATGGAAAGATAATTAAATCAGAATAACAACATTAGTAATAAGAATATAGAAATAAGTGATGCACAATGGCAAGTACTCACTGTCCTCTTGCCAGTGCCCAATATTTCTGGTGTGTGATCCCATAAGAGAATAATGCTGACATCATAGCCTGGGAAGAGTGGTACTCCTCATCTATATATTCTGACTATGATGTACGATTGAGAATGTTCCACTGGTCAGTTTTGGTCCATTGCTTACTACTGTTGCAGCGACTACATTGAACCATATGATCCCTGTACTTTCATGTAAATAACCTCTATAACAATTCTCACACTTAACTCCAAACACAGCACTACCAAGAAGAAAATCTTGCTCTATTTTCAGGCAAACCAAGGACACTCAGAAATAGGAAAAAAATGACACATATTAAATTAGTAAAGCTCCTAAAAATGACTAAAGTGATGTTAGCTCTATCTATTCTTCTGTAATGCATTTGTTCATAAAATAACCTTTTTGTTTTTACCTTTAATACAATCATAACAGCCAGTACAGACCCTTGCTTCCTTCTCCATGAATTGTAGTTTGCATTTTCGTTTGCAACAGCCACCACAAAAAACCTGAACCAGAAAAAGATAAAGTTACATATTACAGACAAAATCCCACCATTTCCTGAATTAAGTTCCTGTTATTAATCACTCCTTTTACTAAAACAGACTGCATTATATAAAGTGTGCATGCATAGTTTTGGAAGCATTGATGGAGAAAAGGAGCTTTGGTATGTGGGTAGTGGTCAATGGCTCAATGTCCAAAAGGAGATGAGTGATGAGTGGAATATCTCATGGGCTGGTACTGGGACCAGTGCTAGTTAACATCTTTGTCAGTGACTCACACTATGGAATTGAGTCCACAGTACATTAGCAGTTGGAAGGGACCTTGTTGTAATACAGATGTTCTATTTACCCTGAGCACAGCTTCCAAGACAAGATGTAAGCAGGTGAAGACATTTATTATGTTATACAGCAAAGTTATATAGTCTACCAGAAGGCACATGTGTCGCATCTTAATTGATTATCTGCTACTGGCATCCATGTAATTAAGGTATACAGTAAGTCAAAATAACAAAACAGTATTTTAACACATCCAACCAAATTCTGCCTAATTTCTCTCCTTCAGCTACAAGGTGTTTCCATGCTTTTCTGAGTCAAAGACTAAACATAGCCTTCTCTAATTTGAGCAAAGGCAAATCTTCACAGCCTTCCAAAGCTATCTGAAAACAATCCTTCTCCCACAGGACCTCAAGAGATCAGAGTCCACCCCCCCTCTGCCAAAGCAGAATCACCTGGGGTAGTCCACATAGGAACACATCCAGGTGGGTTTTGAAAGTCTCCAGAGAAGGAGACTCCACAACCTCCCTAGGCAGCCTGTTCCAGTGCTCCATTACCCTCACTGTGAACAAGTTTCTCCTCATGTTGAGGTGAAATCTCCTATGTTCAAGCTTGAACCTGTTGTTCCTTGTCTTATTACTGTGCACCACCAAAAAGAGCTTGGCCCTCTCCATTTGACATCCACCCCCTCAGATATTTATACACATTGATACAATACAATACAATACCCCTCTCAGTCTTCTCAAGATTAAACAGCCTCAGGGATCTCAGTCTCTCTTCATAGGGGAGATGCTCAAGTCCCCTAATCATCCTCATGACTCTCCGTTGGATTCTATCCAGCAGTTCTGTCTTTCTTGAACTGGGGACCCCAAAACTGGACACAGTATTCCAGGTGTGGTCTCACCAGGGCAGAGTAGAGAGGCAGAAGAACCTCCCTAGATCTGCTGGACACACTTTTCTTGATGCACCCCAGGATAACCATTGGCTCTCTTAGACACAAAAGGGCACATTGCTGTCCCATAGAGAACTTGCTGTCTGCTAGGACTCCAAGGTCTTTCTCTGCAGAGCTGCTTTCCAGCTGGGCAGCCCCTAACCTGTACTGGTGCCTGTTGTTATTCCTCCCCAGATGCAGGACCCTGCACTTGTCCTTATTGAACTTCATGAGGTTTACCTGCACCCAGACCTCCATGCTGCATTTCTTGAGCTTTTCTATGGGGATGTCATGGAAAACAGTATCAAAAGCCTTACTGAAGTCAAGGTATATGACATCCACTGCTCTTCCTTTCATCTACCCATTTGGTCATGGTTTTGTAGAAGGCTATCAGATTAGTCAGACAGGATCTCCCCTTGGTAAATCCATGTTGGCTACTTCTGATAACCTTCCTGTCTTCTTTGTGATTAGAGATAACCTCCAGGATGAGCTGCTCCATCATCTTTCCAGGGATGGAGGGGAGGCTGACTGGTCTGTGGTTGCCTGGGTCCTCCTCCTTGCCATTTAGAAGACTGGAGTGACATTTGCTTTCTTCCAGTCATAAGGCACCTCTCCCATTCTCCATGACTTTTCAAAGATGATGGAGGGAGGTTCAGCAACAGTATCAAACAGCTCTCAGCACTCGTGGATGCAACCCATCAGGGCCCATAGATTTGTCTGTCTTTAGTTGGTGTAAGAGATTTCTAACCTGGTTCTGACTGACCAGCAGAATGTCCACATCTCTCCAGTTCTGCTCCCTTGCTTCTAGAGACTGAGGTTTCCAAGGGCTGGTCTTAGGAGTAAAGCCTAAGGCAAAAAAGTTTGCAGAGAACACCATGCTGTGTGGTCTGGTTAACATGCTGGAGGGAAGGGATGACATCCAGAGGGGTTTGAACAGCTGGAGAGGTAGGTGTATGTCAACCCCATGAAGTTCAACAAGGCCCAAACACAAGGTCCTGTACCCGGGTTGGGGCAATCCCAAGCACAATTACAGGATGAGTGAGGAGTGAGTGGCTTGAAAACAGTCCTGAGGAGAACTTGGGCATGTCAGAGAATGATAAATTTAATATGAGCTGTCAACATGCACTTGCAGCCCAGAAAGCCAACCATGTCCTGGGCTGCATCAAAAGAAGTGTGACCAGCAGGATGGGGGAGGTGATTCTCCCCCTCTAACTCTGCTCTCATGAGACCCCCACTGGGAGTACTGCATTCAGTTCTGGTGCCCCCATCACAAGAAGGGCATCCAACTACTGGAACAGGTCCAGAGCAGAGCCACGAAGATGATTAGAGACTGGAGCACATTCCCTATGTCCCTATGAGGGCAGGCTACCAGTTGGGCCTGCTCAGCCTGAAGAGAAGGCTCTGGGGAGACCTTGTATCAGCTTTCCAGTACCTGAAGGAGCCTAGAGGAAAAATGAGGGACTTTTTACAGGGGCTTGTAGTGATAGGACATGGGGGAATGGCGTTAAGCCTGATGAGAGCAGATTTAGACTGGATACTAGACAGAAATTCTTTACAGCAATGGTGGTGAGACACTGGAGCAGGATGCCCAGGGAAGTTGTGGATGCCGTTCCCTAGAGTGCTCAAGACCAAGCTGGACAAGACCTTCATCAACCTGGTCTAGCGGAAGGTGCCCCTGCGAGAGAGACATAGCAGAGGGAGTTGGAACTAGATGACTTTTAAGGTCCCTTCCAACTTATATGTGATTCTGTGTCTACAACCCAACATTCCACAAAGAACATCCATTTTACGCAGCTAAGCTCTTGCCAGTACTTTCTCAGATTCAGCTATGAAAGAGAGTAGCACCCAGAATTTCCCGCTGTGAGCAGATCTAATCACACTCAATTAATCTAGATAAACAGCTAAAGCTGGATATTTCTGTTTCCTTTTTCTTTTCAAGATAGCTGTAAGCAGCTGCTATACAATTGCACAGTGATCAGAAAACTCTAAAAAATATACTTGTTTGATTCTAAATCCTCTAGCCTAATATAGCTAATATACATAATAGCCTAATATTCAAGCCTGTATCTTAAGGTCTCATGAAGAAGTCTTCAAAGTATGTACCACATATATGTACACATCAAACAGCAGCCTTGAGAAGGACACCTGTGATATTATACTGAAATTCTTATATGGACTGATGGAAGGAACTCCAGGTTGAACCATGATCCTCAAACTCACTCCTACTTTTGCTAATCCCATACCTGTTTTACACAGAAGAAATTTGATGGGAATAAGGACTGAACAAGAACTTCAGATTTTCTTTACCACTTCCATTTTATCTCTTAAAGTAACTGTTACAGTCTCCCATTAGAATTCAGATAATGGCTAGAACACAGTCTCATACCAGCAAAAACAGCCATTCCTTATCTACTGACCTTGCAGCACTGTGCCCTGCACTAAGTTTGTCACTAACAAATCAGTTTGTTACAAAATTCTAAGAAGCCTCTTCCATCTCATGGACAACTATAGAAGCCAGATCTCACTGCTTCCCAAGCTACTTACTAATGCTGGCTCAGGAACTATGTTGGCTAATTAGGCTCCTCAACTCTGTCAGAAAAAAAAAACATAGTTGTGTCCATGCTTCCTTCAGCAAAGTATTTTAAAAGCTTGTTGAAAACTGCTTAGAAGAACAGAACATGCTGTTCTATTCCAACAGGAAATATAACCTTGTCTATTTTAAATCGTGATCACCTGAAGAACCTGCAAGTGTTCAAGTCCATGGGACCCGATGAGATACACCCACGGGTGCTGAGAGAACTGGCAGATGAGGTTGCTAAGCCCCTCTCTATTCTATTCTATTCCAAAAGTCATGGCAGACTGGGGAAGTCCCCACAGACTGAAAAAGGGCAAACATTGCTCCCATTTTCAAGAAGGGTAAGAAGGAGGAACCAGGGGAACTCCAGGCCAGTCAGTCTCACCTCTGTGCCCGGGAAAGATCATGGAGCAGATCCTCCTGGAGGCACTACTGACTCAGAAGAATAGTGAAGAGATGATTGGGAGCAGTCAGCATGGCTTTGCCAAGGGCAAATCCTGCCTGACACAAACTTGGTGGCCTTCTATGAACAGGTGACAGCATTAATAGATGAGGGGTGAGCAACTGATGTCGTTTACCTGGACCTGAGCAAAGCCTTTGACACTGTCCCACACCACATCCTGGTCTCCAAGCTGGTGACACATGGGTTTGATGGGTGGACCACCAGATGGATAAAGAACTGGCTTGATGGCCGCACCCAAAGAGTGGCTGTCAATGGGTCCATGTCCCAGTGGAGGCCAGGGACAAGTGGAGTCCCTCAGGGATCAGTCCAGGGACCAGGCTTGGTCAACATCTTTGTGGGTGCCATGGACAGTTGCATTGAGTGCACCCTCAGCAAGGTTGCTGATGACACCAAGCTGTGTGGTGCAGCAGACAGGCTGGAGGGAAGGGATGCCATCCAGAGGGACCTGGACAGGCTGGAGAGGTGGGCACAAGCCAACCTCAGGAGCTTCAACAAGACCAAGTGCAGGCTCCTGCATCTGGGGCGAGGCAATCCCAGGCACAAATCCAGGCTGGGCAGGGACTGGCTGGGGAGCAGCCCAGAAGAGAGAGACTTGGGGATGCTGGTGGAGGAGAAGCTCAACAGGAGCTCTCAATGTGCACTTGCAGCCTGGAAAGCCAATCAGATCCTGGGCTGCAGCAGGAGAAGTGTGGCCAGCAGGTCAAGGGAGGTGATTCTCCCCCTCTACTCAGCTCTGCTGAGACCCCACCTGGAGTACTGCCTCCAGTTCTGGAGCCCCTAGTACAAGAGGGATCTGGAGGTGCTGGAAGGAGTCCAGAGAAGGGCCACGAGGATGAGCAGAGGGCTGGAGCACCTCTCCTATGAGGACAGACTGAAGGAGTTGGGGCCGTTCAGTTTGGAGAAGAGAAGGCTCCGAGGTGACCTCGTTGTGGCCTTCCAGTATCTGAAGGGGGCCTACAAGAAGGCTGGGGAGGGACTTTTCAGGCTATCAGGGAGTGATAGGACTAGGGGGAATGGAATGAAGCTGGAGGTGGGGAGATTCAGGCTAGATGTGAGGAGGAAGTTCTTCACCATGAGGGTGGTGAAGCCCTGGAATGGGTTGTCCAGAGAGGTGTTTGAGGCCCTGTCCCTGGAAGTGTTTAAGAGCAGGCTGGATGAGGCTCTGGCCAGCCTGATCTAGTGCAGGGTGTCCCTGCCCATGGCAGGGGGGTTGGAACAAGATGATCCTTGTGGTCCCTTCCAACCCTAACTGATACTATGATACTATGAAATCAGAGATGGGGACTAGATTACACCTGCACAACCCCAATTCAAAGAATTATGTCTCTAGTAAAGCTGTTTTCTGCAAGGGTGTGGTGGATGCCCTCAAACCTCCTCATAATCAAATCAGCATTAGTGTGGTACAGGCTCCAAAGGAAGTAAAGGCCTGATCCATATCTGGGCCAAGAACTCCTCCAATTAACCCATTCAACAAAGGAGCAGGATGAACAGGGACAGTTGTGGTTACAAGGAATCTCATGCATACCTTTCCCACTGTGTGCAATTTGACTATAAGCTGACCACCTTATTGCATAAATTTATGGCAGCCTAAGTGAGCTTTCTCTGAGCTCTCCCTGCTAGGCAGTGAGGTTGTGCAGTGATCTCTAGCAACATGATTTTATCCATGACAGATTGGAGGACAAGCCCAACATGAATTCTCCTTAGATGGCAACTGGACCGTACACCAGTCAGCTCTCCTCTTGAGCAGGGATGTCTCAGTATCAGGAGAAATTAGTTGTTTAGTGTCAATGACTAAGTTTTAAATAGAAAAAATCATGTCCAGTTATAACACTGTATGATTTAGTGTGTTGTTTGCTGAGCTTCTTCACTTGCTTAGCACGAGTATTTGGCCTGAGGCTACCAGCTGCATATTTTCACTTAGGTATCCCAAACATCTACCTACTTAGTCACAACAGGGCCTCCAGAGACTGTGTGAACCAGAAGACAAGGAGGCTTCAAGGCCACAGCTCTCAATGTCAGGTGCAACTAGACAAGATTACAGCCTGGCTAGAGCCACTGATGTAATTCAAGAAGTCTGGAGATGCCAGAACAGCATTTTTTGCAATAAAGAACAAGACAACCTCAGATCAAAATATTACTATTGGACCAAACTGTCACACACGGCTGTTATTGCCCACAGCATTTGTCATTCAGTTGGCTCCTTCTTCCTTTCCTAAGACCCCTTGCCAAAGGTGACCCTCCTGCTGCACCACTTCATTAAAAACAAAACCAAACATAAAATATCTTCATCAATGCTACAGACAGCAGGATCAAGTGCACCCTCAGCAAGTTTACTGATGACACCAAGCTGAGTGGTGTGGTCAGTACGCCAGACAAGAGGTGAAGACAAAGTAAGGCACAGGTAACGTAACAGAGGAGGGGAGATGATGATGAGCCTGCTCAGCAAAGAAATAATTTCTGGTTGAGGTAGAAAGAGGAAACATATCACAAGTGCTACAGATGGGTGAGAAAGCAGGGATCACTAAGCTCACACTTCTCTCCAGCACAGAAGACAGAATTCACAAATGTTGCTATTTTCACTGTTAAGAAATACCTTTTGGACCACATGAAAACCACACAGTTGTCTTCCATAGTAGTCCACAGAGGACAAGTGTAAAAATCTCTTTACAGAAAATGTGGTCAGGCGTGGCAGATCAAGCCACCGTTTAAAACAAAACTCACTCTCAAGAACTGTGTTTTAAAGTGTTGCAAAACTTCAGACAGGACATTCTGCCAAGTGAGTAAGTTCAATGACTTCTAGGTTTTCACAATGAGTTTCTAATTATCCTGGCAGCCAAATTCAAACCTACATTTTAGCTCACACCCACTGCAACTGAAGTAAACGCATACTATGCTGTCAATACACTGTGCTAGAAGAGGCATCTTGGGAGGTAAAAAACCCAACCAACCATCTCCAGATGTCTCTCAATACCAGGGATGCAAAAAGTTACCAAATTCTGACATTACTTCTTGCAATACCTCCTCATCCATAAAACTTACAGAGGAACACTGAAAAGTAAGTTCATTAGTATTGGTATTATTTCCATTTATGTACTAATACAAGTGTAAGGGCACACAAGGGAATTCTGATTTAAGAATAAACTTTGACATTGCCTCACTGCTGAAGACCACAGGTTGAAAAAAATTCTACAGATTACTTGCTCAGTTGGTGAGTAACATTCACCTCACAAGTGTAGCTGTTTTTAGTTTTACCCTGAGATGACTCCACTGGAGAATCAGAGATCTAAACACAGAGGACAGATTTATGCTATAAATCCTTTGCACTGGTACTGCTATTCAGATTGCAATCCTTCCTGATTCAGGGACATTGTTTTACAGCTAGTATTACTTACCTGACTTGACATCACTTCAATTTTTTAAAGCTTAAGTATTTAACTTGAATGCTGAGTGAAAAATTGATTCAATGCAACTATGAAGTGGTTCACTATCTCATCTTCTATGATCACATCAGCCTAACCAGTAATGTAAGACCAAGTAAGACTACTCTCTGTACTTCCCTTTAATGATTTACATAAAGGTCATACTTTTTAAACTAACATCAGTCTTTTGAACAAGATTTTATGAATGATTTTTTTTAAATGCTTTGAGCCTAGAACAACTCTGTCAGCATTTTTTTCCCCTTCTGTATTTTGGTTATGTCTACATCAGACTTGGTTTGCTTCTTGTTAACACAGCACCCCCTCCAATAACTTACCTTTCCACATGCACGGCAGTGGTGTCGTCTTTTCGTAAATGTAAACTTGACTTGGCAGTTCATGCAGTTGGGTGCTTCTGAATCAGGAACCCACAAGGGTTGTTTCCATGAGAGAGTTGCAGGTATTTTAGGTGATGCTGCATTTTTAGATGTTTGATTTCCTCCAGCTTCAGAGCTACTTTCTCTAGAACACGCAGGGTCAGAATTTTTACCAACCTTCATGCTGGTGCCTGAGATGGAAGCTTCTGGGGTAACAGAACTGGTTTCCTGGTTTTCTCTCTCAACATCTGCTCTGTTCAGCTGTCTCTGAACAACAGCTCCTGGGGAAAGGCCAAGCAACTGCTTTGGTCTTGCTCCTTCACTATGAACATTAGAAACTAGTGCTTCACTACCAGTCTCAGTTGTGTCCTGAATGTGAGACATAGTCTCTTCTGTTGCAAAGTCTGATTCATTGGCAGTAAGAGATACTTTGAGATTACTATTAACACTTGTTATCCTGTCCAGCTTTGCTTGCATGGGCTCCTCAGGGACCTCTGTGAAATCCAGGTTGTTCACATTTGTTAGATTCCCTTCATGTGCATCAGCTTCCACTAAGATACTATCATTGTCTGAAGATTTCAACACATTGGGCTGAAGACTTTGTCCATACAAGAAAGCATCGAGCTCAGCATCACTTATTAGAGTATCACTTTTAATAACATTCTCCTCAAGAGTGAAGTCAGCCATAACTGGGCTCATACTTCCATTGCAGTCAGAGTCTATATGAACACAGTAGGGCTCAGCTTCGTATTCCAGAAGACCAGGAGCAAAAGCTTCGATTTGCTGAGAATCACTGTCATCAACGACATTCTCTGTGTCATACTTCTCTCCATCTATACTTTTTTCCACTACATTTTCATCAACTTTTGCTGCATATGCTTCCTGTTCATGGAAGTCAGTGTTTTCACAGGATTCCCTGATAGAGAGATCAGTGCTAGACTTTACAGTATGAACAGTTAAAATATTACTAATAACCTCTGCCATTTCTTTTTGAGGTAAAGGATTAACTTTTTCTTCTGTTGCAACTAATGAACCACACAGAGACACAGGAAGTGGAAGACATGAGAGTGAGGTCTGGACATCCTCTACTGAACTTGAAACAGTGTTTAGTATTTCATGGCTATGAAGTTCTTTATTACCTACATTCTCTTCTGTGATTTTCTCTTCCAGTTCTACCTTAGCTCCTGTTTGACATGAGGAGCCTGGCAAAACAGAACTTCCAGGTAATGCTGTATAGCTTTCATGCAACTGAGCCCTCTTTGTCAGATCTGAAGGCATGGATTCAACATCGTTCTCATCTTTTGAGTCTACCTTTCCTGTGGCACTTCTTCCATCCACCTCTTTGCTTACAGGAGAGTGTGCACTTTCATCTTGTGGTTCACAAGGCAATTTTTCACACGCTTTCTCATCTTTGGGACTACGCACATCCAAATTCTGCGTCGCTACAGGGACACACAGAGTATTAAGATGAGCAGTTTGTTCAGGCTGATCAGATTCTCCACTGCACTTCAACTCTGTCCTATGCTGGTCATCACATGGATCGGTGATCTCTGTTGTAGTGTGACTGTCCAATTTTAAAGCTGAATGATTAATCTCCTCTGTTTTAAGATGTTCTGAATCTTCTAGCATCAAGCCTCCATCATTTGACTCTGTACTTGATACATTGCTACACCCAGCTGATGACACACAAGTAGAAACAGGTATGGGAGATGTGCCATAGCAAACCAAATCTTCCCTGTACTGGAAGTCATCTGACTGCAACTTTTGAGCATCTTCATGAGCAGCCACTGAATGGACCAAGTTACCTGTGTCATTAACAAGATCACACACAGGTATACTACACCTCCCCAGATTTGAAGCTTGAAGTTCACTTAAGGAACCACTGTCCACAGTAGACAAAAGATCAGGCCCAGCAACGCCCTTCTCATTTTGTTGTGAGTAATTCAGAAGCTCTTCACTTGTTCCAGTGTGGCTAGCTAGAGAGATTTCTTCTGATGAAGTACAACTGTTAGCATCCTCTTGCCATTTTGGTGTTGGGTATACACACTGCAAGCAATCCAGAACCGAAGAAAGCGAATGGTGTTTTGAGTCATACGGATTTTGAGGTGCTCTGTAGCAATCACATTCATCTATTTTAAACAAAAAGACATCAAAAGCAAAGGTTAGAAAGCTCCTCTCTTTCCACCCCCTCTCAATTCCACCTACTCATCAATACAAGCTTTTATTTAGCATATTGCTGGAATGTGTCCAGAAGAAGGCAACAAAGCTGGTGAGGCGTTTGGAGCACAGCCCTATGAGGAGAGGCTGAGGGAGCTGGGGTTGCTTAGCCTGGAGAAGAGGAGGCTCAGGGGAGACCTTATTGCTGTCTACAACTACCTGAAGGGAGGTTCTAGCCAGGTGGGGGTTGGTCTCTTCTCCCAGGCAACCAGCACCAGAACAAGAGGACACAGTCTGAGGCTACACCAGGGGAGGTTTAGGCTGGATGTTAGGAAGAAATTCTTCATAGAGAGGGTGCTTGCCCATTGGAATGGGCTGCCCAGGGAGGTGGTGGAGTCACCAGCACTGGAGGTGTTTACAAAGAGACTTGATGGGGTGCTTGGTGCCATGGTTTAGTTGATTAGATGGTGTTGGTCTATTCTATTCTGTATGTTATTTCCAAACTTCATGGTAACAGTCATTTGACCTAAGCTGTTTCGCTGGACAAGAAGTGTAGGAACTGACCTGTTGCACTCCGTTCAAATTCATCAAGCAGTTTATCCAAGTCACAGACTGCAGCTTTAAAGTAACTGTCCATCCTCGTTACAGTTCCAGTGAAGTTTTAGCCTTCTTAAACCTAAAAAGTAAACCAGATTGTAAGCAGCAAAATACTGTGAATAAAGCAAAGTCAAACCATTATTCTATGAAGTATATTTTTCTTTTTTCAGTAACTCTTTATTCTCCCTTCATATAAAGCAAGTAGAAACAGGGATGCAGACTGCTACCCCTCTACATACTCTGAAAACTCTACAGTACACTTAGAACACTATGCACACTACAGTCAAAATTTCACCTTAGACCATGATCTTGAAGCTGCCTTATTAAAACCAAATGCATCTGAAACCACATACTATGACACTGTAAAGTCACAAAGGTCAAAACCAGAAGGGATACTTTGATACTCTGCTCTGCCCCCCTGCACATTTCACACCACGCAGCTCACAGGTGAAAAACAAATACACACCATAAATACCTCTGTGACACAAGTCAGCTGTTTAAATAATTGATGCCTACGTAATCCCAAGCACTTCATAGAATCCAGAATGGTGGGGATTGGAAGGAGATCACCTAGCCCATCCCCCCAGCTAGAGCAGAATCACCTACTGTAAATCCCCCAGGAACACACAGACAGGTTTTGAATGCCTCCAGAGATGGAGACTCCAGAATCTACAAAACTGGTGCACAACCTTGCAGAGCATACCATCTGTCCCTTTGTCCACATCATTGATGAGTATGTCGAACAGAACTGGACCCAGTACTGATCCCTGGGGACCACCACTAACCACAGCCTTCCAACTAACCTCTGCCCCACTGACCACAACCCTCTGACCTTTGTGCTTCAGCCAGTTCCCAATCCTTCTCACTGTCCAACCATCCAATTCACATTTCTGTAATTTGGTTGTGAGTATGCTGTGGGAGTTGGTGTTGAAAATCTCACTAAAGTCAAGGTACATCACATCCACTGCACTCCCATCATCTATTCATTGTGTTATGCCTTTGTAAAAGGCTATCAGATTGGTCAAGCATAGAATCATAGAATGGTCTGGGTTGGAAGGCACCTCTAAAGTGTCTCTGTATGGATAGGGTAATGGCCAAAGCAACAAAGATAAAACACAAGAAAAGTACAGAGAAAGACAAAATACTATGTTTATTCCATCAGGCAACACATATTTGTATCTATCTTGTTAGTGTGGCTGCATGTGATTGTTTAACACACTCTGCTCAAGATTCTTATGGGTTAGTGATAGCATTGCTATAGTTACTTGTTAAGCTAGTCCAGGTGGCCTCCTATTTTGTCTTGCAGTTTCTCATCCTCAAGTCCAGGGAGTTTCCAACTTCTCATGGGAACACAGTGATGTTTTCAATACTGAACTCTTCACCAGAGCTCTTCAGAAGGTCCACAGATTCATCACAGACCCCCCACACTAAAAGTCATCTAGTCCAAAACTATCTTCAATAAGCAGGGGCATCCTCAACCAGATCAGGCTGCCCAGAGCCCTGTCAAGTCTCATTTTGAGTATCTCCCAGGGCTAGTGCCCCAACCACCTCCCCAGGAAACCTGTTCCAATGTTCCACTGCCCTCAAGGTAATGAACTTCCTAACATCCAACCTAAATCTACTCTTCTCTAGTTTCAAAACATTGGCCCTGATTCTATCACTGCAGGCCTTTGTAAACAGTCTCTCTCCACCCTTTCTGTAGGCCCCCTTCAGGTACTGGAAGGCTGCTATTAGGTCTCCCTGGAGCCTCCTCTTCTCCAGGCTGAACAGCCTCAGCTCCTTCAGCCTGTCCTCACAGCAGAAGTGTTCCAACCCCCTGATCATTTTTGTGGCCCTCCATTAGACCCGCTCCATGGCTTCCCCCTGGTGAATCCATGCTGACTACTCCTGATAACCACCTCCTTCCTTGAAATGTTTTGAGATGACACCAAAACCAAATGGCTCCAACACTTTTCCAGGGACAAGGCCTATAGTTAACTGGGTCCTCTTTCCTCCCCTTTTTGGGCTGGAGTGACACTGCTCTCCAGGACTTTTCAAAGATGATGGAGAGTGGCCTAGCAATGAAAACAATTTCCTTCCTTGCTGCTGTCACATTTAAGGGCACATTTAAGGGCTCTTTTGACTAAAGAGCATTAAGCCCTGCCTTGTGGACAAGTTTTCCCAAGCTCTGAACACTGGATTCCAGATTGGTGCAGAGATTTGGGTTTTTAATAAACTAATAAAACACAATGGTCACAACTGGATCTGAAGCATTAAGTCCTTAAAAGTGAAGTAAGGCACACAACTTGAAGCTTTTACCATCTCCACTTTACAATTTTTTTTCAAAATAGAATACTTTAAGTTTTAAACAATGCTTAAATCAGTCAAAGGATGCATTCTTTCAGATTAAGATACACATTTTTGGGCAAGAAGACTTGACAGAATATGAGTCCTTTTCAAAAAGGGAAAATAATAATAAAAGCCTAGAATTACTGCAGTACAGTGACAGTAGCTAGTATCTAACATCCTAAGACTCAGTTTGAAGATTAAGATCTACAAAAGCTTTATTTCATAAAGTCAGGTTTAGAGAGAGAAATAGTTAAATCAGGTTACTACAATTTATAGCTTCAGAGATTTACTTTCACAGATTAGTGTTATTGAGTTGATCTAATTAGGCCTCTCCTATTTCCTTAAGAAATTGCCCAGCATACAAGTGAACTACAAGGCATCAAGAGAAGTGCTGAGAGGCTCACCTACAATTTTTTCAGCCACAAGTACACCGAAGACAACATGTTAGTGGATACACACAAGCCATATTCTGAACATGTTACAGGTCATCCACACACTCCTCTGTATGTATACCTCACTTCCTTAAGCAGCAGCTAATCTCTCTTGAAGAACAGAACTCATTGATCACAAGCACATAGGTTTCCAAGTACACAGGTTGGCCAAGGTCCTTTTTTTCTTTTTCCCCAGTTAACAGTCAACTCTGTTTTGTTAAGTATTGTTCATCTTCAAGACAGGACAGAGGGGGAAAAGGGGACAGCAAAGGTTTGCTTACATTATCTACAAGTAAGACTAGGCTTGGTCTCTGGCAAATTGCTAAGAGTGAACTTTAAATTGCATCAAGACATTGTCTTCAGAAACAGAGGCAATAATTCTACTACATAAAAATCTGTTACCTAAAGGAAACAAATATTGTGGTCTGGATGGCTGTGCAATTAGTGCAAGCATGTCAGTGTTTTTATAGGTCACTTCTTTCATACCCTTTATAAAGTCCAATACAACAGGCATATATTCAGGAGTTCAAATCCAGTACTCCACCAAAGACTTCTTAACACACTCTTGTTTAAAGAGGACAACACAGGTCTGTTAGGATGGATTCCCATTCTTTTTTTCCCTAAATAAAGGCAGTGGTGTTAAATTGTAAAATAGCATTGATGTTAATTGCTACCAGCTAACCATCTTAACATATAATGGCAACCTACCTTTCGAAGAATCCCTGAAAAACACTCTGTCACATTAATATATATAGGCATTACCAGTTTACCACTGCAGAATCCAGACCTACTTTTATATGGAGCACATTAAAGCATTTTAAGATCTCCTCCAACATCCCCATGCTGTGCACCTACCTACAGGCTTAGGGCCCTACAGGTGGGAAAAAAAAAGTAAGGGTACAACTGCAACAGCAATCAGCTGGGAAGTTCACTTAAAATAAAGCAAATGCTTTGTGAAAAACTTAAATGCTGTCAAACTAAAGTTATTCTTGCTGAGCAATGCAACATGCTATCCAACCCCAAAACTGCAGCAGTTGCTACTACTACAAATTTACTAGCTGAAGATGGCATTGAAGACAAAAGTCACAGAAGTTTTCAATCAGATCAGGAAAAGCTTACATGGCACACTGCAAAAAAATAAGTTGCCTCGCTTAAAGAGCAAGGTTCTGTTAGTTCAGCACAATTCTTTCAGAAGAACAAGCCTTTTTCAACAGCATTATAATACTACCACTAACAACAACCAGACAACTCCATCCTGACATCACCTTCAGATCCTGAAGGCTTTCTTTCATTCCTCAACAGTATTTTTTTTATTGGTCTTTGAAACAGAAAATAGCATCATTCACACCACAGAGAAGAAACTGCCAACAATTACTGATTTTCAGTAGTGCACCATCAGCAGCCACACACTGCACACAGTGCCATCATTAGTTGCATCAAGTATTTACTACTCAGCGTTAGAAAACGAGTTATCAGGTATGAAAGATCACTCCTTAATGGAAACCAGTGCTCCTTCAACATTCTTCTCTGCTTCACATTAATAACTAGATATTCATAACCTCAGCAACACAGCACTAGCTGGAGTCAAACAGACCCTTTGCTCTACTAATTTCTTCTGAATATACTAGCAATCAGCTCCCCACATTTATAGCTTTTATTTAAACACAGAATGTTTCCTGGTTTATCCAGAAGCACTTACTAAAACACTTAATGACTGTAAGTGTATGGTGTAAGCATGCCCACTACATTCTGTGCCCTCTATGAAAGCAAATGGAAGCAAAAATATCTCTAGTAAACCTCTAAGGACAGTTACAACCATAGACCTTTTAAGATCAAGCCCAAACATTATCTAACTCTACCGAGTCTGATGCTAAACCATGTTCCTTAGGACCACATCTAGGCGTCTTTTATTAGGGATGCAGAGTCAACCTGTTCCCATGTTTGAAAACCTTTTCAGTGAAGCATTTTCTTTTAATACACAATCTAAACATTCCCTGGCGCAACTTGAGGCCACATCCTCTTCCTGTGGCCTGTTACCAGGAAGAAGAGATTGACACTCCCCGCCTAATTCCTTTCAGGGAGAACTGAATCTCTCCTCAGCCTCCTTTACTCCAGACTAAGCAGTCACAGTTCCCTCAGCCACTCCTCGCAAGATTGGTGCTCTATACCCTTCACCATCCTTCCCTGGACACGTTTCAGCACCTCAAAGTCCTTTGGTGAGGGGCCCAAAGCTGCATACACTATTGAAGGTGTGGCCTCACTAGTGCTGAGTACAGGGGCAGACTGATCCACTTAAACAATCCAACGTGCAATATACAAGGCATAAACGCTCTAAGAGTCAGATTCTATAGTGCGCCAGCAGCAAATTTTATACTATGGTTTTGTTTCATGACCATCTCACATTTCCAAGGAGCGCATCTGCGGGTGCCACTGAGACTCTAAAATCCTTTCTGCAAAAAGTTTCTTAACGACAGCCTGACCAGTTCTGAAGTACACCAGCCCTTCTTCAGGCCCGGAATAAACTTCAGTCCTGAATGCCATCTTCGTACGCTCGCCTTGGTCGAGCTGAGCATCTGTGCCAGGCCGGGCAAAGCGAAGACCGCATCCACGACAGCACGGAGGCGGCTATCCCGACACCGCCGGCCTCGGGGGCACAGACACACCGCAGGTTACAGCCGCACCGAGCACCGCCGAAGAAAGCCCGCTCCGCTCCCCAGGTGGGCCCTGCTTCAACGCGGCCCGTCCCCGCAGCCCCCGCATGAAGCCTTGGGATGTACCCGCACCAGCGTCCATCCGCTCCCCGCCTCCCTCCTTATCCCTCCCCGGCCACCGCTCTGCGGGCAGCCTTGGGCTCCCGGCTAAGGAGGACGGCCCGGGAGGTCACGGCTATAGCCGGGAGGAAGCCACCGGGCGGCAGGCCACCCGTAACCGCTTCCGGGCCGTACCTCCCCCTCCGCACCTTGCTCGGTGCCCCGGCCCACCGCGGCTCCCGCCAGCCCCGTACCCGCATCCTCACCCCCTGGCGGTGGGGCAGGGCCGCCCTGCCGGGGCGCTGGGCGAGGGGCACACGCGCGAGCTGGAGGCGGCGGCCGCGGCCACCGCTGAGGGGGGTTAGGGGTGGGAACCGGGGGATGGCAGTTCCCCTCCCACCCACACCACCTCCGAGGCGGCGGCGGCGGCCGCAGAGCGCCTTGTTTGTGCACCCAGCCGCCGCTCCGCGCATGCTCGGCACCGCCCACCCGGGGCACTGAGCCTGCAGTGTCACCCACAGTACCCTCCCGCGCCCCGCCGCCAGGAGGCGCCATCGCGCCCCCTCCCCTTAGCCGGGCAACCTTTGCCCCCACCGAATCTCTTGACATCGCCTCTGCGGTGCCAGGGCTCTTCCGGCTGCACCTTCGTCACCACGTACCGTGAAATCAGAGAGGGGGGTGACAAAAGTGAGGATTCAGGACACAGCCAGTGGCTTCAGCTGGTTTATAAACCACTATCAAATTAACCCCATCTGTTTTGTCAAAGCTGTAGTGACCACCATATTATTCATTACAGATGGTACCAGGTATTGCCCTGTTTTGAACAGCAGTGATGTAACCACAGGATCTTTTCACATCTCCACAAGATCTTTCCTTTTTTTAAAAAATAATTTTATTCCAGTGGATGACTATATTGAGATCACAACAGGTTCACCTCCTTTCTCATGTGGATTATTTTCATGACAGTGCACTGTCTCAGATGGCCAGGAGTGTGACTTTCGAAGCATTTTTATGGGATATTCAAATGTTTTTGCAGTGGACACTGAAGAAACACTGTTTTGGGAAATGAGGTTTTGGCAGCAGGTGTGTACAGGGCCCAACGACCCCTCAGCTTTGCCCTGATGTCTCCCCAGCACACCATTTCCTCTGTCCTGCTCCAAAACATCCCCTTTTGTCTCCATTGCGCGAGCCAGCATGTAACTAACCTTCCTCTGATGAGCAAGAGCCTCCTCTTTGTCATTTATCTGTATATTTATTTAAAAGAAAAAGAAAAGAAACCAGTTTATGAACTAAGAACAAGGAGGTCTGTGTAAATCAACAGTTGCACTTGCTCCCCTAAGGACCCATAATGAATAGTTAAATAAAATACTAACCAAATCTATTAATATCTTCAGGATTTCATGAGGATTGTCTAGCCCTTCAACTTTCCTACAGTCCACATCCGATGAAAGCAGGCTGGATAGTTTTTGCCCTAGAGTGTTCTTGTTCCCTTGTAACTTGACACATCCTAAGGAAAACAAAAGTATAAGAACTGTGCTCAGGAGGAGAAAAATTACCCTGGAATAAAATGGGCATACATAAAACTTCATTCTGAACCATCTCCCTTAAAAGGGTAATGACAGCTACAGCTTCTCCCACTGTACATAGGGACTGGCAGATTACTTGCATGTAGCACTGTTCTTACCATTACTTAAAGGCTAATTAAGACCTTTCATCACACATATATTTTGGCAAATTGAAAATAAAAGTTTCTTTTTCTATGCATGGGAATTACATTTTGACACTCTAGATAAACAGTAGCTTGTGTTTGTTTGCTTTTAAATGGTAGGTTGGCTGAAAAAAATATTGACATAAGCTGTTTAAAAAGTTCTAAGATTTCTAAAAATAGTAAAGTACAGTAAAATTATTAAATGTTATGTATCGGGGTATAGAGATTGGAAACGATGATGATGGTATAGGGGAAACACATTCGAGATGCATGCCATTTTAGTATTAGATCCTGAGAGCACTCAAGGAATCTAGCAGACACATCAAACTTCTAAGACTGGCACCTCCAGGTCAATGGGTAATGTATCTTGAAATGTTGTTTCTAAATTCTGCTGTAGTTTTGGCCATGACACAAGCATTTACATACTTGTTATCCTGTTTCATAAAGAAGATAAGGATCATAGGTATTTGCCCTCTTTTACAGAGTGCTTTGTAACTCACAGATGACCATATGAAGTGTAACAAGAGTAATAAATATCGAAGTAGATACACGTACAGAATAACAAACCATTGTATTTAATACTTCAGTGAAAGCTGAGTATGTGTTTTTTGCATTTCTTCTCTTTCCCTTACTCCTATATAGAGATCATTTGAAAAAACTCAGCACTTTATCACAGCATCACCAAGGTTGGAAGAGACCTCAAAGATCATGGAGTCCAACCTGTCACTACAGACCTCATGACTAGACCATGGCACCAAGTGCCACGTCCAAGCGTCTGAAATGGCTGGATTAAACTTGCTAGATGTTAGGTTTTTCTGTGCTGCTTTCACAATAAACCTCTTCAAGCAAGTTTTCACTCAGGCAACACAGTTCATGAACAAGTAATACAAAAGATCTGTATTAGAGGTCTAGATAGGTAGCTTTACTGAATTACAATAGTATTTACATATTTCACTTGTACCAGACACCCTGTCCTACCTATGCAAAACTTCATGTAGAAATTCTTCAACTACATGACACACTATTAATGTATTTACAGCCTTTTATTCTTGGCTCTCCAGAAGCCTAAGTCAGCCATTAAATCATAACCACAGAATAAGAAAGTCTGCCCGTGCCACTTGTCAGCTAACTTGTTTCCCACTCAGTCATTACAGATGTATAACATGCCCAGTTACCATCATCTTTCAGGCGTCTCCAGTTCATAAATTTTGTTTCCTTCTTAACCTTTATCACTTCTGCAAGCCTCAGGGCTTGGTCCTTCCTCTGCATTAACTGCTGCTCAAATGCAATTCTGAAGGCATCTGCCATTACATAAGCTTCATCTTTACTCTTCTTCATATTTTCAATCTGGTTTTAATTCAGAGAAAATGTGTATTAAGCAATTTGGAAGGAAAAAAACAACACATTAATATAGACAACTTTTAAATAACCACGATCAGGGAAGTAGCAGAAACTGAACAAAGTGCTTTCTTGTTATGTTAAGAAATATTTTGACATGTGTATTGAAGTCCTTATCCTTCCTCCTCTATGCACACACACACCACCACCCATCTACACAGAGAAACTGCCTGCACTGATCATTTGTCTGCAGATGCAAAAGAGATTGAGAAGGGCATATAAGGGTTAGGCCAGGAGCAAACAGGGCAAAAGAATGGTATTTGTGTCAGGGATAATAACTTTGGCACAACATACTTACTGGGACACAATGTACTTATTTTCAAAACAGAATCACTGAATCACCAAGGTTGGAAGAAACCTCAAAGATCATCAAGTCCAACCTGTCACCACAGACCTCATGACTAAACCATGGCACCAAGTGCCACGTCCAATCCCTTCTTGAACACCTCCAGGGATGGTGACTCCACCACCACCCTGGGAAGAACATTCCAATGGCTAACAACTCTCTCTGTGAAGAACTTTCTCCTCACTTCCAGCCTAAACTTCCCCTGGTGCAGCTTGAGACGGTGTCCTCTTGTTCTGGTGCTAGTTGCCTGGGAGAAGAGACCAACCCCCTCCTGGCCACAATCACCCTTCAGGTAGTTGTAGAGAGCAATAAAGTCTCTCCTGAGGCTCCTCCTCTCTAGGCTAAACAGACCCAGCTCCCTCAGCCTCTCCTCACAGGGCTTGTGCTTGATGCTTCTCCTTAGCCTCATTGCCCTTCTCTGGACACATTCAAACCACACACTTCAGACAACTGGTGGAAGAAACAGCAGGAGCCATTAAATCAGCTGGAACTCCTGTACTGGGACCACAAGGATGGCACCACAGTTGGAGTCAAATTAAAATAAAAATTCTAAAACTACAAAATTTCACTAAATTAAAAACCTTCAGAGCTTGAAAACCAAGTTATTGATGTAAGCATGATGTAAATATAAAGTTTTTAGCAAGATCAGCTTCCTGACATAGGCTTGAAAGCGCTGATGTCAACATAAGGGAGGGGTGGAACTCACTGCCAGGAAGGAAGGGAAAGGGTCAGTGGTAGTCCACACCCACACTGTGCATACATTTATATAGTGTGCATACACTTAGAATGTTTTTACCTTTTTTTCCACACTAAACAAATATGGGTAGAAGAAAAAAAGAGTATATTTTTCCCCTAGTAAAGGCGATGGAAGTAATAATTACAGTTTTGTATCAGCAAAAGTTACAGTATTACAAACAAGTATTACATAATTTCTGAGAAGCATTCTTGTTTGCAGACACATTGTTTCGTGTAAGCTGTGCCAGAATATTTCCGGCTTTACTAAGCTTTGAGCACAGGCACCCCTCTGCTTGTTTCATAGCTACGTCAATCAGAATTACCTCTTGCTTGAGATTAAGAAGTTGCTTTCGAGTTACAGCTGCCATTTTAGCACACGGACAAGGCTGCCCTCCAGAAGTATTACAGGTGCAAGCTCCAAGAACTGCCAACTTAAAATCCAAACAAAACCACCAGTTAGGAAAGTATCTATCTGCATACACAATATAATCCAAGAGATGCCACAAGTCTAGCATAAAAGCATCCTGAAACTACAAAGGGAGTGTTAAGCGGTCAGGGGAAGCAGGCTACAAGAGATTAAAGTGTGATTTCTTTGACTCAGAAACATGTACATCAAACACATTTCTTCAAGGCAATCCAAAGGCAAAAATTATTGTTCTGAAGATCTTGGGCTTTTTTTTTTCAGTCAATAAAGTAAAGCAGCAAGCATAGAAGTTAAGAATTAAGAAATTAGGAGGAAAAATATAGCAAGCTGGCTCATCAGAGGTAGCCTGATGTTCCTCTGTCTGCTCTTGGTTTGCAAGATAGGAATCATGACATACCACAAATTAGAAAACTGATTAACAGGCATGCAAGGGCATACTGTCATTAGCTAAAAACAGGTCTTAAGAAACAGTTAAATAATCAGTGAGAAAAATGTATCTATATATTTTTAATATAAACACAGCTTTGAACCAACCACATGAAAAAAAAAAGTCAGTCATACTTACTTCCAGACTTGTAAAATCTGTAATGTCACTTTTATTCAAGGACATGTTTTCCTGAACCATCTTCTGTTGCTTCACATCTAGCATTGCAAGGAATTCTAAGCACTGCTGATTCAGGACTATGTTATAAAAGAAGGAAGGTGATTATAAAGTCTGCTGCTCTTATTTCTTAATTTCAGAGTTTAGCTACACTCAAATGAAGCTGTTTTAGAATTTAAACATCAGTTTGGGAATATGATGAAACTATGTAGATGCAAAAACTCAGACCTCAGTTGTCTTTCCTTCTGTTTTCCCAGAACTCATGACCCATTTACAGAGTATTGTTTCATATATTAATCTGCCTCAATGCTATCTGCTCATCTCTTTGTACACTTACAACTAAGGCCATTGATGACCACTAACTGGTCATTGGAATGGGCTGCCCCGGGAGGTGGTGGAGTCACCATTGCTGGAAGTGTTTAAGAAGAGACTGGTTGGGGCACTTAGTGCCCTGGTTTAGTTGATTAGATGGTGTTGGGTGATACCTTGGACTCCAAGGTATCCAATGATCTCTAAGGTCTTTTCCAACGTGGTTAACTCTATATTCTGTATTCAGTTGCTCTTTTAGAATATCATGATATTGGGAAAATAATAATACTGTATGTCAGATTTTTGAAAGGGTTTTGGAAACAAAAATATACAGGGAAGGAGGACTGAGCCATCTAACATAGCTAGATGCCTGCACAACTTGCAGAGTTCCACTACAATGGCACAAAACCAAATACTTCAGAGCTTTTGCTATGGGAATATTTATGTGTGTATGTTAATCATAGGATGGCTTGGGTTGGAATGGACCTTAAATATCATCTAGTTCCAGGCCCCCTGCCATAAGTATGGATACCTCCTACTACACCAGATTGATCAAAACCAATCCAACGTGGTTTTGCACATTTCCAGGCTTGCAGCCTGCACAACTTGTCTGGGCAACTTCTTCCAGTGCCTCACCATCCACATGATCAAAAATTTCCTCCTGATGTCTAGTCTAAATCTAGCTTCGTCCAGTTTAAAGCCATTACCCCTCATACTGTCACTTACATGCCTTTGTAAAATGTCCCTCTCCAGCTATCCTGTAGGCTCCCTTCAGGTACTGGAAGCCTGCTGTAAGGTCTCCCAAAGCCTTTTCTTCTTCAGGCTGAAGAACCTCAATTCTCTCAGGCTGTCTTCATAGCAGAGGTGCTCCAGCCCTCTGATCATCTTTGTGAAACTCCTCTGCACCTGCTATAACAGTTCCACGTCCTTCTTGTATTGGGGACCTCCAGATCTGGACACATTACTCCAGATAGAATCTCACAAGAGTGGAGTAGAGGGGGAGAATCACCTCCCTCAGCCTGTTGTTTATGCTTCTTCTGATGCAGCCCAGGATAAAGTTAGCTGTCTGGGCGGCAAGTGCACATGGCTTCCCTTCCCCCCAGCAGGTCAACCTCACTCCACAGCTTGGTGTTGTCAGCAAACTTGCTGAAGGTGCCTCAATCCCACTGTCCATATCACCACAAAGCTGTTGTTAAATAGCACCAGTTCCAGTACCAAACCCTGGGGAGCATCACTTAATGCTTGTTTTCACTTAGATATTGAGTCATTGACCATCACTCTTCGAATACTATCATCAAGCCAATGCCTTACCCACTGAGTGGTCCACTCATCAAATTCATGACTTTCCAATTTGGAGACCAGGATGCTGCAGGGGCGCAGCATCAAACACTTTGCAGGCAGATGACATAGTTTGCTGTTCCTTTGTCCTTCAGCATTGTTACCCCATCACAGAAAGCCACCAAATTTGTCAGTTGTGATTTAGCACTTGGTGAAGCCATGTTGGCTGCCACCAGTCACTTTGTCACTTTTAATGTGCCTTAGCAGAGACTCCAGAAGGATCAGCTCCATGCCCTTGCTCACCTCATTGAGGTGAAACTGACTGGCTTGTATCAACCTGCATCTTCCCTTTTGAAAGATGGGATGTCTTACCCCTTTCCCAGTCAACAGGAATTCCACCAGTGAGTGTATTTAATTCAGATTGTCATTGCAGCAGGAACATTCAGTGGCTACCCGGGGTCCTGTTACCTGCTTCCAGGATACAACTGGGAGCACAGACTGGTTGTGTCCCTCCACACCCAGGATGTCACCACACCAGTAAGATAACTTAAATATTCTACTTTCACACTTGATCTACTCTTGAAGCTATGCATACTTGACTTTTCCTGTTGTTCAGTGTGTGAATTTTTTTCAGTTCAGGTGACAATATGAGAAGAATACGAATATGACTTGTCTGTTTAAAGAGAGCTTCTGCATATCCACTAACATCAGATGCCAGTAAAAAGAAACTTAGAATTAGACTTAGAATTAACCAGGTTGGAAGAGACCTTTGAGATCATCGAGTTCAACATATCATCCAACACTAATCAACTAAACCATGGCACCATGGCACCAAGCACCCCATCCAGTCTCTTCCTAAACACCTCCAGTGATGGTGACTCCGTCACCTCCCTGGGCAGCCCATTCCAATGGCAAATCACTCTTTCTATGAAGAACTTCTTCCTAACATCCAGCCTAAACCTCCCCTGGTGTAGCTTGAGACTGTGTCCTCTTGTTCTGGTGCTGGTTGCCTGGGAGAAGAGACCAGCCCCCACCTGTCTACAACCTCCCTTCAGGCAGTTGTAGACAGCAATAAGGTCTCCCCTGAGCTTCCTCTACTCCAGGCTAAGCAACCCCAGCTCCCTCAGCCTCTCCTCATAGGGCTTGTGCTCCAAAACCCTCTCCAGCTTTGTTGACCTTCTCTGGACATGTTCCAGCAAGTCAACATCTTTCCAAAAATCCATACCCACAGAAAACTTCCTTCATAGCTAAATTATGAATAATTCCTGAGAAACTCTATGTGCAGCAGTACAGCTGTTGGTAGCTTACTTGTGTTTTCAGCTTGAAGAGTTTTCACTTCTTCTGTTCTCAGTTTCAGTGCTTCCTTAAGAGCTGCATTTTCACAATATATCCTGCATAAGTCACAAAAAGGTTGTATTAAATTTAAAATGAAACAAACCAAGATTTAAATGGACACTCAAAAAAACCCCACCCCAGTCTGTTAAAACATTTTACCTAATACTTCTGCATATTAAAATTACAAATACTGAAGGGATTGAATTAAAAACAAAACTGATAAAAAGTTGAGTGTTCTGCTCGATGAGGTATTACCTGTGAAGCATTACACAAGCAGTATCCTCACTTGTGAAATTTAAAATGGATTTTCATAACAATGCCTTTATGTAGTATAATCTGTAGTATATTGTTAGGTTCAAGACTGCTAGGCAGGGGACAATAAAGCAACCTGAAAATTACTCCTACGTAACTTCGAAGAAAGTTCCATGTGTTGGCTTGGTCTAACTGGCATTGCACCAAGGCTAAGAATAACAGGCTACACCAGGCTGGCTTCTGCAAAGTCAACTCCTCATTATCAAGGCTGCAGGTGGCTCTGCAGGGAGCAAACCCAGAAACATCCACATTCATGGAGGGGTTTCTCTGCAACCCAGATAGCATGCACTGTTCAAACAGGCTCGCCTTGTTCATGAAACCACACCCTTGCACAGTTTAAATGCATCCAAGTCTGTGCAAGTGAGTGTTAAAAAAATAAAACAAACATCTGATTGCCTCTGTGTAGGTAGACAGTGCCAAACACGTCAGAGTTTAACAAGAGGTGAGGTTAAGTACCACATTACCATTATAAACTTGAAGAAATTAGTAATTGTGATCCTCTAAAATGCTAGAAAAGGCTTACTTCCTTGAGAGAGCAAACTGTTACTGGATATGTGACAACATGGCTCTAGTCTGAATTTTAGAAAGAAAACTTCCTGTAATCTTAATAGTGCTCTCAAACAGCTCTACATTCAAATCTTTCAACCTGGGAACACACGGTATGCATTTATAATGCATTTTTCCCTGAAGTACTTAAGTGTTTCCTTCTTGAATGGAAAATTTGGAATCTGAAGTCCTACATGTCAAAGCAACACAATTTATTTGGTGCACCTCTTTGGCTGTCAGTAAATGCAGCATAATGTAAATTCATGATTTTGTTTAAAACTGAATACTAGCCTGAATTATATCACTTGCTTAATCAAAAAGAAATAATTACTCTCCTCATCCTGCTGTCTTAGGTATCAGAAAACCTTTTGGCAAAGAAGACTGAGCTCCTGGCTTGCCATTTTCTGAAGCCACATCACACTAGTTTTGCTGCTCTAAATTACCCAGCTACACTTCCAGTCTCCTATGTCAGGAAAGCCAGAGAGCTTATCAAGAGGTATTCCTCAATAAGTGAAACTAAGCTATCTGGTGAACAAGACAATATGCTCTGTACAAATTGTGAGCATTTGGCTTACTCTTTGATTCAGAGTTTGAAAATTTTAAAAACCTCTGCTGAAATGATGGTATAACTGATGGGTAGAATTCAGAAATATTTCTACATTTAAATAAGTGAGCCTAGTGGTCATATTTTTCAAGATCTGTTGCTGCAGTATTAATTTACTGCCTCTGGCATCTTCTGCTTGCCTAATCACACCTGCTGTCCACCCAGAGTAACTCTTATTTAAACAGAGAATCAGTTATCAGCCTTTCTCAATAGCATTCCATTTTACCTGCACATATGCTCACATCTACAATGCAAGAAAATAAAGCAATGATTAACCAGCAAGTGGTATTTCCACATGCATGCACATACCATTATTTTCTATGCCTCATTTACATTTGAAGTAAACAAAGGACAGTCTGGCTCCACCTGGCTAACAGAATAATGTTAACAGGATGAAAATGAAAACTCAGACTAGCAAAGCTAGCCTAGATGCACACTATAGAATTGAGACTTGATAATTTTAATAGTTTTAATTGAAAATTACTAGTGTGACTATCATGAAAATTCAATAAACCTTCTTAACTCTGGCAGGAAATTAGGAAGACACAAAAACTCCAGGCAACCTGATAAAGCAACTTTGGAACTCAATGAACAGGACATACAGCATTCAATGCAATTAAAAAAACCAAAATAAAACAAAACGAGACAAACTACCAAACACAAACCAAAAAGCACAACAAAGGATACACAGTGGAAGTCAAATACCTGTCATACTTTTCTGTCCATGTGTCTTCTATGTTTTTAAATCTATCCTGATCAAATTCAATTTCCCATTGCAAAAAACTTATTTCCTGTGGAAAGAAAACAAGCCATTTCATTGCAAGCCTCCCACTGAAAGGAAGAAAAGGAAATGATGGTGCTGTCTTGCACCAGTACAGATCTAGGTGACCAATGATGATGATAATCTATGACACTGTCAAAAATATATTTGGTGCCAGACAACAGAAAGTTTTGATTAGTGGATCTATGGATTCCTGCCTATTCTGCATGAACTAATGCTTGTAGTGGCTTACGACAAAAACAAACCCACACTGCCCCGTGTCCCTGTCCCCTTAGTGTTCGCTGGAAAGATCACACTGGGAGAGAAGCAAACATAAAACTCAGTTTATCAAGGTAGCTCAGTGCCACCTTCACTGCATCACAATGAAAATTTGACACCCATTTCTTAGATGTGTTGGGAAGTTCCATCTTAATAACTAAGAAACAGCACAATTCGTCATGACTGCCTGTGAAACTCAAAACAAACAAAAAAAAAGCCTGAAAGTACGGAAAGAACTCTAGTAACTTCCAGGTATTATTTGTACACACTATAGCATGAAAACATTTAGATCAAAAGAGTGATACAGAATGTTTTGCCTTTCTACTAAAAAGGAGTAAGAATACTTTCAATAAACCCTGGAAGTAAGGGCAGATTTGCACTGATTCAAACAGAATCATAGAATTTTCTGGGTTGGAAAAGACCTTTAAAACCAAGAGTCTGATAAACTTATTAGTAGCAAGAGTCTTCTGTTTTCTTCCAGAGGTGTGAAAGAAACGTGTACCCTTACCTTTTCTAAAGTCCTTTTTTCTTCCTCAGTTTTTTGAAGCATTGCTTTTGTATGACTAGTGGCTTTATTAAATACTGTCTGGGAAAAAAAAAAGGCACAAGTCTGTCAACTACTGTAATTAAGTTTAGTTGATTTGGCTTTAGCCAAATTTCCAGTTTCACATCAAGAGAAGCTCAAATTCTTTGCTAACAGTCTGTCAACTACTGTAATTAAGTTTAGTTGATTTGGCTTTAGCCAAATTTCCAGTTTCACATCAAGAGAAGCTCAAATTCTTTGCTAACAGGAGTGTGCGGAACTACAAACACTAGCAACTTATTTTAAGTCCCAGGGGGGTTCTAATTTCAAGTCAGTGAAATAGGTATGTTATGCAGCAAAGTTGTGTTTCAGTCTCATAACCTTTTCTACAGAGAGAGCTAGCATAATTTACAAGGAGATAATGTCTTCTTCAGGACCTGTTCACGAAAGAAGCTCTTAAAAAACTTGCTTGCAACATACTTATTCTTTGATCCATGTGTAGCTTACTATGAATGTCCGAGTGCAGAAACTGCAGAACTCTAAAGGCATTATGTGAGGAAGCTAAAAACCAGGAACTGATTTAAACATAATTAATAATGAATAAAAACATTACCACCCCAGAATAAAAATACTGACATAACATTTAATGCATACTGTCCCCTATGGCAACAGATGGAGTACAGAACTGAAAATACTCATGCTTTACAGCAGAATTTCAAGCAGCAGCAAAGTCTGTATTTTAAAGGACTTGCAAGAAGGCCTTATTCTTTAAGTTAAACAGATAAATCCTCAAAGATAAAGTTGTGACAATTTGATGCAACAGTAAATTCTTATTGAAAAACCATTATAGTTCCATGCAGAAAAGTGGTATATCATAGAACCCTAATCTGTAGACACTTCCAGACCAGATGCATTAAATTACTGCCC
Organism: Colaptes auratus; assembly: GCA_015227895.2. Classification (NCBI taxonomy): domain Eukaryota; kingdom Metazoa; phylum Chordata; class Aves; order Piciformes; family Picidae; genus Colaptes; species Colaptes auratus. Next base: position 3,185,361 of record CM026897.1, on the reverse strand, counting down.
TGAGAAGAACTTCTAATGTGGAAGGTTTTGATGATGACTGGCAGGAAGATTTCTTCTGTATTCCTTCTTTTTCTCCTAATTATCTAAATAATTTCTGAACAACTCCTACCATGCTCTGCAGAATTCTTAGGGCTTCATCTTTTCCTTCCAGCTGTCTTTGTGATGCTTCAAGCTCAACTTTCAAAATTTCAACTTCCTGAAGCAAAATAAAATAGATACACTGAGTAAAAGCCAAAGTAATCTTGTTAAAACTCAACTGTAACAGCAATATAAATTTGAGCTCTTAAACCCCAATCTTCTACGGTTCCTACCCTATATGACTCTTTTTCTGATTAATAGAGTTTCTTGCAATGAAGAAACGTTAACAGTCCATGACAGCACAAAATCCTTAAAGGAGAATACTTTTAAGCATTATTCTTTTTGTTCACTTCCAGTGGACTTAGAAAAGAAACCATTGCTATTCTGCCTTGTTAAGGACGCCACATAGGTCTGGAGCTTTAAAATAAGTAACCAGAACATCACAGTTTTCTGTATGTGCAGTGGTAAACATTACAAATATATACTGGAATATAAACGCTGTATTAATATGAGGTACTGTAAATACATTATACACTATAGCCACATAGTGCAAATATGTTAGGACTATTAGATCAGAACCACCACTTTTCCAAAACAAAAAACAATAAACCAAACAACCACAAAACAGGTACATGCCAATCATATCTTTCTGTAACATTCTCCCCTTCAGGAGAATGCAATCTTTCATTTGTCAAGAGTTAAAAGAGAGTTTACTGCTTCAGATACTTATTTTTCCTTAACTCCTATGAGGTCACTCAGTTCTTCACTTGGGGTCATACAGAACTTTTTTTCATGGTTCTTCTACTACTTCAGCAGCTTACACTGAAATTGTATCTGCGAGCAGCAGCAATTTATCACTTTTGTCTAATGGAAAATGATTAAGGCTCCCTGACATTTTAACTTGCTGTGCACTGAAGGTTCTTCATTCTAAGACAACTAGGAAATGACCAACCATGGACTATCCTGGGGTTAGAGTGCAGTTGAATAGTGTATTTTAACAGCTGAGATCACCGAGATAGAATAGAATAGAATAGAATAGAATAGAATAGAATAGAATAGAATAGAATAGAATAGAATTAACCAGGTTGGAAGAGACCCTTGAGATCATCAAGTCCAACCTATCATCCAACACTATCTAATCAACTAAACCGTGGCACCAAGCACCCCATTCAGTCTCTTCCTGAACACCTCCAGTGACGATGACTCCACCACCTCCCTGGGCAGCACATTCCAATGGCCAATCACTCTTTCTATGAAGAACTTCTTTCTAACCTCCAGCCTAAACCTCCCCTGGTGCAGCTTGAGACTGTGTCCTCTTGCTCTGGTGCTGGTTGCCTTTCTGTCTGAACTGATGCCATACATCAACACTTTTAACCACAGTAAAATAAAAATGTAGGAATTAACTAGCTTTCAACAAAAATAGAGATTAAAACCTGCAGGATTATTCTATTCACACTGGAGATTTTCAGGCACCACTTAAAACAAAAAAGGAGCAGCACACTCATCACAGTTACTAACCTCTAGAGCTTCTCGAAGTTGCTGCTTCAGTTCTTCATTTGATACTTCAGTATTAGATTCTGTAGGATTGACAGAAGATAGTAAATTATGAGCTACTCTAATATTTAAAAAAGAAAATGTGAGAATTTGCTTTATCCTGAAAACAGGTAACATGGAGGTAAAAAAAATTAATCTTTGTGGGTTTTCTTTTGTCTCCTGGAGCTTATAAAAAGATTTAAGAAATACATAAATACTAAGCTCAAACACATTATTTTGCAATTAAAGAAACTGAGGGGCCCAGAACTGGACACAGTACTCAAGGTGTGCACTGGTTAGGCCACACCTTGAGTCCTGTGTCCAGTTCTGGGCCCCTCAGTTGAGGAAGGATGTTGACTTGCTGGAACGTGTCCAGAGAAGGGCAACAAAGCTGGGGAGGGGTTTGGAACACAAGCCCTATGAGGAGAGGCTGAGGGAGCTGGGGTAGCTTAGCCTGGAGAAGAGGAGACTCAGGGGAGACCTTCTTGCTCTCTACAACTACCTGAAGGGAGGTTGTGGACAGGCAGAGGTTGGTCTCTTCTCCCAGGCAGCCAGTACCAGAACAAGAGGACACAGTCTTAGGCTGCGCCAGGGCAGGTTTAGGCTGGATGTTAGGAAGAAGTTCTATACAGAGAGAGTGATTGCCCATTGGAATGGTCTGCCCATGGAGGTGGTGGAGTCACCTTCATTGGAGGTGTTCAGGAGGAGACTTGATGGGGTGCTTGGTGCCATGGTTTAGTTGTTTAGGTGGGTTGGATTGGTTGATAGGTTGGACACGATGATCTTGAAGGTCTCTTCCAACCTGGTCTATTCTATTCTATTCTAAATGAAATGGTGGTGGTCGTGGGAAGGCAGTTATTTCAGAACTTGCTTTAACACCCCTCCACCCTCCAAATTGTGATCTTGATCAAAAAAATAAATTCATTTTTTAGATTATTTTCCAGTTTTATCTTCTAAACAATGAAACAACAGTAGCTAGCACTATTTAGAAGTAGGGGCAATTTTCAAGAGGCAAAGATGAATACAGTGATGAAGTATCCCTCAAGATCCAGTATTCCTCTAAACAAGCAGTTACTACTGGTACTGTTTTTCCTAAACTAAGCATCTCAGAGGTATATTAGGATGTAGCCTTCTAATAAATTAAAGTTGTGGACTTTAGTCATGCTTTCACGGGTATTGTTGTGTTGAAGACCTAGATCTAAGATAAGCAGCATACAGAAACCAGCACAAGGATGGTGAAAATAGTAAGGATTAGGCTGCTTTCATAACATCTTTACACTGAAGATTCTGAAACCAATAAATACATGTCTTAGCTTACTGCAGTGTTTGGAGAAGATTGTGGGGGACTTGTTCTAAAGCAAAGAAATAAAGAAGTTATTCAGAAATACCTGAGTCAAGATAATCAAAGTGGCTAAAAATAATAAAGGAAGGTAACTAAAGCACAATGAACAGCACTGCCGGTATCTGATTTTATTCACAGCAGCGTTGTCTTAACCAAAAAAATCAATGCCAGCACAGAGAGAAGAGATGCACAGGTTCTAAAACCAACTTAACCTCAAAAAAAAAATGCCAATTCACAATTTTCCACTAAATAGCAAACAGGATTTTGAAGACTTAGCCATTAGCTTTAGGCACAATCTCTGTGAAGACACACTGAAACCACAAATCCATACAATTCCATTCAATTTCACATATGTAGAGAAAAACAACGCTGTTCTTTACCAAAGGATGCTCTTGGCTAGCTGCCACTTTCAAATGCAAAACTAAATACTTTTAAAACGGTCATTTAACACTCAGAAGGTCTGCAGCCTTTCACTGAAAAGCAATTCTGCTGTTCCTGTTTTGGAAGGTGGTCTAGGAAGACAGACTCCTCGACTGCCTCCACAGCATGGAGCACCTCTTTTTGCAGTGCTAACAGAAGATTTACAGGCTGCACCCACTATCTGCGAGGCTTTGCCGGATCCCAGCAGATGTGCAATGCAAGTGAACCTCTGGAAATCCTCCAGAGATGTCAAAATCTATTGGCAAATGGTTTGGGTTACACTTAATGATACCATGCAAAGCTGCTAACTGCTCGCTTTTGCTAATACTGATTTTTCTGAGAGCAAATAATCAACTTCTGAATTATTCTTACCGCAGCTATTCTGCCTCGTGGAACTAGCAATAGGCTTTTTGGATGATCCATCATAAAAACTGTTTCGTTTTGAACCAGGAAGAGCTGCAGCATCACTCTCTTCCACTCTCTTCACTGACGACAGAGGAGTGCAAACCTTCACCGATTCCTTCCTCGATCTAAATGAACAGGTGCTCTGTAAATCTTCTCCTCCATAAACACCTCCAGGTCTTCTCCCAAGTCCGTTTCCCAAGTCTCCACGTGTCATGTCATCCTCCTCTGCTTCCTCCATCTTCTCCGCCCGCCTTTTTTTTTTTTCCCCTTGGTTCCTTTTTCTCTTTCTTCCCGTTTTTTCTTTTTAATTTATTCTTAATTTTCCCTGATCGAGGGCACGCCACTTACTGGCAACGTCAACAGGGTCTCCCACAAAACAAGTATTTGATCTAGAAAAGCAAGAAACCGCTCTATCATTAAAGCAGCAAAACAACATTAAAGTGGGAAATCTGAAGCTGTCGGTGCGTGACCACTTCCAACCCACGTTCGGGCTGCTCGAAAACATCCCCCGCGCTGCTCGTTAGAATATTAACGCAGTGAATCCACCCGTGCCCAGGCCCAGCGGCCCCTTCCCCTCTTTCCCCGGTACGACTCCCGTGCCGGCGCCCCCGACCCACCTGCCTTACCGGCCCTGGCGCTGCCGGTCCCGCCCCGGGGCGGACGGGAGATCGCGGAAATCGAGACGACCGCACCCCGGGAGGCTGCTCGGAGCGTAGAGACGGAACGACAGGCGGAGGTGGTGGTTGTTTATTATTAGATGCCAAGATCAACAGCATCCTGGCCTCTATCAGGAACAGTGTGGCCAGCAGCAGCAGGGAAGTGATCCTGCCCTTGTACTCAGCGCTGGCGAGGCCACACCTCGAATACCTGCTACAGTTTTAGGTGCCGCACTGCAAGACAGGCATTGAGGTGCTGGAGCATATCCAGATTAGGGCAACAGAGCTGGTGAAAGTTCTAAAGAATAAGGTTTAGGAGGAGCGGCTGAGCGTGCTAGGTTTGTTTAGGCTGGAGGAGGCTGAGGGGAGACCATGGTGATCTCTACAACTACCTGACAGGAGGTTGTAGTTAGGTCCATGCTGGTCTTTTCTCCCAAGTAGCAAGTGGTAAAACAAAGAAGAGGCCCTCAAGTTGCACCGGGGAGGTTAGGTTGGATAGTAGAAGAAAGGTCTTCACTGAAAGGGTTATCAAACACTGGAATAAGCTTGCCAGAAAAGCAGCTTAAGAGTGTTTTAAGAGAAGTGGTGCTGATGCAGTTCCACTCTAAGTCTCACCAAATTTGAGATTAAATAAATAAAACAAACAAGCAAACAAAGTAACCATTACACTTGAGCCAATAGTTTTACTAGTGAAACACATGTATACAAAAGGTTTATTAATAAGCACTTTTTACAGAATCTTTCACAAGGCTTTACAAGACACCTTTTCAGTGAAGAAAAGTTATTTCTGCTTTACACAGCCATGCTCTCCTGGAACCCAGGCTTTACAGGATAGTAGAACAGGTGATTGCCAGTATTTTAAGAGTAAACAAACTTACAGTGAGAGGTACATCCCATGACTGGGATGGGTGAAGAATACAGAAAGATGAAAACTTATTGCTGAGTATTGCCATACCAGTGCAGGCACAGCTGATGTTTCCTTACACAGTTCTCAAAGTTATGTATAATCATTTTAAAACACCTCTCTTACCAAGTCACTTCTCTTTCCTCCAGAATAAAGTATCCTCCTTAAATTCCATGATAGATTCCTCACTGTGCAGAAACATCCTTACACTCAAGAACAGTGTCGATTACAGCAGGTTTTAGCCTGACAATTGAGAAACAGGTTAACTCTTCCTCAGGACAGTTTTTTACCTTTTAGAAATTAAAAGCTCCTCAATTGCCATCAGGATTTTACAGCTTTCTTGGGAATCCAAGGGGGAAAGGTGTGGTTTTACTTGTAAGCACCAAACAACTCTCAGTTCTTGAACCGAGTTTGTGCTACTAGGGGCAGCCACATCACTTTCATCCTTCCATGTACTGCTGAATTTTCATCTATTTTCATGTATTTTCACAAATTCTGTGTACCTCTCCCAGAGTCCTTTGGAAGCTGTTCCAAAGCCATATAAGCCTAGCTATTCTGAACTTTCTTCTCATTCCTAGCCATACCATATTACAATAAAATTAATTTTAATTTATCACATGAGAACTGTGAATGCCATTGATTAAACCCTCCCAGGAAGAGATCCAATTGATAGTTTTTCAACAAATGTCAATTGTTGTCCTTCATCCATTGCTCAATCCATTGCATAATCTGATCCAAATTTCTCTCTAGGTCTTCTGGCGTGTTGCTGGGTAACTGGTGTACGATTTCCTTTTTGTATGACAACATAGCTTCCTCATAAAGTGTCTGAAAAATTTCACACTGAATATTATCTTGCAGCTTTTTCCCTCTGTAGCCTCTAGAAAACAAGAACAACACCACAGGAGAGTCTTAGACATGAGGCGAACTATAAAGCATTCTATAGGGAATCAATAATTTTTACCCCAGAAAATCCTCCAGTGAAATCACACATCCGTAGTTTAGTCATTATTTACTTCACTGACATACCTGCTTTCAAGTCTCTCATACAGAAATGAATTTTCTGTACGAAGTACAAACACTATATGAAACCATCGTTCAGGGAAAAAATCACAGCCATGATAATCAACAATCACACCACCTTCACTCATTTTATCTTCTAGCTCATCAATTACCTACAAAAGAAACAAAGACAGGCAAGTTCATCTGAAATTACAGAAAGTCATAATACAAACATAGTAGGTGTGACCGGTTGAGGCTATGCCTTTAAGAAAGAGACAGTTGCTGAACACTCTGGCTGAATGTTTTTGATATTTGAACAAAACCAAGATAGTCTAAACTAATTTCATTGGTAGATTGTAAAAACACAATTTTAAGTTTGGGTTCTGTTAGTTCAGTCTGTGTCTGGTCTGGGTTCAGGCTGGGTGCAGTCTGTGCTTCTCTGTCCTGTGGGCTGGACGGCTTCTCTCTTTCTGAAGCAGGAACGGCCTTGAGTTAACAGCTAACCAGATAAGAAAACTAATTCTTGCATGTGCTTTTGAGCTAACAGAATTTTTCTTCCTTAATTGCCTTTCTCTCTCTCTCTAACCCTTTTTGGGAAAAAGGGGAGGTAGGGAGGGAGAGAGGGGGGTTCAGGGAACCCCCCCCTGGCCGGCTGGAGGGATTTCTGCATTGTGGTCATTGCTGTATATTGTATATATTGTAAATATTGTATATTTGTGTACATATTCATTGCATTCCATTTCTGCCTGTAAATAGAGCTTTCATCTGCTTTTCTGACTGAGCTAGCTGTGGTTTCTTTCTTTGTGTGTGGGGGAGGGAACTTTCTCATCCCACAACAGTAGGTTTTAAAGTTGGACTTACCCTGTCTTCATCCAAAATGGGACAGTCATACTCCTCATCAAAACCTTCATACAGCTCTCCTGCAGCAAAAATAATTTGTGGAAGCTTGTAAAGTAACAGTTATTAAAATTATTTGTGCTGTTGTATTTCAGGAGAACACAAACAAAAGACATTGCTTAGTGCAAGAAAAACAGTTTAAAAATCCACAGAGGGATAGATTTCTTATTACTTGATACAAAGTAATGTGCTCTGTTACATAAATACATTTTTAACTCATGCCACTAAAACCTTTTCTGCTTCAGCAAATTGATTACATTTTCATTTAACTGATAAAACATGCTCACAGATATATGAAGTAAAAATACCTTAAGTACTTTGATGGGCTGTTTTGTTAATATGGCCTACCTTCTTTTGCCATGTCACCCACATTAATGTAGGTCATCCCTGCTCTTGACGCTAGTTCTTTTCCAAGCGTGGTTTTCCCAACGCCCGGAGTACCTAAAGACAAAACCCCATTTAAAACAGTAAGAGAAGACCACGCAAGTCCTCTTCAAGCAACCTTCTAAAGGGTTACAAAAAGGAAGCATTTTTCAGTCAATGCTTTCGTGTAAGAAAAAATAAAGGGGGCGGGGGAGAGAAGAGGGGTAAGAAACTTTCATGACATGGAAAACGGAGTAAGAGCAACGTGCAGAAGTTAAAAAGGAAAAAAAAAAACAACACAACAACAAAAATTCTCAAAAAAAACACTATTAAGAAAACGCACACTTTGTGCAGAAGCATTATTCGAACCGGGATGGTGCAAAAGTAAACGTTGCTTCATTTAGAAGCCCTAACTAATAGGGGAAAGCCCCACGTTTTCCCGCAGCGCATCCCAGCACTTCCTTGGCATGGACCTCATACCCTAGGCTGTGCACAGGGATGGTGTGTCCCACCTCAGGCCCAACCGAGACGCCGCCGCGCCTCTCCCAGCAGCCCCGCCGGGACCAATCAGCCCTGGCACCACCACCGTCCTCCCACTTCGTGCCGTCCCCGGGCCCGGCCCGCCGTTCCCACCGCCTCGCACCGGTGAGCAGAATGTTAGGCCGCCTCATGCTCCTAATCCACACCGCCGGCAGCGCCGCTGGTCGCCTAGGAGACACGTGCACGGGGGCCTTCGTCGACAGCGGCGCACGCCAATGGCGTCACATACCGTGCCTGCGGGTGCAGCAGGAGGGCAGGCAGGCGCGCTGAAGACAGCTAAGAGCCGCTAGAGAAGCAGGCCCCCAGTCAGGAGCTCGGCGGTCTGGTGTGAGGGGGTTTGGTTCACAGGGGCCTGCGGCTGCCTCTGGCCGTCTGAGTGCGGTTTCGGCGCTGGGCACCCTGGCAGTGAGGCTTTTCCTTCAGGACCAGCGGATGGGCCCGGCCCGAAGATGTCTGGAAGGTCCTCGGGAAGGCAGGCGCCGGCAGGGGTAGGACGCGGAGGGGGACGATAGGAGCGAGTGGTTCCCGGGCACCCTTCCGTCACCCGGAGCGGGCTACGGCCCAAAGGGTGCCTCGAGAAAGGTTTCGAAATAGGGTTTTGTAGGTTCTGGGAAGAGTCCGGCGGCTCCGGTTACCACGGTTTTTAAGCCTGCTGACAGCTCGTTGGTATCTCTGTTAGCAATTCCTGTTCAGCTATGGTTGTTTTTTTATGTGTGAAATGTTTATTTTCTTATCTCCCGGTGCGGCATGTGGGGAAAAAAAGAAAGGGAAGGCAAAAAGAGAAAAGTTCTTTAACGCGCTATATTTTTTAAGGGCTTGCTAGTAAATATACAACTTTAGCTTCAGATAGCTTTTGTAAGAATAACACTAAAAACTGTGCAGAGACAAATGTTCTTTCTCAAGTGCTCATGCTTCTTGCTTTCTGGTAATTTTTTGCCTGGTAATTGTCCATTGCATTAATTTATAAGCTATAAACTGTAGAGTACTGACAGGCCTTTTGGTGGTTTACCTGTCTATTCTGTTACTCGTGTTTTCACAGAAATGTGTTTCAGCCTGTTGTGATTCCTGAAACGTTACTGTGTGATTGTTGGCAGTGGAAAGTGTGTGACCACTGGGCTATTATTTTGGGATGATAGGTAGGCTGAAAAATAGCTCTGGAGTTTAAGTTTATGTACCTGTCCTGGAAGGCTATTTCTCAAATTTGAAATGAAATACACTATCAGCAATTTTGTCACTGGCAGACTTTTGATAGATGTGACAGTCTGAGTCTAGAAGATTCCAAGCTTTCTCAGCAAACACATAATACTACCTGTTTGTGTGATGTCTAAATAATTTTTCCTTGCTGTTTTCTATCCGTTAAACACAAATGGCTACATTATAAACATTAAAAAAAAGAAAGAAATCACATACTGAAATGTATACAGAGATGTGAACTTGACCCTAATGTAAAAATGACACATATATGATAATAATAAGCTTGTGTTGTTTTTTTTTTTTCATTTGTGTCTCTGTTTTACTATTCTAGTTTGAATGTTTACAGAATTTTCAGCTTGTTTAGATTTGCCAGTTTGCTGCAAAATGCTCTCATCAAAATGTGTAAGATGTAGCCTTTCTTTAACACTGAAGAGGCATGTAAGTGACACGTTCAAAAAGCCCAAGTGCCTATGTTGCTAACTAGTATGTCTTTGCTAATGAAGTTCTTTATGTATTTTTTGATTAAAAACCTCCAGTTTTCTTGAGATAGCTGTACCTAGTTAAGGGGAGGAGAGTGGTAGATTAATGTCAAAATGTTTGTATTTTACCAGGTTACAGATTGGTTGGCATGTTCATTTGATGACTTCTTTGGAAACACAAATACTTCTCCTAGTGCCGTTCCTGTGAAGCCACCAGAAGGCAAATCTGGAAGAAGGCGGCAGCAGCAGAAGAATGACCTGACTTCTGTGCCAGAAACTAGCAAAACCAAAATTCTACCCAGGAAAAGAGCAAAGTCATCTTCAGTAGATCTGCCTTGTAGCAAGTCCAGGCAAAACAGGAGCCCCTCTCAAGATGAGCCATGGGTAGATAGATACAAACCTGAAACTCAGGTATGAGAGTTAGTAGTGCAACATTATAATGTAAAATGTTGTGTTTCTGTTGATAATCTGTATTGGTTAGGCTTTAAGTGTATCCTGTTTTATTAGGGCAATGAGATACCAGTTTGATTTGTTTACCACCTGTCATTAAGATTTTTAATAACCTATCTGTAGGATATGTTTGGGTTTTTTTCTACACCAGCCTTCCTGAGGAGGTAAAGCTACTGATGAGTTGTTGTTTCCTGTCCATCTACTCCTGAACTTTAGAAGCCATTTTGAATTTCAGCTGGATCTAGCAGCTCCAAGTGCAGGACAACCCACAGCTAAAGAAAGTAGAAAGAATTGAGCTTGTGCACTCACGCTGGGAAAGATAACAGAAATTATCTTGTATGTTAGTGGACAGCTGTTAGCTGTTCTCTTAGCATGTTTAGAGTACTTGACTGATGGCAGTTTGCACTATTTCTTGCTTGCCTGATGCATTTTAGGCATGACTTTGTGAGTAGGGTTACTGTGATACCTTAAGGCTTCAAAGAGAAAGGTCTCAAATCTGTAGTAAACCTGCAGATCATGGTTCTTCTCATGGAACAGCTTTCTCACAGGGTGTTTCAATGATAAGCAGCATGTGTGTGTGTTAACTGTCTCTTAGATACGAGTGCTGGTTGATGTGAGGAGGTTAGTGTAGTGTTTAGTATTCTATATTTTAATATTTAGTGGCTCATCACTGCAGAGGAATTGAGTTACAGGCCTAGAAGATGAATATGCTCCATGAGATTTACATATGGTCCAAAAACTTATGTAATGTTTCAGTCAGTAGAGCCTAAAAAGTACCAGCTCCAACAGTAGCTATAATGCCTACTGACACAAACAGGCAAGTTGTATTTGTTACTTCAGGAATAATAAATAGTTTTCCCAGCTGCAAGCAAGAGAGAATTGATTGACAAAATGGTCTGAAATGGTTATTTTTAGCTGTTCCACTTATGTACTATGTAGGATAAAGGTATATAACTGGAATTTGGGGGGACCATGTGGCTCAGTTGGTAGCACAGAAGCCATTTTAATGGGAAGGTTGTGAGTTCAAGCCTGCAGTGGGCAGGAGTATTCACACTGGGCAACACTGTCCTCCCTCTCCTGGTGGCAATAACTGTGCACCTGCAGGATGGCCAAGGGCTCAGGTCCAGCCAACATGGATTTAGGAAGGGCAGGTCCTGCCTCTCCAACCTGATCTCCTTCTATGATCAGGTGACCCGCCTGGTGGACGTGGGGAGGCCTGTGGATGTGGTCTACCTGGACCTCAGCAAGGCCTTTGACACTGTCCCCCACAGCAAACTGCTGGCTAAGCTGTCAGCTTGTGGCTTGGACAGCAACACTCTGTGCTGGGTTAGGAACTGGCTGGAGGGCCGGGCCCAGAGTGTGGTGGTCAGTGGTGCCACCTCCAGCTGGAGGCCAGTCACCAGTGGTGTCCCCCAGGGATCAGTGCTGGGCCCCATCCTTTTCAGTGTCTTCACTGACGATCTGGATGAGGGGATTGAGACAGTCATCAGCAAATTTGCAGATGACACCAAGTTGGGAGCAGATGTTGGTCAGTTAGAGGGTAGGAGGGCCCTGCAGAGGGACCTTGACCGACTGGACAGATGGGTGGAGTCCAATGGGATGGCATTCAACAAGTCCAAGTGCCAGGTGCTGCACTTTGGCCACAACAACCCCAGGCAGAGCTACAGGCTGGGGTTGGAGTGGCTGGAGAGCTCCCAGACAGAGAGGGATCTGGGGGTGCTGATTGACAGCCACCTGAACATGAGCCTGCAGTGTGCCCAGGTGGCCAAGAGGGCCAACGGCATCCTGGCCTGCATTAGGAATAGTGTGGCCAGCAGGAGCAGGGAGGTCATTGTGCCCCTGTACTCTGCACTGGTTAGGCCACACCTTGAGTCCTGTGTCCAGTTCTGGGCCCCTCAGTTTAAGAAGGACATCGAGACACTTTGAACGTGTCCAGAGAAGGGCAACAAGGCTGGTGAGAGGCCTTGAGCACAAGCCCTCTGAGGAGAGGCTGAGGGAGCTGGGGTTGTTTAGCCTGGAGAAGAGGAGGCTCAGGGGCGACCTCATTGCTCTCTCCAACTATCTGAAGGGTGGTTGTAGCCAGGAAGGGCTTGGCCTCTTCTCTCTAGCAACCAGCACCAGAACAAGGGGACACAGTCTCAAGCTGCAACAGGGGAAGTTTAGACTGGAGGTGAGGAGAAAGTTCTTCACCCAGAGAGTGATTCGCCATTGGAATGGGCTGCCCGGGGAGGTGGTGGAGTCACCGTCCCTGGAGGTGTTCAAGAGGGGATTGGATGTGGCACTTGGTGCCATGGTCTAGTCATGGGGTCTGTGGTGACAGGTTGGACTTGATGATCTTCGAGGTCTCTTCCAGGTGATACTGTGAATACACATACGTGTTTGTTTATAGTTTAAACAGCATATACTCTGTTCTTTCACCTCATCATTACAGTCTCAAAAATATCTGCTTGCATTTCATATATTTTCCTCTTGTTTTAGAATGACCTTGCTGTGCAAAAAAAGAAGATTGAAGAAGTTGAAACCTGGTTAAAAATGCACATATTTCAGAGGCAACCAAAGCAGGTAATCTCACTAGAAGTGGCAGATCATAGAACGATCTGGATTCAATTTAACTTACAGGTTGTGATAGTGTATCTATTTCAGGATAACAAATCTGTTAAGAACATGGGTTAGAGCTTGGCTGCTAAGAGGTGAATTCTAGCATCCAGTTTGTGCTTCTCTGTTGTGTGCTTGTAACTGCATTTTGTCTCTCACAGAGTAATTTCAAGTATCTTGGCAAATTTTCAGTTGTGCTAACTTGATGTAATAGGATGGTTTTGCCTCTTAAAATCAAAGGGTTATTCTTATGCGTAATTTACTAGTCTTGCCTAAATCTCTTGATAGGCTGGAGAGGTGGGCACAAGCCAACCTCATGAGCTTCAGCAAGACCAAGGGCAGGGTCCTGCATCTAGGTCGAGGCAATCCCAGACACAAATCCAGGCTGGGCAGTGACTGGCTGGAGAGCAGCCCAGAGGAGAGAGACTTGGGGGTGCTGGTGGACGAGAAGCTCAACATGAGCTCTCAATGTGCACTTGCAGCCCAGAAAGCCAATCAGATCCTGGGCTGCATCAGGAGAAGTGTGGCCAGCAGGTCAAGGGAGGTGATTCTCCCCCTCTACTCAGCTCTGGTGAGACCCCACCTGGAGTACTGCCTCCAGTTCTGGAGCCCGTATTCCAAGAGGGATCTGGAGGTGCTGGAGTGTGTCCAGAGAAGGGCCACGAGGATGATCAGAGGGCTGGAGCACCTCTCCTATGAGGACAGACTGAAGGAGTTGGGGCTGTTCAGTCTGGAGAAGAGAAGGCTCCGAAGTGACCTCATTGTGGCCTTCCAGTATCTGAAGGGGGCCTCCAAGAAAGCTGGGGAGGGACTTTTCAGGCTCTCAGGTAATGATAGGGGGAATGGAATGAACCTGGAGGTGTGGAGATTCAGGCTAGATGTGAGGAGGAAGTTCTTCCCCATGAGGGTGGTAAAGCCCTGGAATGGGTTGTCCAGGGAGGTGGTTGAGGCCCCGTCCCTGGAGGTGTTTAAGCCCAGGCTGGATGAGGCTCTGGCCAGCCTGATCGAGTGTAGAGTGTCCCTGTCCATGGCAGGGGGGTTGGAACTAGATGGTCCTTGTGGTCCCTTCCATCCCTGACTGATTCTATGATTCCAATTCAGTATCTGTTATGTTGGTAGTCTCCATGGCATGCAATTGAGTAAATGGATATGTTAAATGAGAGTAAGGCTTTCAGAGTTCTGGTCCAGCTCTTTCTATCTGAATACTTAAATATTTTGTTTCATTAATTTACCTGTTAACTTGGTTTTTATTGGGAAAAGAAAATCATTAACAGACAAACTACAGAAGAAATTCAACTGATATTATTTTGGAGCCAACTCTCAGTCTTTATTTATCATGGAATTTATTTTTTTTCCCCATATTATTTTGTGTTTTTCCTCTGTGCCAGGGTGCTTCTGTTTTAGTGCTCACTGGTCCGCCTGGTTGTGGGAAGTCTGCAACTATACAAATATTAGCAAAAGATCTTGGCATTCAGGTGCAAGAATGGATCAATCCAATATCTTTAGACTTTACAAAGGAAGACTTCAGAAATATATTTAGCTATGGTAAGTTGTTTTTTTGTTGTTGTTGTTTGTTTTGCTTTTTTTTCTTTCAAGTTACTTATGTGAGTTGTATTCACTACTTTTTATTTTGTGCTCGTCACATACAAAGTCAGATCTGCATCCATGTAAGTCAGATCTTCAGTGCTTAATAAAAATCTTGTTTTTATCTGAAAAGGTATTTATTTTTTCACAGTGTTTACCCCCAAATAATTTGTGACTCAGATCAATATAGAAAGCTGATGTGATAGCCTGTGTATCATTGGAGCCAAATAAAACAAGACAATTATGTCTTTTTCTGCGTCCTCTATTGAATTCTGCTCTTAAAATGTTCTCTTATGTATTTGCCAAAGGGCTTGGCTCCTGGTATTCAGTGGACTACTGTCAGAAAGTAGCATGTGTGGATATTCTGTCTTTGTATTCTACATGGTTTTATATAGAATACATATTTTAAATTAGTTTTCTTTTTCAGACTCAAATCTCCCTATGTTTCCAAGTCAGGCCCAAGCAGCTCTCTTTCAAGATTTTCTATTAAGAGCAAATAAATATAACAAACTTCAGATGCTTGGGGAGTCTTCAGAAAATAATAAAAAGCTTATTCTTGTTGAAGTAAGTGAAAACTTGTAAAATCTTGTTTTGAAAGCAATACCTTTTATTATAATACTCATGTGCTAACTGGCATCAGCTGGTGGATTGCTATTGCCAAAAGGGGAGCTGGGGTTGCTTAGCCTGGAGAGGAGGAGACTCAGGGGTGACTTTATTGCTCTCTACAACTACCTGAAGGGAGGTTGTAGCCAGGCAGAGGTTGGTCTCTTCTCCCAGGCAGCCAGTACCAGAACAAGAGGACACAGTCTCAGGCTGCGCCAGGGCAGGTTTAGACTGGATCTTAGGAAGAAGTTCTATACCGAGAGAGTGATTGCCCACTGGAATCAGCTGCCTGTGGAAGTGGTGGAGTCACCTTCATTGGAGGTGTTCAAGAAGAGGCTTGATGGGGTGCTTGGTGCCACGGGTTAGTTGTTTAGTTGTTTAGGTGGGTTGTGCTGTATTGTATTGTATTGTATTTAGGTGGGTTGGATTGGTTGATGGGTTGGATGCAATGATCTTGAAGGTCTCTTCCAACCTGGTGTATTGTATTGTATTGTAAAAGTTGGTCTTTGTTAGTGCTGATGGATTCTATTACTTTTTGAGTTGCTATAAGGTTCTAGAACGGAGTTCTACTTGTAGTTAAATTATGCACGCTAAAAGGCAGGCAGAAATTGGAGCTTGGTTTGTGTACAGAAAAAAAGAATAACCAAAAAGTAGATCAAAACAATATTGAAAAATCAGACTTGTATTTCTCTATGATTAGCTCTCTAGAACTTTGTTAAACAGGAAGTGGGGAAGATCTCCCACCACCTGGAGTACTGTGTCCAGTTCTGGGGCCCCTCAGTTTAGGACGGATGTTGACTTGCTGGAATGTGTCCAGAGAAGGGCAA
The DNA here is from genome assembly GCA_015227895.2 of Colaptes auratus. Lineage (NCBI taxonomy): Eukaryota > Metazoa > Chordata > Aves > Piciformes > Picidae > Colaptes > Colaptes auratus. The sequence goes on along the minus strand of CM026897.1, from coordinate 3,169,492 downwards.
CAAAGTTGGTGAGGGGTTTGGAAGACAAGCCCTATGAGGAGAGGCTGAGGGAACTGGGGTTGCTTAACCTGGAGAGGAGGAGACTCAGGGGTGACCTTATTGCTCTGTACAACTACCTGAGGGGAGATTGTAGACAGGCAGAGGTTGGTCTCTTTTCCCAGGCAGGCAGCACCAGAACAAGAGGACACAGTCTCAGGCTGTGCCAGGGGAGGGTTTAGACTGGATGTTAGGAGGAAGTTCTATACAGAGAGAGTGATTGCCCATTGGAATGGTCTGCCCGGGGAGGTGGTGGAGTCACCTTCACTGGAGGTATTCAGGAGGAGACTTGATGGGGTGCTTGGTGCCATGATGTAGTTGTTTAGGTGGGTTGGATTGGTTGATGGGTTGGACACGATGATCTTGAAGGTCTCTTCCAACCTGGATTTATTGTATTGTATTGTATTATATTCCTGTTACTTAAGGATGCAGGAGAGTGGAGAAGATACATGAGAATTAACACAGAAAGCATTTGACATTTACTATTCCTTGCCCTTAATGCAGGGTGTGTTATTTAGGGCAGAGATGTGAACTTTTGAGGGTTTTCTGAGCCATAACAGGAGGTACAGGAGAAAACTTAATATTTTACTAATTCAGGAGTGTGTTTCAATAACATTTGAGATTTTAGTATTTTATGACAGAGGAATTTTGTTAATAATGATAGTCAAGTTGTCTGGAAACTTGCAAGTAAAATAGTAGATGAGATTAACAATATTAGCTAAGTAATGTGATGTACTGTAGAATTTAGGAAGCATAATTCTCTGTGACTTCATAAAGTCACTTCTTTGCTTAGGTCATCTCATATCTCACGTAGTATACCCTGCCCTTTTTCTCAGTGGAACTGCTACCTTGAAGTAGAACTGTCCTCTCCCTAGAGCTGTCTAGCAGGCTGTGTAATCAGCAAAGGCTGTTGGCTTTTAAACAAGGATGGAAACAAAATCTTTCTATTTAGATAATATTTGTTTTCTTTCCATCATAAAAGAAAGAAATACTTGCTTTGGGTTGTTGTTTTTCCCCCCCCGTGTTATTTTTGCCCTTGGGTATCTTCACTGTTGGCTGCATTCAAATTGACTTAACTAGGAAGAAAAAAAATGGGAAGCAACATTGTGTGCTGTAACAGTCAGTCTGGGGAGAGAACATCTGAATGTAATAACAGCAGTTCATCTGTTTTAAACAGGACATGCCTAACCAGTTCTATCGAGATCCTAGCAGTCTGCATGAAATTCTCAGGTCAGTTGTAAATAAATTTTTCATGGTTAATTTACCCACTTGCAGCAAACTGGAGCTGATTCTTGTTATGCTTGCTTATCTTTCAATTTAGGAGGTTTGTTCGTACAAGTAGATGTCCCCTTGTATTCATAATCTCAGATAACTTCAGTGGGGACAGCAACCAGAGGTTACTATTCCCAACGGAATTTCTAGAGGAGCTGTGCATATCCAATATTAGGTAGGGGTTTTTTAATTCATTGAAATGTGAATGAAATAAATGAGATAGTCAGAAACCAATTTCTTTTTTTTCCTCAATTAAATTCCAACAGTTTCAAGCCTGTTGCACCAACAAACATGATGAAAGTTCTTAACCGAATAGCTGCAACAGAAGCTAGTATGGTAAGTTGTCAAAACTGGTACCTTCTGTCCAGTGCTAGGACTAAAGGATTTCAGAATGTTATATCTGAAATATGTTACAGAATCATAAAAGGGGTTGGAAGGACACTCTGGAGATCAAATTCAGCCTCACTGCTAAAGCAGGAATGCCTAGATCGTGTTGCACAGGAACACATCCAGGTAGATTTTGAAAGCTCCCAGAGAAGGAGACTCAACAACCTCTCTGGGCAGCCTGTTGCAATACTCCCATCACCCCCAAAGTGAAGAATTTTCTCTACGTTCAAGTGAAACCTCCTGTATTTTAGTTTGTAGCCATTGCCCCTTGTCCTGTTACTGGGCTCCACTGAAAAGAGCCCAGCCTCATCGTCGTGACCTTCACCCTTTAGATGTTTTATACACTAATAAGATCCCCTCTCAGTCTGCTCTTCTCCAGGCTAAGGATCCCCAGGTCACTCTGCTGCTTCTTGTAGAAGAGATGCTCCAGTCCCCTAATCATCTTTGTGGCTCTCCATTGGACTTGAGTAGCTCCCTGCCTCTCTTGAACTGGGAAGCCCAAAACTGGACACAATACTCCAGGTGTGGCCTCACCAGGGCAGAATAGAGGGGGAGGAGAGCTTCTTTGACCTGTTGGCCCCATTCTTAATGAACCCCAGAATACTGTTGGCCTTTGCCACGGCATATTGCTATGGCTTATATTTGTTACTGTGTTTGTTTGGTCTTTGGTATCAGAGCCCCAGAAAAGTCCACGAGTACCCCTCAAGAGAAAACAAGGAGCAAAGTGGAAAGATGTTTTGTTTTTAAGCTTAGTTCCACTTGAGGCTTAGTCTAGGTCTTCCAAGTTACTTCTGAAAATTCTTCTCTCTAATACAGAAAGTGTATGTGCATATATGGAACAAATAATAGCAATAGAAGCAATTTTCATGATATCCAGCAAGGCCGGAAGAGGCTGTGACCCTGAACACTGTATTATTCCCAAACTATTTTGTTTACAATCAAGCTGACTAGTGAAAATTTGCAAAGGGTTATGTGCATTACTCACTTGAATACTGCTGTAGAAAATACAGCAATATGTTTAAATGGATTAAATGTGTTAACATAGCTTGAGCGCATGGTGGATGCTCATGCAGTCTGTTCATGTGTGTCAGAGGTGAGTCCCCACAGCCAGAATAATACTCAAACACTCCTTTTCCTACTTTATCTTATTACTTAGAATGTTTGTTTTCCTTACAGAACAGAGAAAAGAACCATGCTCTTGATAGAACCTCTCTGGAGCTGCTTTGCAGAGGTTGTTCAGGTGATATAAGAAGTGCAATAAACAGTCTTCAGTTTTCTTCTATGCAAGGTAGATAACTGATTTTGCTAACTAAAGAACATTTTGACCATTTCTGCTGTAAAGGTTCTATTTGCTGTTGCAGCATAGCTAGGTGAGCTGTCAAAACATTTCTGATGTGCTGCTCTGGAGCAGGAATAAAAGGTACAGAGTTTTGGGGGTTTTTCTGAGGCTGAAAATATTGTTTCATGACTCTAATGCATAGCCTTAGAACTAAATGTCATCTGCTATGTATGCATTGATGTAATTTCATGACATGCCATTTTCTTGAAATTTTTGCTACTGGTGTGTGTGTGCTATTCAAAGCTTTTGTGATGCAACCTTCTTCACATCCTTATTGCTGCCTTTAAAGCATTTTTGAACTGCATTTCTATAATGATTGATTTTGCTTTGGCATCCCTATGGCTGTTAGTAAGTTGAAAAGCTGTGAGGCAGCATGACCTGCTGTGACATTACTGAATGTGCTATAGAATAACTTTGAAGCAGAGTGTTTAGTCTTTTTCAAAGTAGTTGATTGGACAACACTCAATTCAGACATAGCCTGGCATTATTTTTAATGTTCCAACATTGAAGTTAAACAGAAAACTTAACTTTTATAAGCATTGGACATTAGTAATTGCTAAAATAGTGTAAGCTATGAGCAGTACTCTGGCTCTCAGATGCTGGCAGCATTTGTATTTGACGTAGAAATAAGGACATGAATTCAGCAGTTCTCTTCAGCTGTATGTCAGAAAGCTAGCAGGGACTTTTACTCATTTTCTCTCCTATCCATTTTGCAAATAGAAAATATGCTTATAGAATACAGGATTAAATGTAGTTGCAAGTCCTTGTTGTAAGTGGGAGTGTGGTAGTTTGAGTTCTAGAGTGTATTAAAATGAAATTTCCTGTATGTGTTAAACTACATGGACAGAGTGAAGTTTCTCTGTTTAGCTTGCAGATGTGGAACCTAAACTGTCCTGATGTTGTTTCTATTGTTCCTTGTTAATCAGGAAAAAAACCATAATCCTGAGTGAAGTGATTTTGATTATAATATATTAAGCTAATAAATATTAGGCTGGTGATACCTGAGAAGTTGCAGTAGCTCACTGTTGGATGTTAAGTAGCTTCTTCTAGAAAATTTAAATAGTCTTAAAATGACCACTTTCATGTAATTTTTAATAGATTACTTTGGAAATGTAAAGTCATTAGAGTTATAAAGAGAACTTGGGAGAAAAGAAAGGCATATGGCTGGACAGCTTCTGTACTTGACATCTCAGAATCATGTACTCAAGTCGTACCACACTGAACATTCTCTTCTCACATTATCTAACAGATTGAGAAGAGCAGCCACTAATATTTTGTAAATTTTGGGGACACCTCATCTCCTTATTGATCTCCTGAAAATGCAGTATTAGTGTTCACATTTCTTGGTTCACTTGTATACATGTGTAAGCAGGAGTACTACATTGACTTTGTAGTAGTATTAGTGGGTAAAATGGATCTATGGTAATTGTGGGAGAAAACAAAGATACTGAAGGGATAAGTTCTCTTAGCTTGATAAGGAACATCCACCTGTCAACTAAATGAAATTGTGGGTCAAAAATTTTGAGTTCTGAATTAGAGCAGAAAAAGGGGTTTATTCCTTGGAGCTCAGAACTTTGTGGGCTGTTGGAAGAATCACCAAAATGAAAGATTTCCTTTGCTGCCTTGTTTTAGTGATGAAGGTATTATACAGATAATGCAAATAAAAGTGAAAGTGCTAAGTGAACGGAATGGACTGTAATTTGCATATATTTGTACTTTACAAAGAAGGCAACTTTAAGAAAGCTGAATTTTGGGATGATTCAGAGGTAGGAAGAGTAAGCAAGAATGATAGCTGTATTAAAAGACAGATACTTAACGTTCAAAAACGTACTTGGCACCTGAGCTGTGGTTTAAGAAGTGGAATGAATCATGCTAGTTTAGGTGACAGTGCACCTATTTACATAACCTTTCCTGTTTTGGTGGTTGTTTTGTTTCTTTGTTTTACCTCTGTTGTTATACTTGTTTGTTCAGAACATTAATAGTAGTACTATAATAGCAAACCTTTCTGGGTTCACGTACTTTATCCTGATTGTATTTTTGCTTTTATTGATAGTCTGCTCATTAGAGAAAGAGTTTTGGTCAAGGAAAAAAAGGAGCTCTACACTAAAACGTGAAGCAGGAGTATCTAAACTAAGAAAGAAAAGTAAATCTGATACCTCAGAAGACCAAGAGATACAAGCTATCGGTGGCAAAGATGCTTCCATCTTTTCTTTTCCATGCTTTGGGGAAAATAATTTACTGCAAAAGTAAGAAAACTTTGACTTACTCCTCCATTCAATGAGCAAAGCACTGCAGCTGCCATTTGCTAAAAGTAAGGCTTAGGGTGACCTCTAATTTGCATGTTTGGTCATTAATAATAGCAATACTAACAGTAGAAAAAGAGGAATGAAAGTCTGTGGTAACTGCCATTGCAGCTGTTTGTATCTCTTAGGTAAATAAACCTTTCATTAAGATGTACTACATGTATGCAATAAAATTACATAAATCTAGTTCTGTTAGGTCCAGGTGCCGTTGTGCCACAAAGCTATTCAGATAGCCACCACATTTGTGCCTTTGTACAAGAGCAAATTTTGCTTTTGTGCAGAATTAAACATTGTTGTCTGGTTAAGTTCTGCAACTGCCTGCCTTCCTAAAGGATACAGAACCTTCCTGCAGCCTCACAGCTGCTGCCTCTCCTCTACTTTTGTCTAAACATACGCTCCCTACTTTCTGGCCTGAAAACCCCTTACCTGCTTCTCTGTCATTTCTCTGTCTTCCCATTTCTCAGAAATACCTTCCACCCAGACAGTACTGTTTGTTTTACTTACATTTTTAACATTTAAAAACTATGAATTCATAAGCATTTAATACTTACTAAGCAGCCCAAGTCTGCACTCAGCTAAATCACATTTCCTCTCCACACATCCTTTAGTAATTGACAATGCCACTTACAAAATCACCTGAGGAGAAATACTAAGATGAGTGACTATGAAAATAAGTATGTTAAATTTGTTGCATGAAGTGTAATGTAACTAATGACATGTTATTTGCTATGCAATATTGACTGCATCATTAAGTACCTATGCATGAAGACCTTTGTGGGAACTGAAAATGGTGTAGTCTAGTTGCTGCTAGAGTGGACAATTGCTATGAATGATGTTCAATATATACAAAACCTGCTATTTGTGTAGTTGCACACTTCTATTCTTGCTCCTATCTAATTCATATTGTAACTTTGAATATTCAATCTGAAATGTATGTCTTCTGGCTTTTTGGATTATGTGCAGAAATGCAACAGCATTTCTGATACTAAAAGACTAAAGAGTGTAAAATGCTTTCTAGGAGAACCAACATCAGAATCAGAATTGCCTCAGCTGCCTGCTCACCTATCGGAACATCGTCGGGACACCTTGCTTATTCAGCCTGAGGTATGTCTGCAGTAATTACTAGAAGAAAGGAATTGCCTCTGCCTGTCCCCACAGTTCACCTTCTCTGGGGGCAAACCAGCCTCCCTTTTGTAGAGAAGCACGGCTTTGTAGATCATTATGTGTGCCAGTTGCAAGCCACCTAAATGTATCATAACTTCTGCAGCATGCTTTTCCTTGTACACTGTGTAGAGCTTGAACTTCTGTTTTCTCCTAATTAGGCTATCGTGGAAAAATCACATATGTCTGGGTCCATGTTTAATTTATACCTTCACCAGAACTATGTAGACTTCTTTACTGATATAGATGATGTAGTGAGAGCCAGTGAATATTTGAGCGCCGCAGATGTCCTTTGTAGTAATTGGAATGTAAGTGTCAACTTTTATATACACATAGACTTTTTTGATAGTCTGAGCTTCTAATGCATGAAGGGTAGGAAGCAATTGTTTTGCAAGTCAGAAAGAAGCTGTAGCACTTCAAACTTGCATTTTAGGTGGCAGTTGATTGCTAGTGTATGCTAAAGTATATCAAGTGTAAAAGAGAGGCAGGTCCAACTTCTGTCAGCATTTTATTATCATGGGTTGTAGTAGTTGTAAGATACTCTACAAAGGATTTTTAAGGAGAATAAATTTATGCTGAAAATGTGTTGGAGCCTCTATGCCTTTTTCCTGAAGTAATTGACCTAGCTGCTTTGAGTAAAAGTTTCACAATAATCTAAACATACTCTGGGCATGTCTTGTCACGTCACTGCATTTACAGAATGTGTTTTAGATCAAATGAGGCACACTGTAGAGAGGCCTTGAGTTCACATAATGCCTGATTTCTCTCTTAGACACGGTTGGAGATGGAAAAATATAGTGCATCTCTGGCTACCCGGGGGGTAATACACTCAAATACATCCAGAGCTTTTGCCCACCACCAAGGAGGGATGGGGTTTCGGCCTTTACATAAGCCCCAGTGGTTCTTTATCAATAAAAAGGTAAATGCTTGATTTCACTTTTGTGTGTGTGTTTCTAGTTTTGTTTTGGTAAGGTATGACAATTGAGTAGTATAGGTGGGATTTGCTTACAGTGCTAAACTTGTCCAGAAGCCTGTTTTGATATAAGCCACTTCTAAAAAGCACTTGGTTGAAGAGTTATGTTATTCCTTTAATGGTAAAATAAATTAGCAGCCCCTGATGGAGACTGTGTCCAAGCTAGCATATCAGTGGGAGAGTATTGATCCTAAGTGAATAGGGACATAATTAGTGTTTAAATACTGTAAACTATTTCAAAAAGTAAGTTCAAAGATTTTGTGCAGTATAAATCATATTAAACTGTTGTGTAAGTTTAATGAATTACTGCTGGTTCATGTGTGTCTCAGAAATAACTTGTTCATGAGTCATGATGCTAAAGCTCTTGGCATTTTTTTACATTTGAGCTAATACTTTTCTTGCTGTATCTGCCAAAATACTGGCCTGGATGGATTTGGAGTTCTATAATTGAGGGATGAATGTCTTAAGGTCTGTTAAGGACCAGCAAAAGGCAAAAATGAATGAACCTGCCATTTTACTGGACTCTGTATGTGAATTCTAGCTGCTTGTCTCTTTTCTCTGGTCTCATTTTTCAGTAGGTTGTGTCTAGTCCTCCAGCAGGCAAGAAGAAAGTTTGTCTTGTATGGTACAGAATACCTACATTTCTAGTTTGTTTTTTTTCACTTGTGTTTCTTCTTCCTGTAACTCTTCAGTATCAAGAAAATTGCCTTGCTGCAAAATCACTTTTTTCAAGCTTCTGCTTACCACCTGAATGCCTTCAGACTGAGCTACTGCCTTATCTTGCTCTGTTAGCAAATCCAATGAGAAACCAAGGTAAGATGGGTTGATCTTGGACTCTCTTTTGTACTTGAAATTTGGTGGGAAAAAGGTGAAACTCAGCATGTCAATGCTATTGGTGCTTTTGCCTCAGTTAAAAAAAAGTACCACAAAATATTGCTAGTAACATAGCCAAATGAAAGCAGCCTGGTTAAGTATGAAACAACATCTAGCATGTTTTTAAAGAATTGAAATAACCATGTCTTTTGGCAGAATTGGGCATATGAGTGTGTAAGACATGATCCTCATGTTGGGAGTACTGAAAATCGTTTTCTTTTTTACTGCATGGATTTCTGGTGTCTGTGTACTTATCATTTTCATCATGTTGACCTCTCACTCCTTTGCTTAAGGTGTCTGCATATTTTTTTCTGGCTGCCCACATCCATACTAGCCTGTCAGACTTAGATGGTATTGGCAAATGTACTCATCTTGCTATTCATCCCCTTTCTTCACAGGGTTATTTAAGAATGTGCTGGATACCCCAGGTCCTAGCATAGGTCTCTGCAGAACTGTATAGGCAACGTTTTTTTTCCATTGCAAGAGTTAACTATTACTTCATAGCTCCCTCCTCACTTCCCATTCATTATTAAGTAAGTTATTTTCTTAGGCTTACCACTTCTTTTACATCTATGAGGGGATTTGGTGAGAAGACTTTTGAAAGCCTAGTGGGCAATATTAACCAGGTCTTCATTGCTTGCTGATCTCTTTCCAGTAGCGTTGACAGGCTTAAAAAGCTTTTCCCACATAAAGAAAAGAAACTCTGAGCTTGCATTAGAAAAATATATCCCCTGAGGTTATTCAACAGCAGACAGTCCATGTGGAAACATTCACTTTGTATGGTAAATAATCCCCAGATGACCATTTAGAAAGCTGTGCTGCTTGGCTGTGTCAGTTACTTCTAATAAAAGTCATTGTGTCTTAACTAAGGCCTTAACATCAAGATGAATTCATTTTGTAGGCTATGGAATAATAGCTCTGCAGGGGTAAACAGTTTGAAAACGAAGACTTGCATGTGTTCACAGTGTTTGGTATCCAACACAGTGCAAATATATTCAGGAATACTTAACATATGAAATGACTTAATTTCCTGTATGCTCAATTGTATGTGCATTCTGGTCCATATTCAGTATGACACTGGTGATTCTTTGTTCTTAGCTCAGATTGCTTTTATCCAAGACGTTGGGAGGCTACCGCTGAAAAGACACTTTGGGAGGTAAAGCTGATTTCTGTCTTTCCTTACAGAAAGTAAGATTTCCTTTCTTTCTTGTATTGAAGAAAAGATCCCTTTCAGAGAAACATCTTCAGTGTACATCTGTGAGCAGCCTGGCCTAGTGGAGGGTGTCCCTGTGCATGGCAGGGGGGGTTGAAACTAGATGATCTTTAAGTTCCCTTCCAACCCAAACTATTCTATGGGTAAAACTTTTCCAGTTCAAATCTATTTATCGTTGCAATGTTAGCAGCAGCATTTTTACTGTACTCTTAGCTTTTTAATCCTTGTTTAACTTTCTTTTCCATTGGATCAAATACTATCTCTGTCTAGAGGTATCTGTTTCTCCAGTACATGATCTGAATAAAGTATTTATATGAGCATTTATGTGAGAATAAAACTGAAAAGATGCAAAGAGTATTGTGCCCTTTCCCTGTTGCTTATTGTAACATAAAGCATTAGTATCATAGTATCAGTCAGGGTTGGAAGGGACCACAAGGATCATCTAGTTCCAACCCCCCTGCCATGGGCAGGGACACCCTACACTAGATAAGGCTGGTCAGAGCCTCATCCAGCCTGCTCTTAAACACCTCCAGGGACAATTAATCTGGAAGTTTGATTCTGTGTTTACCTGCATGTCAGCTAGAGATAGAAGACAGTACAGTTGCCTATTTATGGAACAGTTGAAGCAGTTGTGTATTTATAGAACTACAGAATATTGTAGTGAGTGCTTCCTCTGAAATTAGATAGCAGCACTGGTGGTTTGGGTGTTTTGTTTTGGATTTTAATTTTTGCTTGTTGGACTGTTTAAAATAAATCTGTTTAGACTGTATTTTTAAAATAAAACTATAGCTGCTGGAGTTCCTCTGCCGTAGATGTTAAATACCAAAAAAGTACATTTTATTACAGTGGTGGAGACCCCAGTGTTCTACTTAAACTGTGTAGTGCACATGGGGGTGCAATGCCTGATGTGTTGTGATTCTTGTGAGCCTTCTGAATCATAGCTACCACCTATGCTAGTAGAGCCTCTGTTACATTTCTGTAACTTGGATATCTCTGAAAATTTAAAGAGAGTTTTAATTGAGAGGGTTTATTTCTAATAATTATTCAAGATAGAGCTGGAATGAGACTTATTCTTTGATCTCTTAATCAAGAGAGACAGTTTGCTAGGGCATCTGACAAAGCATATCATGTTTGTCACTGTGGTATTTCCTTGTCAAGAACTGTACATTTTGATAATTAATTCCCATGTCAAGTAGGAAAAATACTAAAGGAATAGTGGTAACATGCTGATACAGAGGTGTTAGAAGGATTGATAGTCCAAACAGTAAAAGAAATTATAAAATATTTCCTTTCTACTATTTTTTTTTCTAAAATGTGCCTGTTTGAAGTTAAATTGCTTCCCATCCTAAAGGTTTTTTAGTTTTTCTTGAAAACAGTCAAATATACCATGGGATGTCACTAACTGTTAGCAGCTTATGTGTGTGAGGACAGCTCAGCAAAACCAGTCACCAAAAGGAAGGAGCAGTAGGTGCTGGAGACTGACAGAGCACGAACATGACCTGGTATTGTGCTGTTGCCTGTGGGTTGAGGCAGCATAGGGCTGTCTTTCATCCCCAGAGAAAGGAACTCCCATGTCTTTTCTGGACTGTCACACAAGCTGTGTGCTGTTGAGTTCTATGCACAAGTATCTATACCTGGAAGATGTGCACAGAGCTGTAAAAAAGTAATGCTGAAGGTAGTGATTTAAGCACAGAACATCTATAACTTGAATTACCTGTGACTGATGCAGGGTACTACTGCCAGATAGTGTAGAAGCTGTTTAGCACCAGTGAAGAAGGGTGACCCATGTGGTACGTGGGCAGTCTTTTCTATTACAGTTCCTGTCTGTGGGAGCTGGCATTTCTTGTGGTAACTTACTGCTGCAATGGTAATTTTACAGGTTAAAGCTGGAAACACTTACTGACAAGGATCCTGGGATACCAGACATATTTGTCATCTCCGAAGGGGATCCTGCTGATGTGCATGCTGTGGATACCGCTGCACAGATGGAGAAAAGCACAACAAATGAGAAGGTGCTGGATGGATTCACTCTCTCTTCTAGCCAGTGCAGTGGAAGTGAGCTGCCTTGCAGTCAGCCTCAGCCTGTGGCAGCTCAAGCAATCATGGAGGAAGAAGAATTAAAAATAGAAGAGTATGATAGTGACTGAGTACAAGAAAATACCAACCACTGACTTGCCCAAATAGATGAATATGCTACAGAGGCCTTTGCTAAGGAGAGTATGGTTGGCACAAAGTACTCCTTTAGCTACTTGGATGGATTAAGAGGCCAAGTCTAAACCTGCTGTATTAGTGTAGAAACAACTCTTGTCAGCTTCCTTTTTGCAGGATCAGGCCTGAGCTGAATGCTAAATTACAAGTTTTCCCTTGCTTTTTCTGAGCCATCAAATATGGATAGAAATGGAATAAATGGTTATTGAAATCAGTTTGAAAGAGACTGTAAATAAGCAGTGTCACTCTTATTTTTCACACTTTTTAATTTAGTTTGCAGTTGTACAGTGTGTTTCCTGAGCACACATTTGATAAGCTGTCAGCCTTTGAAGGTTTTACTCAAATTTACACCTAACTTAGCCCTTCTGAAAGAAGAAACTGAAGGGTACATGTAAAAAGTTTGATACCCCATACTGTTGCTGTAGATAAAACTCCTACTGTGTTAATATTGTTTTGTACTCTGCTACAGATTTTTATGTAAGTTGAACTTATATTGTACAACAGATCATTTTGGGTTAATTTTTGGAAGATATTTTCATAACTTATGGAGGGGAAAACACAACAATCAAGTGTAAGTCCTTCTTATCCTTTGTGTGCCATAGGAGGTTAATGGGGTAGTGTGCAGTTTTTCTCCTTAAACTGCAGTTGTGCTGAATGAATAACCTTGTGCTGGGTAACTCTCACATGTGAGAAGTGTGCTGTAGTTGTGTGATACTTCAGTAGCTGGGGTTGGTCCATGCTACTCAATCTAACATGTTGCTGGGGTCAGTGATGACCAGATAAAAGCAACCCAAACAACTTTCAATGTATGATGTATTGTTGCATTTTTGCAGTTCAGGAGGCAAAAGTGCTTGTTTAAACACCAAAACCTTGGAATTAGCACTGATATTAAAAATAAGTTCAGATGTATCTTCTCTCAAGGGATTGTGTAGTCTTTCTATCTACAGCTGTTGTTTAATGTTCAAGAGAGAAATTGCTCCCTTAGTTTTTGAGTTTGGTCGTAGCTACAGCCAGTCACTGATCCCCCAGGGATCAGTGCTGGGTCCCATCCTGGTCAATATCTTTATCTGCCTGGACTTCAGCAAGGCCTTTGATACCATCCCCTGCAGCAAACTCCTGGCCAAGCTGGCAGCTTGTGACTTGGACTGCAACACTCTGTGATGGGTTAGGAACTGGCTGGAGGGCTGAGCCCAGAGAGTGGTGGTGAATGGTGCCACATCCGGCTGGTGGCCAGTCACTAGTGGTGTGCCTCAGGGATCAGTGCTGAGCCCCATCCTGTTCAATATCTTTATCAATGATCTGGATGAGGGCATTGAGTCAGTCATCAGTAAGTTTGCAGGTGCCACCAAGCTGGGGGCAGGTGTTGATCTGTTAGAGGGTAGAAGGGCTCTGCAGAGGGACCTTGCCAGGCTGGACAGATGGGCAGAGTCCAAGGGCATGAGATTGAACACATCCAAGTGCCGGGTTCTGCACATTGGCCACAACAACCCTGTTCAGTGTTACAGGCTGGGGTCAGTGGCTGGAGGGCTGCCAGGCAGAGAGGGACCTGGGGGTAGTGGGTGATAGTAGGCTGAACATGAGCCAGCGGTGTGCCCAGATGGCCAAGAAGGCCAATGGCATCCTGGCCTGCATCAGGAACAGTGTGGCCAGCAGGAGCAGGGAGGTCATTCTGCCCCTGTGCTCAGCACTTGTTAGGCCACACCTCGAGTACTGTGTCCAGTTCTGGGCCCCTCAGTTTAGGAAAGATGTTGAGATGCTGCAACATGTCCAGAGAAGGGCAACAAAGCTGGGGAGAGGTCTTGAGCACAAGCCCTATGAAGAAAGGCTGAGGGAGCTGGGATTGCTTAGCCTGGAGAAGAGGAGACTCAGGGGAGACCTTCTTGCTCTCTACAACTACCTGAAGGGAGGTTGTGGCCAGGTGGGGGCTGGTCTCTTCTCTCAGACAACCAGCACCAGAACAAGAGGACACAGTCTCAAGCTGTGCCAGGGGAGGTTTAGGCTGGAGGTTAGGAAGAAGTTCTTTGCAGAATGAGTGATTTGCCATTGGAATGGTCTGCCCAGGGAGGTGGTGGAGTCACCATCACTGGAGGTGTTTTCTAAGAAGAGACTGGATGAGGCACTTGGTGCCATGGTTTAGTGGATCAGATGGTGTTGGGTGATGGCTTGGACTTGATGATCTTGAAGGTCTTTTCCAGCCTGGCTAATTCTATTCCATTCTATACTCATTACAGTGAAGTTAAAATGTTCTTGGCTGTTGATGCCCCTTAAGGCCTTTCCCTGGGTGCTTTGGTTGGGGTGATCCCTGCTTAGTTTAGGTGGCAGCTCCCTCTGGTGGGCCTCCTGCAGTTGTGTATCACTGAAATGCCATCTGATCCCTCCTGTGCTCCTGCAGAGCCTCTAGTGCAAATGATGGTAAGGCATTAAGCAGCAATTGTTCACTCTGCAAGCAAAACTTCAAGCTCTCCTTACAGTAGTTTCAGGTAATAATAGTAACAACAGGGTTGATTTCACACTGACTGGTCCATGTTACTGATGGCCTTGCTCTTAACTAGAGCAGGTGGTTAATTCTGAATTGTAATGGTAGAGACTTGCCAACTACAGCATGTACAGTAATTTGTGTAAAACCTCTTTCACATGAAAATACCAAAGAGAAAACCCAAACGTTGTTCTCTTGAGCACTCTCTCGTGTTTGAATGTTCATGCTCTTGCCTCTGAATTGCAATTATGTGCAAAATGTTTGAAGAGGATGGAAGCCTGAAATTCTTGATGAGCTAGTAAGCACCCTCTTAAAGGCTATGCCAAATTAAGTCAGTCCCCAGGGAAGCCAACAGGGGGTGCCAAGGTCCCCCCAAACCCATTCTATCATTCTATGATTCTATGAAAATCTTCTGCAGGTTCCTGCAGTACTGGGGGCTACTGCATCCCAGCTTTTAAACAGAGGGCAGTCCAGAACCTTCCTTTTAACAGTCTGACACAGACAATGTCCTTACACAGACACTGGCACAAATGATGCTTGTGAAAACACTGCAGAGAATGTGGCAGCTACCTCTCTTCAGGGTCTGTAACCAAAAATTCAAGAGCCATTAAGGTCTGTTGCCACTGGGTGGCAAACACTGCTGCTTGCTCAATTGGTTCCCAGTGCTTCTTACAGCAGTGCAGGGCGGAAGGGGATAGTGAAACAGCTTACAGCACTGCCAATGCAACATTTTGCTCCTACAGAGTAAAATGCTCCTGACAGTTCATACTGGTGTTGCCAACAACAAGGACACTGGAAGTCTGAGTGTCCTTCCAGACCTGACCATAAGCCCTCCTGCCCAACAGGATTCTGAAACTCACCCATCTTTTCATAACCACAGTCTCAGAAACACAAGGAAGAGAGCACAAACAACACAGACCTAACAAGCTGCTTTACTTTGGGCTGCTTCTTTAAAATATTGTGTATTAGTGGCAACACTGTTATATAAGAGACTGACCCCCCACCTTGCCACAACCTGGTTTCAGGGAGCTGTAAAGAGAGAATATGTCTCCCCTCAGCCTCCTTTTCTCGAAACTAAACAATCCCAGTTCCCTCAAATGGTCCTCACAGGACTTGACCTTTCACTATCTTGTGTCGTTTTTTGGACATGCTGCAGCAACTCACTGTCTTTTTTTCCTTTTTTTCCTGATGAAACAGATATTTGGGGAAAAGGAGGGGTGACCTGTTACTAAAACAGACACTGATACAGGGCCAAGTGGCAGAAACCCCTAGGCTAGAGTCTGCCAAATGGCCTGGTTAGAATTAGAAGACCTCCAGGGCAGGTTTTCATGCAAGCTGTGTGAGATCGAGAGCAAGTATCTGCAGAGCTGGGATGACATGTAGCCTGTTTTGAGTTGTCTGTCTATGGAGGTAACTGCAGTATCCCTTCCTGGCTGATCAGTGAGAGTGTGCACATTTTGATTCATCTCTCTAGAAAGGTTATTTCTTAAAGCTTAAGGTTAAATCTTAACTGCTTGTGCAGTAGTATATTCCAAACAGACACTTCAACTTATACCTCACTTCCAACTTGTGTCAGAAGGAATGCTAGTAATTTTGATTACAATAAATTCACATTTTTTGTGTGTCTGTGTCTGATTCATGGGTGCCTCTGCAACAGGCAGTGAATTGATGACTTTGGGCTTTTTCCTAGACAAGACACCATGCATTCAGCTGGACTTGGAGCACATCACCTCAAGCAATCCACTTCCACCAACAAATCATGGAGCAGTACATACATGAGGACCCTGCTTTTCTTCACTGGGAGCCTCCAAAGAAAACAATGAGGTGGAATTCTCCTCCATGGGCTATGTCATCCTTGCTGAGCAAAGAAAAGTGCTCAGTGTGGCCACCTTTGATGACTGCCTGCTGGAGCTGAATTCTGCGGGGCACAGGCTGGCAGCTCTTCTGGGGGTGAACTTGCACTTTTCTCCCCATGGCTCTCTGGCAGTGCTGCCAGAGTTCTCTCTGGCTGCTTTCTCTTGGGTGCCATCACCTGCTTCACCTGGCCTGGACACACTTGCCATGAGCTAGGCTAGATCTTGGTAGCTACTTGGCCCCTTCAAGGCAGGGCCTAATGACATCATGTGAGAAGGTGATGCAAAGCCTTTGCATCTTTGAGCTGTGAGGCAGTTTGCCACCTTTGAGAACAACCAGAATGTGGCCTGGGCATCTGCTGTCCCCGTCCCTTTGCAGGACTCTAAGATGATGGTTTGCAGGGAAAGCTGATTTTCATTGGCTCAGCTGGGACCAGCCCCTGGCTAGTCAAAGGACCAGCTGCTCAGTCCTTGCTGTGGGGCACCATCGGAGCACCTTCCTCTCCTGTCACATTTAGGCAAGACCAGCGTCTTCCAAAGACTTGTCTATGGCTGCCAGTGTTGCCTGCCAGGAGCTCATTAGCATCACCCCACCAAAGGGATTTTGGTGCTCTTTTGCCTAGCTGGGTGTCATGGTGCCCTAGTTGTGGCTCAAGCAAAATGTTTCCCTTGGCTACAGTGCTTTGCTGGTGCTGAAAGGCCTTGTGGATATCCTTGTGGATATGTTGTCCTACTGCTGAGCATGTGGTCCTCCTGCTGAACTGTCACCAGTCCTGGCTCACTGGAGAGGTCCCAGAAGACTGGAAGCTGGCCAACGTGGTGCCCATCCACAAGAAGGGCCGGTTGGAAGAGCCAGGGAATTCTAGGCCTGTCAGCCTGACCTCAGTGCCAGGCAAGATTATGGAACAGGTCATCTTGAGTGCGATCACACAGCACTTACAGGATGGCCAAGGGATCAGACCCAGCCAGCATGGCTTTAGGAAGGGCAGGTCCTGCCTGACCAACCTGATCTCCTTCTGTGATCAGGTGACTGCCTGGTGGATGTGGGGAGGCCTGTGGATGTGGTGTACCTGGACCTCAGCAAGGCCTTTGACACTGTCCCCCACAGCAAACTCCTGGCCAAGCTGGCAGCCCATGGCTTGGATGGGAGCACACTGCGTTGGGTTAGGAACTGTCTGGAGGGCCGAGCCCAGAGAGTGGTGGTGAAATGGTGCCACATCCAGCTGGCGGCCAGGCACTAGTGGTGTGCCCCAGGGATCAGTGCTGGGCCCCATGCTCTTCAACATCTTTCTTGATGATCTGGATGAGGGCATCGAGTCCATCATCAGTGAATTTGCGGACGACACCAAGCTGGGGGCAGGAGTTGATCTGCTGGAGGGCAGAGAGGCTTTGCAGAGGGACCTCGACAGGCTGGACAGATGGGCAGAATCCAAGGGCATGAGATTGAACACATCCAAGTGCCGGGTTCTGCACATTGGCCACAACAACCCCATGCAGTGCTATGGGCTGGGGTCAGAGTGGCTGGAGAGCGGCCAGGCAGAGAGGGACCTGGGGGTGCTGGTTGATGGTAGGCTGAACATGAGCCTGCAGTGTGCCCAGGCTGCCAAGAGGACCAATGGCATCGTGGCCTGCATCAGGAACAGTGTGGCCAGCAGGAGCAGGGAGGTCATTCTGCCCTGGTACACTGCACTGGTTAGGCCGCACCTTGAGTACTGTGTCCAGTTCTGGGCCCCCTCAGTTTAGGAAAGATGTTGTCTTACTGGAGCGTGTCCAGAGAAGGGCAACAAAGTTGGTGAGGGGTTTGGAAATCAAGCCCTATGAGGAGAGGCTGAGGGAGCTGGGGTTGCTTAGCCTGGAGAAGAGGAGACTCAGGGGTGACCTTCTTGCTCTCTACAACTACCGGAAGGGAGGTTGTAGACAGGCAGGGGTTGGTCTCTTCTCCCAGGCAGGCAACACCAGAACAAGAGGACACAGTCTCAGGCTGCACCAGGGCAGGTTTAGGTTGGATGTTAGGAAGAAGTTCTATACAGAGAGAGTGATTGCCCAGTGGAATGTGCTGCCCAGGGAGGTGGTGGAGTCACCATCATTGGAGGTGTTCAGGAGGAGACTTGATGGGGTGCTTGGTGCCATGGTTTAATTGTTTAGGGGGGTTGGATTGGTTGATAGGTTGGACGCGATGATCTTGAAGGTCTCTTTTCCAACCTGGTTTATTGTATTGTATTGTACTGTGGTGCTGGAACTGAGGGGCAGGCTGTGAGCCCATTCTGGAGCAAGCAGCTCAGACTGAGCTTCCACAAGATCAAACTGCTGTACCTCTTTAGATTCCTGACAGCAGAATAGAATAGAATAGAATTAACCAGGTTGGAAAAGACCTTCAAGATCATCAAGTCTAACCTATTAACCAACACTATCTAATCAACTAAACCATGGCACCAAGCACCCCATCAAATTTCCTGCTAAACACCTCCAGTGCTGGTGACTCCACCACCTCCCTGGGCAGCACATTCCAACAGCCAGTCACTCTTTCAGTGAAGAATTTTCTTCCTAACATCCAGCCTAAACCTCCCCTGGCACAGCTTGAGACTGTGTCCTCTTGTTCTGGTGCTGGTTGCCTGGGAGAAGAGACCAACCCCCACCTGGCTACAACCTCCCTTCAGGTAGTTGTAGAGAGCAATAAGGTCTCCCCTGAGCCTCCTCTTCTCCAGGCTAAGCAACCCCAGCTCCCTCAGCCTCTCCTCATAGGGCTGTGCTCCAAACCCCTCCCCAGCTTTGTTGCCCTTCTCTGGACATGTTCCAGCATCTCAAGATCTTTCCTGAACTGAGGGTAAGCCAGGAGAAGATGCTGGAAGACCTGAAGCAGTGCAGACCCCCTCTTAGCCATGGCTGCCCTTTCCTGTGTGTTTCAAAGTCCTCAGGAGCTGTACACCTACAGGATTTGGCAGCCCCACTTCAGATGTTGTGTTCCAGTGCAGGACAGAAAAGGCAGCAAAAGCTTTCCATTGTCCCTGCCCTGTGCAAGCCCAATGAGACTAATGCTGCAATATGGTGTGTGTGGCCTCCACCCTTGGAACAAGGTCCCTCCCCACTGAGAAGCCAGAAAATGGCTCTGGCTGCAGACTATCCAGCACCAAAATGTGAAAGTAAAACTGTGGTGCCTATACCCTGACAACAGAGTGGGGCAGAACGTGGAATGGTGATGTCACTGTGTGCTAGGGGGTGACATCACCTGGTGGAGCATCGTGACATGGAACTATGTTTCTGCTTAAATTCATGTGCCAGCGGGGCCTGGGCAAGTCTGGTTTATGCCTGGACTCATGCCAAAAGTGCTTGTAAGCTCTACAAGATCAAGGCCTTGAGTTTTCCTGTGGTGCTGGGTATGAGGCCTTGGAGGCTGCCATTGGTAGCTCTTGGTGCCCATCCCACAGCCATCACCTGGGTTTCTCTGGCGCTGCCTGCTGCAGGCAGCTGGCCACTGCGAGGTACCTGCAGCAAGCAGAGGTGAGTTGTGCAGGGTCCCCCTGTGTGGCTGTGGGGCAGGTGATGGGGGCAATGAGTATGGGGAGGCTGTCATTCTTGAGGGGCTTGGGCATTGCTTCCTTCCTTTCCTCAGAGAATGAGTGATGATGGCCTCTCCATCTTGCAGCACACAAAACCTTTGGCAGCTTCAGCATCAGCGAGGAACCAGAATGTGTCCTGGGCATTTACTCATGTGTCCCTGTCCCCTTGCAGGATTCCAAGTTTATGAGGATCATGGCCTTTGCAGGAAAAGCTGATTTTAGTTGCCTCAGATGGGACCAGCCCCTGGCTAATCAAGGGACCAACTGCATAGTCCTTACTGTGGGGCAGCATCTTACTGAGCCTGCCAAACTTAGGCAAGACCAGCACACCCCAAGGACTTGGCCATGGCTCCCAGTGTTGCCTGCCAGCAGCTCATGAGGGTCAGCCCCCACCGGAGTGGGGTTCTCTTTTGCCCAGATGGTGCCACTTGCTTTGCAGGCAGGCAGCTGAGACCCCATGGTGCCCCTGAGATTTCTCTGAAGTCCAGCAGAAACTCAGTGCCTTGGGGTGGAAGTGCCCCAGAAGTAAATTCCCAGCTGAGTGCTGGCAGTGGACTCTGTGTTGTGAAGTCCCCAGGAACTACAGCCCATGAGGCTGGCCAGCCCTGTGTTAGACAGTGGGCTCTGGCAGAAGAAGTGGCATCGTCCTTACTCTCCTACCCTACCCAAGCATCAAGCATCAAGCATCCAAGTACCAAAAGGTGGAAAATAGAACAATAGTGCCTATACCCTGACCCAATAGGGTGTCACCATGTGTTAGATGTTGACACCACCTGGTGGAGCATTGTGATGCCATGGAACAACAGACAATGACCTCACTTCCCTCACTGCTTAAATTTGTGCACCAGCAGAGCCTGGGTAGCTCTCAGTGCCCATCCCAGAGCCATCACCTGTGCTTCCCTGGCCCTGCCTGGTCCAGTCAGGTAGCCACTGCAGGACAGGCCTGCAGCAGCAGAGGTGAGTTGTGCAGGTAGATGTTGCCCCTGGGTGGCCATGAGTGGGTAATGGGGATCAGAGATTCTGGAGGGTGTTCTGGGGGGGCACAGGTATTAAGTCCTTCCTTCCTCCCTCCCCTGGGACGGACAGTAAGTGACGATGGCCACTCTCCATTTTGCAGCATAGCTTTGACGGCTCCGGCACCAGTGAGGGGGAGCAGCTTGTCCTCATCCTCAGCTCTCCTCAAGTGGTGTCGCAGAACAAGGATGGCCACAGACACCGAGTGGATCTGCCCCATCTGCTACAAGGCTCGAGATGATGTCACTTACGTAATGCCCTGTCGTCACCAGTTCTGTCTGGGCTGCAGCCTGCGCTGGACAGCTGTGGGATCAAATTGCCCACTCTGCAGAGGACCAATAGAGGTAGTCATGTTACCTGTGCTGGGTGAAGGCTCCTTTTTACAGTTTTTCACAAATGTTGAAGGGTTGTCAGGTGCCAACCAAGAAGCAGGAAGAGATCCTGGCCGCCCAGCTGAAGACAGCCGCCACGACCGCATGGCCTCTGCTTCACCTCCTCCACAGGAGGTACTGTCCCCAGATGAGCAGGGGGCTGCAGTGACACAGACTGTAGGTGGCTTCCAGCCCCACGTCTGGGCAGACCTTTTCAAAAGCAAACAGCATATTCTTGACCGGGTGCTGCCCTGGCTTCGCCAGGAGCTGGAGGCAATATATGGAGCCCAGTGGTGGAGAGCAAAATCCGCAGAGTGCAGCATCTTGCAAGCCCTGTGTATCTGTGGTCCGGATCAGGAGATCTTGGACGTGGTGCTACAGTCCTGCCTTAAGGAATATACAGCACAGGTAGTGCATGGTGTCATCAACATCATTATGCAGGAGTGCCCAGAAGAGGCCTGGAAAGAGTTGCTGCACTCCTGTGCTTCTGTAAAGGAGCAGAACCAACCCGTGGCAAATTCCAGCTCCTCCAGCTCCACCTGCTGCAGTGGTTCTTGCTTCAGCTCCTCCAGCTCCAGGTCCAGCCCAGTCACCAGCTCCAGCCCAGTCACCAGCTCCAGCCCAGTCACCAGCTCCAGCTCACACACCAGCTCCAGCTCACACACCAGCTCCAGCTCCTCCTCCAGCTCCAGCTCCACCAGCTCCCGTGAAGGGACTCCTGACCCTTACCTAGCTTCCTCCAGCAGTTCTGAAGTCTTCGACTTGGTGGAGGAAGAAGAAACATCAGAGACTGCCCACTGCAGAGATCCCCTTAGAGAACAGGAGCATCCTCAGGAGGATCTGGGGCAGGCAGTGATAGGTTCCTCTGCACAAGGCTTCAGCCGCAGGGACTGCTCAAATCAGGGATACCCATCGCACGCTGAAGAGGAGGGCCACCAGCCCTTCGGACTGTCCCTAGCCCTGCAAGTGCCTGCCCCACTGGTGACACTTGCAGGGCACCAGCTATGCTTTATTGAAGGAAAATAAATAAATTCCCATTTGCCTCACACAGTCTCTAGGGTTCTGCTTTCACTTCTCCTGATGCCTTTCCCTGACCCTGATACCCAGCCTCCAGCCACAGATACACCTTACTCCATGGCCATGCTGGCAGTGTCTCCTCCCTCAGGAAGTGCTGCTGCAGACACGACAATGGTAGAGGTTTTGAAAAAGCACCAGGGTGCTGGCACTGAAAGGTGGGAACCAAACTCCTCACCACCAACGCAGTACTGGAGAGCAGGCATTCCGTGCCACAGTGCTGGATGCACAGGGGATTGTTCCAGCTCAGCTGTGCCCCGTTTGGTGTGAGGGGGGTAGTTCATTTATACAAATTTTGTTTACATATTCAATTCAATTCAATACAATACACCAGGTTGGAACCCATCAACCAATCCAACCCACCTAAACAACTAAACCATGGCACCAAGCACCCCATCAAGTCTCCTCCTGAACACCTCCACTGAAGGTGACTCCACCACCTCCACGGGCAGCCCATTTCAATGGGCAATCACTCTCTCTGTATAGAACTTCTTCCTAACATCCAGCCTAAACCTCCCTTGGTGCAGCCTGAGACTGTGTCCTCTTGTTCTGGTACTGCCTGCCTGGGAGAAGAGACCAACCTCTGCCTGTCTACAACCTCCCTTCAGGTAGTTGTAGAGAGCAAGAAGGTCTCCCCTGAGCCTCCTCTTCTCCGGCTGCTTATGACATTTCTGGTGATGGATGCTGGCTTTGGCCCGGGGACACTGAGGCATGGCAGAATCCTGGCTGCAGGGTGTGGTGGGTTAACACCCTTTTCTGAGAACAAAAGAACAAAGCAGGGGGGAGGGCTTGCAGGTACTTTTCACTCCCTGCAGGGCATTTTTCGCCTGGGAAGCTGAGTCTGTTCCACTTCCCCCTCTCTGCCCAGCTAGGGTATAAAAAGCAGGACATCGTAGCTGTTGGCCCTGCTCCTCTGGCTCCTGCCTCTGCTGGATGAGAGCTACTGCAGCTGCCCTCCTGCTCCTCTGCCACATGGTCGGACCTGCTGCCTCCACGCTTCCTCAGAGAAAGGCTGGTTTTGTATTATTCTCTTGTTTTTGTCCCCCTCCCATCCATCCTTGTCCTTGCCCTTGTGAACCTTTTCCTGTTATTGTATATATAATTATATATATATATATATATATATATATATATATAGCTTAAAGACAACTCTTTACCTCTCTACTTCCAAGCCAACTCCAAATTATTGTTTGGTGAATTTGCTCCTTCCTTTTCTCCTCTCTCTGTTGGGAGGGAGGAGGGGGGGAGTGGGGGATAGTTTCTCAGCCTTGCCCCCACCTGAGCTCTTAACTTCCAGTTAAGGCTCAAACCACCACACAGGGGGAAGCAGCCATGTCTCCAAATCCTAAGCTTGTGGCTTCTCTATCTTGTGGTGTGTAGGCTTGTGGCTTTATTCCAGGCTCTGCACTTAAGGTGATGCAGCTTGAGGCAACTTCAAGCCAGACAAGGTCCAAGCAGATTCAAGCAAGGCAAGGCTTAAGCGAGGCAAAGGTGACTAGAAATCACCCTGTATATATATCTTTCCTGAGATTTGATTGGGCCAATAGGTCAACTAAAGCCAGCACATGGCTACCCAATGAGAAGGGACTCACAGTATCACAGTATAACCAAGGTTGGAAGAGACCCCAAGGATCATCAAGTCCAACCTGTCCCAACAGACCTCACAACTAGACCATGGCACCAAGTGCCACGTCCAATCTCCCCTTGAAACACCTCCAGGGACGGCGACTCCAGCACCTCCTGGGCAGCCCATTCCAATGACGAATGACTCGCTCAGTGAAGAACTTCCTCCTCACCTCGAGTCTAAACCTCCCCTGGCACAGCTTGAGACTGTGTCCCCTTGTTCTGGTGCTGGTTGCCTGGGAGAAGAGACCAACCCCCTCCTGTCTACAACCACCTTTCAGGTAGTTGTAGAGGGCAATGAGGTCACCTCTGATCCTTCTCTTCTCCAGGCTAAACAATCCCAGCTCCCTCAGCCTCTCCTCATAGGGCTTGTGCTCAAGGCCTCTCACCAGCCTTGTTGCCCTTTTCTGGACACGTTCAAGTATCTCAATGTCCTTCTTAACTGAGGGGCCCAGAACTGGACACAGTACTCAAGTGTGGCCTAACCAATGCAGAGTACAGGGGCAGAATGACCTCCCTGCTCCTGCTGGCCACACTATTCCCAATACAGGCCAGGATGCCATTGGCCTTCTTGGCCACCTGGGCACACTGTTAAACACTATGGGCACACTCATAATGCACATGGATTTGCAGATGTGTTTAAAGTGAATAGACAAACAACAAAACCAAACCATCCAGCCAACCAGGACCCCAAACCCTCCCCAAAATTGTGTCTTTGTTGTTCTTGCAAATTTGGGAACTGTTTTTAGACACATTCAGTTTGGTTTTGGGTGATCCTTTTATTGGAGAGAAGGAAGAAATTACTAAAGGCAGTTGAAAAACAAAAGGAAAAAGAATAACCTTCAGTAGATCATCTTTTTGTTTCTGAAGTCCAGGACAAAAGACATGAGGAAAGAAGGTTTTCCTAAACTCTGTTATATAAACTAAGCAAAACATGGAGATGAGAAACTGTTTTCTTACTGGCTTTGTCTCCATTGAACTTTTCTTGAGCAAGAAAAAATGGATGAGATTTGGGCTAGCTTTTCCTGTGACTGTTGAATCCTCAATGAAGAGGATTCAACCAGCACATCTGGCGTGTACTGCTTTTAACCAGTGTTTTGTTTAGTTAGATGTGACTGTTTTAGGCTGTGCTTTTTAAGAAAGGGATAGTTGCTAGAACACTCTGGTTGAATGTATTGAAAACAAAGATAAGGTCTAAACAAATTTCATTGGTAAATTGGTAGAATGCAACTTTAAGTTCAGTTTGTGTCTCAGTCAGTTCAGTCTGTTCTGTCTGTTCCTGTGGGCCTGTTTCTCTCTCTCTGAAGCAACAGTTGCTGGATGGAGTCGACCTTGAATTAACAAAGCTAATCAGATAAGAAAACTAATTCTTGCACACACTTTGAGCTAACAGAATTTACTCTACTCAGCTCTGGTGAGACCCCACCTGGAGTACTGCCTCCAGTTCTGGAGCCCCTATTCCAAGAGGGATCTGGAGGTGCTGGAAGGTGTCCAGAGAAGGGCCACGAGGATGATCAGAGGGCTGGAGCACCTCTCCTATGAGGACAGACTGAAGGAGTTGGGGCTGTTCAGTCTGGAGAAGAGAAGGCTCCGAGGTGACCTCATTGTGGCCTTCCAGTATCTGAAGGGGGCCTCCAAGAAGGCTGGGGAGGGACTTCTCAGGCTCTCAGGGAGTGATATGACTAGGGGGAATGGAATGAAGCTGGAGGTAGGGAGATTCAGGCTAGATGTGAGGAGGAAGTTCTTCACCATGAGAGTGGTGAAGCCCTGGAATGGGTTGTCCAGGGAGGTGGTTGAGGCCCCGTCCCTGGAGGTGTTTAAGAGCAGGCTGGACGAGGCTCTGTCCAGCCTGATCTAGGGTAGAGTGTCCCTGCCCATGGCAGGGGGGTTGGAACTAGATGATCCTTGTGGTCCCTTCCAACCCTAACTGAAACTATGAAACTATGAAACTAATTTCCTTCTTAATAACTTTTTTTTCTCTCTCTTACCCTTTTTGGGAAAAAAGGGAGGTAGGGAGGGAGAGGGGGTACAGGAGGGGGAACCCTCCTGGCTGCAGGAGGTCGTCTGTATTATGTTCATTGCTGTATATTTCTGTATATATTGTAAATACTGTATATTGTGTACATATACAGTACATATTAGGTTGGAACTAGATGATCCTTGTGGTCCCTTCCAACCCTAACTGAAACTATATTCATCTGCATTCCATTTCTGCTTGTAAATACAGCTTATTTTCATTTGCTTCTCTGACTGAGTTAGCTGTGGTTTCTTTGTGTGTGGGGGAAGAACTTTCTCACCCTGCCACATTAGATCACTGCAGTGCATAGTGGTGGATCTCGTGTTCAGAGGAAGAAAACTTTGTATTTGTTCTGTATCTCTTCATGATGGAATTCATGAAATAAGCACTGCCTACTTGGAAAGTTGTCAAAATCATCTCTGGCGTGCAGAGAGATACCGTTTGGTGCACAAGCAGTTAGAATACTAACTGAAAACCTAGAGCACTGTCCGTGTCCTGAAGTCAGGACAGCTCTGAGAGGGTCCCACCACTCTGTCGAGCCAAGCAAAGGGGAAGCCATCACTCCACACGGCCGCGCTACTGCCCCAGGGCCGTCCACTCCGACCCCGAAGCCCACTGCTGCAGGGCTGACCCTGCTGGGTCCAGCCCTGCCTGCCACCGTGCCAGATCAGAAACGTCCGAGCCTGCCTATCAGGAACCGTCACCCCGCCCTGCCGTGCCAGCCGACTCTGAGGGCTGACCCCGTCCCGGGTGCAGCCCTGCTGGTCCGACCCCGCAGGACTGCTCCCTATCGTCTGGAGGGAACCTGCCAGAGTCCTGCGAAGGGAACCTGCCTACCAGCCTAGGTTCCACCTCCTATCCACTGCTGCGGAGAGAGGATTGCCTCCCAGCGTCACGTCTAGACCAGCCCAGGAACCAGCCTAGGAACCAGTCCAGCGACAGTTATCTGCTGGGACGTAACCTCGCTACAAACAAAGGACACAGTGTATCTTCCACTCACTAACATTCAGTTCAAAGCATCCGCGTCTAGCAGAGTAACCTCTGACGCATTGCAACATCTCTGTGTATAGTTAGCAGCTGCCAGTCTGTCGAGTCGCCATCTGGTGGACAAACGGAGGAATTGCACCCTCTGCTATATAAATAGAAAGTAATTTTGTAACTATTCCAATTGAGTCCTAATTATAATATTAAACCACTTACAGGATGTATTTCACAATCGTGCACTAGAACATGTATGTAAAATAGTGATTCATCGGTTATTAATAATTTTGATAATAAAAATACTATTTAAATAATTCGTATTTCATATTTCATAAATTAATAACCTCTTCATCACAGCAATGACAGGACAAGGGCCAGCAGGTGCAAGATGAGGCATAGGAAGTTCGATGTAAAAATGAAGACAGTTTTTTTCACTGTGAGGGTGATGGAACACTGGAACAGGCTGCCCAGGGGGTTGTGGAGTCTCCCTCTCCAAAGATAACTCAAAACCTGCCTGGATACGTTCCTGTGTGATCTGGTATAGGGTGATCTGCTCTGGCAGGGGGTGTTGGACTAGATGGTCTCTTGAGGTCCCTTACAGTACCTATGTAGTGGTTTAAGCCTTAACTGGGAGTTAAGAGCTCAGATGGGGGCAAGGCTGAGAATCTCTCCCCTGCTCCCCCCTCATTCCTCCCAACAGAGAGGAAAAATAAGAAAGGGAAGGAGCAAATCTACCAAGCAATAATTTGGAGTCAGCCTGGAAGTAGAGAGGTAAAGAGTTTTCTTTAAACAACATATATATAAAACAATAACAGGTAAGGTTCACAAGGGCAAGGAACAGGGATGGATGGGGGCCGGGGGGGGGGGGGGAAACAAGAATACAAACCCAGTCTCTCTCTCTGAAGAGGCATGGAGGGAGCAGGGAGAAGGATCAGGCCCAACCACGTGGCAGAAGAACAGGAAGGCTGCCACAGTAGTTTCATAGTTTACATAGTTTCAGTCAGGGTTGGAAGGGACCACAAGGATCATCCAGTTCCAACCCCCCTGCCATGGGCAGGGACACTCTACACTAGATCAGGCAGGCCAGAGCCTCATCCAGCCTGATCTTCAACACCTCCAGG
Source organism: Colaptes auratus (assembly GCA_015227895.2). Classification (NCBI taxonomy): domain Eukaryota; kingdom Metazoa; phylum Chordata; class Aves; order Piciformes; family Picidae; genus Colaptes; species Colaptes auratus. The sequence goes on along the minus strand of CM026897.1, from coordinate 3,141,640 downwards.
GATGGGGCCTCAACCACCTCCCTGGATAACCAATTCCAGGTCTTCACCACTCTCATGGTGAAGAACTTCCTCCTCACATCCAGCCTGAATCTCCCCACCTCCAGCTTCATTCCATTCCCCCTACTCCTATTGCTACCTGATAGCCTGACAAGTCCCTCCCCAGCCTTCTTGGAGGCTCCCTTCAGGTACTGGGAAGGCCACAATGAGGTCACCTCGGAGCCTTATCTTCTCCAAACTGAACAGCCCCAACTCCTTCAGTCTGTCCTCATAGGAGAGGTGCTCCAGCCCTCTGCTCATCCTCGTGGCCCTTCTGGGACACCTTCCAGCACCTCCAGATCCCTCTTGGAATAGGGGCTCCAGAACTGGAGGCAGTACTCCAGGTGGGGTCTCACCAGAGCTGAGTAGAGGGGGAGAATCACCTCCCTTGACCTGCTGGCCACACTTCTCCTGATGCAGCCCAGGATCTGATTGGCTTTCCGGGCTGCAAGTGCACATTGAGAGCTCCTGTTGAGCTTCTCGTCACCAGCACCCCAAGTCTCTCTCCTCTGGGCTGCTCCCCAGCCAGTCCCTGCCCAGCCTGGATTTGTGCCTGGAATTGCCTCGACCCAGATGCAGGACCCTGCACTTGGTCTTGTTGAAGCTCATGAGGTTGGCTTGTGCCCACCTCTCCAGCCTGTCAAGGTCCCTCTGGATGGCATCCCTTCCCTCCAGCGTGTCTGCTGCACCACACAGCTTGGTGTCATCAGCAAACTTGCTGAGGGTGCACTCAATGCCACTGTCCATGTCACCCACAAAGATGTTGAACAAGCCTGGTCCCAGGACTGATCCCTGAGGGACTCCGCTTGTCCTGGCCTCCACTGGGACATGGACCCATTGACAGCCACTCTTTGGGTGCGGCCATCAAGCCAGTTCTTTATCCATCTAGTGGTCCACCCATCAAACCCATGTGTCACCAGCTTGGAGACCAGGATGTGGTGTGGGACAGTGTCAAAGGCTTTGCTCAGGTCCAGGTAAACGACATCAGTTGCTCGCCCCTCATCTATTAATGTTGTGACCTGTTCATAGAAGGCCACCAGGTTTGTCAGGCAGGATTTGCCCTTGGCAAAGCCATGCTGACTGCTCCCAATCACCTCTTCACTATTCTTCTGAGTCAGTAGTGCCTCCAGGAGGATCTGCTCCATGATCTTTCCGGGCACAGAGGTGAGACTGACCGGCCTGTAGTTGCCTGGTTCCTCCTTCTTACCCTTTTTGAAAATGGGAGCAATGTTTGCCCTTTTCCAGTCTGTGGGGAGAGTAGCTCTCATCCAGGAGATGCAGGAGACAAAAGGAGGCCTAATGACTGCAATGTCCTGCTTTTTATACCCTAGGTGGGCAGGGAGGGGGGAGTGGAACAAACTCAGTTTCCCAGGGGGAAAAGGCCCTGCAGGGAGGACAAAGCACCCGCAAGCCCTCCACCCTGTTTTGTTTCTTTTCAGAATGGGCATTAACCCACCACACCCTAACACTCTGTGATTCCATGTAAAATTTGAAGACAAACTGAAAAGAAGGGGGTTTAGCTTTTGCAAATTACCCACCATCCTGACACATGTACACATGCCCTCTGCAGAAGGATGAAAAGTCTAACCAACTTCCAACTCTTAACAGAACCTGGAGACTCGTGACACACAATCCATGCTAATTGCATACATCAGGGTGCAGCTATTAACTACCTACAGTTAATTGAAGGTGAACAGAGAAATTTCTTTATATATTAAATGCATTTTGAAACAGTACCTGCAGGACAGCACTACCTTTCTGCTGGTAACTTTAAGGGAAGCCTCTTCCCAACCCCTTTGAGGGAAGCAGGAAATTCTGACAGCCTCTAATTCCCCTATAATCCTGTCACAACTCTTAGGTGCAGCAAAGGGATCTGTGAATGTCTGCACATTCTGATCACTGGCCTCAAGACAGGCTGTGAATTGACTCAACTAAGTGCAGCTCAAGTGGCAGCACCACTTCAGATGACACTTTTTCAGCCTTCAGGACACCGATCACTGTGACTAAGGAAGGTCTTTCTCTCACAGAAGCTTCCTTGCCACATCAGAGGTGTGGGCACTCTCACAAGAGGCTGTATCCTGTGGGTTTGCCAGACTGGTGCTTGCCATCCTTTCAGCAAGCCTTTCTTGTTGCTGGATTAAGTAGGGTCTCAAATGACACTTTTGATAACACATAATCTAGATTAAATCACAGTCCACCCCAGAATGGGTTTCAAACAGCTTTATTTTGCTAGCTGGTTAGAGGTTTTGATGTGTACATTGTTTGCACTTCTGCACTGGCATTGGTGGTAGTAGCAACACTGAGGTGTTCATGTGCTGAATTGCTAAGGCATTGGTCAGGTACTATAGCTCCATGACAGGGAACAGGGAAGGGCAACAAAGCTGGAAAGAGGCCTGGAGAATAAATCTTTTGAAGAGTGACTGAAGGAGTTGGGGCTGTTTAGTCTGAAAAAGAGGAGGCTGCGGGGAGACCTTATTGCTCTGTACAACTACCTGAAAGGATGTTGTGGGGAGCTTGGTGCTGATCTCTTCTCCCAGGTAGTTATAGAACAAGAGGGAGTGGCCTCAAGATGTGACTGGGTAGGTTTAGATTGGACATCAGGAAAAAATTTAAAAAGTGGTCAGGCATTGGAATTTACTGCCCAGGGAGGTGGTTGAGTCACCAACTGTGGATGTGTTTAAAGGTCATTTCAATGTGGTGCTTGGGGATATGGTTTAGTGGTTATGATGGGTTATGCCCATCCTGAAAGCAAGTGGGGGAGGGACTGTGAGAGCCTTGCTCTCCCTGGAGGGGGTTTTCCCCCTGGGAAACTGAGTTAGTCTGTTCCACTCCCCCTCCCTGTCCAGCAGGCCTATAAAAAGGATGACACTGCAGCCATTTGCTCTCTTTTACGTCTGCCTTGTAGGGATGAAAGGACTAAGAGAGTTGCTGCTGATTCTCTGCCATGTGGTCAGGCCTGGTTTTTTCTCCCTGATGCATCTTCAAAGGACTATTGGGTTTGTATCTAGACATTCTCCCTATCTATCCTCGTCTCTTACCCTTGTGAACCCTTCCTGTTATTGTTATATATATTTTTTTTAAAGAAATTTTTTATCTCTCCACTTCCAAACTGACTCCAAATTATTCTCAGTAGATTTACCTCCACCTTTTTTTTTTTTCCTTATCCCCCTTTCTTTCCTTTTTTTATTTTTTTTAGAGGAGGGGGAGGGGGAAGGGATTTTCAGTCTTGCCCTCCCACCCCCCATCTGAGCTTTTAAATCTCAGTTAAGGCTCAAACCACCACAGTGGTGAACCTTGTAGAGTAAGGTTATCAGTTGGACTTGGTGATCCTGAGGGTCTTTTCCAACCTGAATGTTTCTGTGATTCTGTGAATTTTACTCTTTCCCATAGCTCTACTCATGGAGAAGGATGAGACTGTATCTAAACCATCCAGATGGCAAGTGCTTTGAGAAACCATTGGTGAAGCAAACATTAAATGAGTTAAACTCTGTTGCTGGTCAGACTATAATTGATACTGCTTGTTTCTGTGGCTCTCAACCATACAGGATGTCATAGTTATCCTGGTTCTCCTACACATATCTGTTCTTTGCCCTTTAAATCCAGCTGGTTTTCTTTTGGGTAGTATCTTTGGTTTTCAGATTGAAAAATTAGGGATGGCTGAAAGGAACAGATTATTCCTGTGTGACCTGCCCTAGGTGATCCTGATTTGGCAGTGGGTTTGGACTGGATACTCTTCAGAGGTCCCTTCCTATCCCTAACGTTTTATGATTCTCTGATTTCTTATGTCAGACTCCCGTTAAACCACAGCAAAGCTACACTCAGAGCAGTATGATCTGAACGTCCCTTGAAATGGCAGTTGAATTCTATGTTGCTGCTGTGAACTGGCAATCAGTAGAAATGGATGACAGTGGAAGAGAAGGACAACACTGAGCAGCACCACAAGATACTGATCAAAATGTTTATAGTAGCAGCACCACAAGATGCTGATCAAAATGTTTACAGTATAGAATGAAACACAGTCAAACTCAGATTTCTTAATTTCCTGCTGGAGAAAACCCCCAAACCAAGAGCAAAATAAACCCAAAAAGCAGCATGTATTGGCTGACATGCTAGCTTTCATGACATATGGCTCTGAAATACATTTCCAGTTCCTCTTTAAGTGTTAAATTCGAGCCTGGTTAGAGTTTACACCATAGCCAGAGCCAAAATGACCCAGCTTATTTTAAGGACTTTGCAGTGCCAGTGAAACATAACAACAATAAAAGTATCTAATTTTTGTTTTATAAATTTTTTGGGGGACATACAGTCAAGTTTATTTGTTTAACATTCCAGAGCTACACTCGGGAGCATGAAGAAATGTGCTTCATTTAAGGCACTCCTTAGTTGAGCAATTGGCTGCTCCTCAGGAACTGTCCAATGAGCTTCTCAGTAGAAAGCCTATTCATTTAGGAAAGAGAAAATTTTGCAAGTGAAGAAGCCATTTTTAGCCATAAAGAAGAAAGCCAGGATCAGGATCTGGAAGGCTAAAACAGCACTAGCAGCAGCATATGCAATGAAGGCAGAGCCATGTTTCTTAGGGGTCTATATTTTCTACTGAGTATCTTCCTTAATGACATAGCTAGTGGAATTGAATGCACCCTCAGCGAATTTGCAGAGGCCACCAAGCTGAGGGCTTGGAGCCTGGGATATTTTTTGGACAGAGTCCACCTCTTTACGCGCTGCTAGTGGTCTTCCCTTCCATAGTGTGTTTGTTTGCCTGAGCAATGGCAGGACTGGCTGCTCTATGCAACTGCTGGATGTCTGGCACCTGTACTCCAGTGCACCCTGCATTTCTGGATGGCTCATTGCTACCCTTTATTTTGGGGAGCTTCAGCCCTTCAGGATGTCCTTGCTGCTCTCCCACCTTGCTGCCTGGAGATGAGGGGAGACTATGGAGAGCATTGGAGATGGCCTTGGGGAAGGGGCAAGGTTAAGGAAGAAAAGGAAGAGAAGAGGAACAGGTTTATTTTAGCCAAACAAGCACCTCTTCTCCAGCTCATGCAGTGCAGAGGGGCCAAAATGATGAAGTTCCTGCTCCTGAAGCTCTTGGGGCCCAGGGAATTGCCAACCCTCAAAGTTCTCACCACTAGCAGTAGAGCCCACAGGGGCCCTTGTAGAAGTGCTCTCAGGGCCAAGATGAAATGGAGATATGTTTTGGAAACCCTGAGTCTTGGAGCTGTAGCAGGGCTCTTCTGGAAGGGACCTGCAGCTCACTTGGAGAGTCCTGCCTGATGATGCCTGTAGCAAATAGCCAGCTGTGACCGGTTGAGGCTGTGTCTTTAAGAAAGAGACAGTTGCTGAACACTCTGGCTGAATGGTTTTGATATTTGAACAGAAACAAGATAGTCTAAACTAATTTCCTTGGTAGATTGTAGAATGCAATTTTAAGTTTGGGTTCTGTTAGTTCAGTCTGGTCTGGGTTCAGGCTGGGTGCAGTCTGTGCTTCTCTGTCCTGTGGGCTGGACGGCTTCTCTCTTTCTGAAGCAGGAACGGCCTTGAGTTAACAGCTAACCCAGATAAGAGAACTAATTCTTGCATGTGCTTTTGAGCTAACAGAATTTTTCCTCCTTAATTGCCTTTCTCTCTCTCTCTAACCCTTTTTGGGAAAAAGGGGAGGTAGGGAGGGAGAGAGGGGGGTTCAGGGAACCCCCCTGGCCGGCTGGAGGGAAAAGGCTTTTCTGCATTGTGTTTATTGCTGTGTTTTCCTGTATATATTGTAAATATTGTATATTTGTGTACATATTCATTGCATTCCATTTATGCCTGTAAATACAGCTTTCATCTGCTTTTCCGACTGAGCTAGCTGTGGTTTCTTTCTTTGTGTGGGGAGGGAACTTTCTCACCCCCACCACACCAGCCTTGCTGTGTGGAGATGCAGGACTACCCTAAGACAGAAGCACCTTAAGACAGAAGCACCGTAAGCGTGGTCCAAACCTCTGAGGATAACCCAAAGCAAAAGGGAAGCCAAATCCCACTAAGACAAAGTGTCACTTGCAGATGATCTGGATGAAAAACAGCTCTTTCGTTTAAGATTGCTATCAGCAATCTCTCAAGAGAGAAGGTGATGCAAGGCCTTTTGAGAGGCAGCCTTTGCATCTCTGAGCAGTAAGATGGTTTGCCACCTTTGTGAGCAACCAGAATGTGTCCTGGGCATTTGCTCATATTTCCCTGTCCCCTTGCACGACTCCAAGCTTATGAGGATCATGGCCTTTGCAGGAAAAGCTGATTTGGCTAGTCAAGGGACCAACTGCATAGTCCTTACTGTGGGGCAGCATCTTACTGAGCCTGCCAAACTTAGGCAAGACCAGCACACCCCAAGGACTTGGCCATGGCTCCCAGTGTTCCATAGTTCCATAGTTCCAGTCAGGGTTGGAAGGGACCACAAGGATCATCTAGTTCCAACCCCCCTGCCATGGGCAGGGACACTCTACACTACATCAGGCTGGCCAGAGCCTCATCCAGCCTGCTCTTAAACACCTCAAGGGACGGGGCCTCAACCACCTCCCTGGACAACCCATTCCAGGGCTTCACCACTCTCATGATGAAGAACTTCCTCCTCACATCTAGCCTGAATCTCCCCACCTCCAGCTTCATTCCATTCTCCCTACTCCTATCACTGCCTGAGAACCTGAGAGGTCCCTCCCCAGCCTTCTTGGAGGCCCCCTTCAGATACTGCAAGGCCACAATGAGGTCACCTCGGAGCCTTCTCTTCTCCAGACTGAACAGCCCCAACTCCTTCAGTCCGTCCTCATAGGAGAGGTGCTCCAGCCCTCTGATCATCCTCGTGGCCCTTCTCTGGACACCTTCCAGCACCTCCAGATCCCTCTTGTAATAGGGGCTCCAGAACTGGAGGCAGTACTGCAGGTGGGGTCTCAGCAGAGCTGAGTAGAGGGGAGAATCACCTCCCTTGACCTGCTGGCCACACTTCTCCTGATGCAGCCCAGGAGCTGATTGGCTTTCCGGGCTGCAAGTGCACATTGAGAGCTCCTGTTGAGCTTCTCATCCACCAGCACCCCCAAGTCTCTCTCCTCTGGGCTGCTCCGCAGCCAGTCACTGCCCAGCCTGGATTTGTGCCTGGGATTGCCTCGACCCAGATGCAGGAGCCTGCCCTTGGTCTCATTGAAGCTCATGAGGTTGGCTTGTGCCCACCTCTCCAGCCTGTCCAGGTCCCTCTGGATGGCAACCCTTCCCCCCAGCGTGTCTGCTGCACCACCCAGCTTGGTGTCATCAGCAAACTTCTATGATCAGGTGACCCGCCTGGTTGATGTGGGGAGGCCCTGTGGATGTGGTCTACCTGGACCTCAGCAAGGCCTTTGACACCGTCCCCCACAGCAAACTCCTGGCCAAGCTGGCAGCCCATGGCTTGGATGGGAGCACACTGCGTTGGGTTAAGAACTGGCTGGAGGGCCGAGCCCCAGAGAGTGGTGGTGAATGGTGCCACATCCAGCTGGCGGCCAGTCACTAGTGGTGTGCCCCAGGGATCGGTGCTGGGCCCCATGCTCTTCAACATCTTTATTGATGATCTGGATGAGGGCATCGAGTCCATCATCAGTAAATTTGCGGACGACACCAAGCTGGGGGCAGGAGTTGATCTGCTGGAGGGCAGAGAGGCTTTGCAGAGGGACCTCGACAGGCTGGACAGATGGGCAGAGTCCAACGGCATGAGATTGAACACATCCAAGTGCCGGGTTCTGCACATTGGCCACAGCAACCCCATGCAGTGCTACAGGCTGGGGTCAGAGTGGTTGGAGAGCGGCCAGGCAGAGAGGGACCTGGGGGTGCTGGTTGATTGTAGGTTGAACATGAGTCTGCAGTGTGCCCAGGCAGCCAAGAAGGCCAATGGCATCCTGGCCTGCATCAGAAACAGTGTGGCCAGCAGGAGCAGGGAGGTCATTCTGCCCCTGTACACTGCACTGGTTAGGCTGCACCTTGAGTCCTGTGTCCAGTTCTGGGCCCCTCAGTTTAAGAAAGATGTTGTCTTACTGGAGCGTGTCCAGAGAAGGGCAACAAAGTTGGTGAGGGGTTTGGAAGACAAACCCTATGAGGAGAGGCTGAGGGAGCTGGGGTTGCTTAGCCTGGAGAAGAGGAGACTGAGGGGTGACCTTATTGCTCTCTACAACTACCTGAAGGGAGGTTGTAGCCAGGCGGAGGTTGGTCTCTTCTCCCAGGCAGCCAGTACCAGAACAAGAGGACACAGTCTCAGGCTGCGCCAGGGCAGGTTTAGACTGGCTCTTAGGAAGAAGTTCTATACTGAGAGAGTGATTGCCCACTGGAATCAGCTGCCTGTGGAAGTGGTGGAGTCACCTTCATTGGAGGTGTTCAAGAAGAGGCTTGATGGGGTGCTTGGTGCCAGGGTTGAGTTTTTTGGTTGTTTAGGTGGGTTGTATTGTACTGTATTGTACTCTTTTGTACTGTATTGTACTGTATGGTACTGTGTTGTGTTTTGGGTGGGTTGGATTGGTTGATGGGTTGGGCGTGATGATCTTGAATGTCTCTTCCAACCTGTTGTATTGTATTGTATTGTATTGTATTGTAACTTGCTGAGGGTACACTCAATGCCACTGTCCATGGCACCCACAAAGATGTTGAACAAGACTGCCAGCAGCTCATGAGGGTCAGCCCCCACCGGAGTGGGGTTCTCTTTCGCCCAGATGGTGCCACTTGCTTTGCAGGCAGGCAGCTGAGACCCCATGGTGCCCCTGAGATTTCTCTGAAGTCCAGCAGAAACTCAGGATGAAGGATGTTGTCTTGCTGAAGCGTGTCCAGAGAAGGGCAACAAATTTGGGGAGGGGTTTGGAAGACAAGCCCTATGAGGAGAGGCTGAGGGAGCTGGGGTTGCTTAGCCTGGAGAGGAGGAGACTGAGGGGTGACCTTATTGCTCTCTACAACTACCTTAAGGGAGGTTGTAGCCAGGCAGAGTTTGGTCTCTTCTCCCAGGCAGCCAGTACCAGAACAAGAGGACACAGTCTCAGGCTGCACCAGGGCAGGTTTAGACTGGATGTTAGGAAGAAGTTCTATACAGAGAGAGATTGCCCACTGGAATCAGCTGCCCGGGGAGGTGGTGGAGTCACCTTCATTGGAGGTGTTCAAGAAGAGGCTTGATGGGGTACTTGGTGCCACGGTTTAGTTGTTTAGGTGGGTTGTATTGTATTGTATTGTATTGTACTGTATTGTATTTAGGTGGGTTGGATTGGTTGATGGGTTGGACGCCACGATCTTGAAGGTCTCTTCCAACCTGGTGTATTGTATTGTATTGTATTGTATTAATTTCAGTGCCTTGGGATGCAAGTGCCCCAGCAGTAAATTCCCAGCTGAGTGCTGGCAGTGGACTCTGTGTTGTGAAGTCCTCAGGAACTACAGCCATGAGGCTGGTCAGCCCTGTGTTAGAGAGTGGGCTCTGACAGAAGAAGTGGCATCGTCCTTACTCTCCTACCCTACCCAAGCATCAAGCATCAAGCATCCAAGTACCAAAAGGTGGAAATAGAACAATAGTGCCTATACCCTGACCCAATAGGGTGTCACCATGTGTTAGATGTTGACACCACCTGGTGGAGCATTGTGATGCCATGGAACAACAGACAATGACCTCACTTCCCTCACTGCTTAAATTTGTGCACCAGCAGAGCCTGGGTAGCTCTCAGTGCCCATCCCAGAGCCATCACCTGTGCTTCCCTGGCCCTGCCTGGTCCAGTCAGGTAGCCACTGCAGGACAGGCCTGCAGCAGCAGAGGTGAGTTGTGCAGGCAGATGTTGCCCCTGGGTGGCCATGAGTGGGTAATGGGGATCAGAGATTCTGGCGGGTGTTCTGGGGGGGCACAGGTATTAAGTCCTTCCTTCCTCCCTCCCCTGGGACGGACAGTAAGTGACGATGGCCTCTCTCCATTCTGCAGCATACCTTTGACGGCTCTGGCACCAGTGAGGGGGAGCAGCTTGTCCTCATCCTCAGCTCTCCTCAAGTGGTGTCACAGAACAAGGATGGCCACAGACACCGAGTGGATCTGCCCCATCTGCTACAAGGCTCGAGATGATGTCACTTACGTAATGCCCTGTCGTCACCAGTTCTGTCTGGGCTGCAGCCTGCGCTGGACAACAGTGATCCCAGAGTGCCCACTCTGCAGAGAACCAATAGAGAAGGTCAAGTTTCTTCTGTATGGAGAAGGAAACTATCTAAATTTTTTTGTCGCAAACATGCGTGAGCTGCCAGGTGCCCGAGCTGTCCGCCACTATGAAATCAGCTACCACGACAATGTGGCATCCCCTCAGTCTTCTTCACAGGAGGCACTGTCCCCAGATCAGCAGAAGCTGGAGACTGTGGATGGCCTCCTGCCCCAGGTCTGGGCGGAACTTTTCCGGAGAGACCATCATCTCATTGATCCCGTTCTGCCCTGGCTTCACAAGGAGCTGGAGGCAATATATGGAGCCCAGTGGTGGAGGGCAAAATGCACAGAATACAGCATCCTGCAAGCCCTGTGCATCTGTGGTCCAGATAAGAAGACAATGGTGCAGATGCTACAGCCTTGCCTCTTGGAACATACAGTGGCACTGGTGCGTGGTGTCATCAACATCATTGTGCAGCTGCGTTCCCGTGCTTCTGGGGAGGAGCACAACCACCCTGTGACCAGCTCCAGCTCCTCCAGCTCCTGCAGCTCCCGTGGAGGGACTCCTGTCCCCTCACCTGTCCTCCTCCAGCAGCCCCAAAGACTCTGACATGGAGGAAGAAGCCACCACTTCAGAAACCACGCTCTATGGGAGTCCTGGCTGCCCCCCATCTGTGCCTGTCCCTGCAGAGCAGGAGCAGCCCCAGCAGGAGCTGGATCAAGTAGTGTCAGTGGCAGGCGCCTCTGCCCAGACCTGCAGCCCCAGCCCCTCTGATCCTGATGAGGGCAGGGGCTGCTCAACCAGTGGGTGCCAGCAGCCCCCTGAAAAGGAGGGCTGGCAGCTCCCAGGGCTGTCCCCAGTCCTGCAAGAGACCACCCCACCAGTGGCACTAGCTGGGCTCCAGCAATGCTTTAGTGAAGTAAAATAAATAAATTCCTATTTGCCTGACACACAGTGTCTGGGTGCTGCTTTCTGCCCCTTCTCCCATGCCCTTCCCTGACTCTGAGCCCCCACCATTGTCCATTGGCCCCCAACAGCCATGGCAGTGCTGCTTCTCCTGCATGAAACCCTGATGCAGCCACACACTCTTTAGCAGCATGGCAGATGCTAAGGTCAAGACTTTTTGGTGGTGCCCAGTGGCAGGGTAAGGAACAATGGATACAAGCCAGAACACAGAAGGTTCCACCTCAACACAAGGAGACACTGCAACAGGCTGCCATGAGAGGCTGTGGAGTCTCATCAGGAGACTTTCAAAATGTGCCTGGATGCATTCTGTGCAGCCTGCCCTAGGTGATCCTGCTTTGGCAGGGGGGTTAGACTCAAGGATCTCTGGAGGTCCCTTCCAACCCCTAACATTCTGTGGTTCTGTGACAGAGCAGACATGAGGGAAAGCTGGCCTTCTTGCAGGTCCAGGTTGCAGATTGGTCTCTTCTCCCAGGCAGCTAGTACCAGAACAAGAGGACACAGTCTCAGGCTGCACCAGGGCAAGTTTAGGCTGGATGTTAGGAAGAAGTTCTATACAGAGAGAGTGATTGCCCATTGGAATGGTCTGCCCGTGGAGGTGGTGGAGTCACCTTCATTGGAGGTGTTCAGGAGGAGACTTGATGGGGTGCTTGGTGCCAGGGTTTAGTTGTTTGGCTGGGTTGGATTGGTTGGTAGGTTGGACGTGATGATCTTGAAGGTCTCTTTCAACCTGGTGTATTGTATTGTATTGTATTGTATTGTATTGTATTGTATTGTATACCCTGCCTCCAGTCCCTCTTTGAGCCCAGCTACCTTCACTTCTGCTCTGCTCCGATTTCTCTCCACTAACATCAACCAGGGCAACCATGGTAGTACATGGGGGGCTGTGAAGGATGCACAGACAACAGTCAAGGGCATTTGAGCCAGAGGCAAACCTTGGGGTAACAGTATTTGGCAGGTACAGAGTGATTTCTACCAGCCCAAGCCTTTGTCAAACTTTCACCTCACACAGGCTGGGATTTCACTTCTCATTTTGGCTAATGCATGGGATAAATGCATGAAGAAAGGTGGAGTCACAGAATCACAGAATGGTCTGGGTTGGAAGGGACCTCCAAAGATCATCCAGTCCAAACCCCCTCTGCAGTGGAAGGGGCATCCTCAACTAGATCAGGCTACCCAGTGCCCAGTCGAACCTCACTTCGAATATCTCCAGGGATGGGGCCCCAAACACCTCCCCAGGCAACCTGTTCCAGTGTTCCACTACCCTCATGGTAAAGAACTCGTTCCTAACATCCAGTCTAAATCTGCTCTTCTCTACTTTGAAGCCATTGACCCTTGTCCCATCACCACAAGCCTTTGTAAACAGTCTCCATCATTCTTGTAGGCTCCCTTCAGGTACTGGAAGGCTGTTATCAGGTCTCCCTGGAGCATCCTCATCTCCAGGCTGAACAACCCCAGCTCCTGCAGCCTGTCCTCATAGCAGAGATGCTCCAAACCCCTGATCATTTTTGTGGCCCTCCTCTGAACCCTCTCCACCAGGTCCATGTCCTTGTGTTGAGGGCTCCAGAGCTGGACACAGTACTCCAGAGGAAGTCTTATCAGAGCAGAGCAAAGTGGCAGAATCACCTCTCTGTATCTGCTGGCAGTGCTTCTTTTGATGCAGACCAGGATGTGATTTGCCTTCTGGGCTGCAAGCACACACTGTCTGTTCATGTCCAGCTTCTCATCCATCAGCACCCCCCAAGTTCTTTTCCTCAGGGCTGCTTTCTAACACCTCATCCCCTGGTCTATATTGACAATATGGATTGTTCCAGCCCAGGTGCAGAACCCTGCACTTGCTCTTGTTAAAACCTTGTGAGGTTCACCTGGGCCACCTCTCCAGCTTGTCCAGGTCCCTCTGGATGCCATCTTGTCCCTCTGGTATATCAACAGCGCCACTCATCTTGGTGTCTGTGGTGGTGAGAGGTTCAGTTCTCCCCCCCCCCCAAAGAAACCACGGCTACCTCAGTCAGAGAAGTGAAAATGAACCAGCTATATTTACAAGCAGGATGAAATGCAGTGAATATGTACACAATATACAGTATTTACAATATATACAAAAATATGCAGCAAAGGCGTAACACAGAAGACCTTTCCCTCCAGGAAGGAGAGGTCCCCACAATCCCCCTTCTCCTTCTTCCCCCTTTTCCCCAAAAAGGGTTAGAGAGAGAAAAGGTAATTATTAAGGAGGAAATTCGGTTAGCTCAAAGTGTATGCAAGAATTAGTTTCTTATTTGGTTAGCTCAGTTAGTTCAAGGTCAACTCCGTCCAGTACAGGGGAAAGAGAGCAGCTATTCAGAGGGGCTGAAACAGACTGAACTGACTGAGACTCAAACTGCACTAGAGCTAAAATTTAAAGTTGCATTCTACCAATCTACCAATGAAATGTTTAGACTTTATCTTTGTTTTCAAAACATTCAGCCAGAGTGTTCCAGCAAATGTCCCTTTCTCAAAGGCACAGCTTAAAACGGTCACAGTGTCACCTGCAAACTTGCAGATGGTGCACTCAGTCTCACTATCTGTGTCCTTGATAAAGATACCAAACAGCACAGGTCCCAGTACAGACCCCTGAGGGACACCACTTGTCACTGCTCTCCATCTTTGACTTCAAGCTATTGAGCACTACCCTCTGGATGAGACCATCCAGCCAATTTCTTATCCACTGAACAGTTCACCCATCAAATCTGTATCTTTCCAACTTGGCAAGCAGGATGTTGTGGGGGACTGTGTCCCTCACAGAAGTCCAGATAGACAACATCCATAGGTCACCCCTTACCTACTGACATATTCACTTTATCACAGAAAGCCACAAGGGTAGTCAGGCAGGACCTGCCCCTAGTAAAGCCATGCTGGCTGTCTTGAATCACCTCCCTGTCCTCCATGTACCTCAGCATGGCATCTACGAGGATCTGTTCCATGATCTTCCCAGGCACAGAGGTGAAGCTGACAGGTCAGTAGTTCCCAGGGTTCTCCTCTCTACCCTTTTTAAAGATGGGTGTGATGTTTCCTTTCTTCCAGTTCCCAGGGACCTCACCTGACTGCCAGGACTTCTCAATTACCACGGAGAGTGGTCTGGCAACTACAGCAGCTAATTCCCTCAGGACTCTGGGATGTACTTTGTTAGGTCACATGGACTTGTATATCTTCACGTTCCTCAGATGGTCATGCACCTTATCTTTGCTTACAGTGGGAGGGTCTTTGTCTCCCTGGTCTCCATCTTGTGGGCCATCAAAATGAGAGCCATGAGGAGAGAGGTTGCCAGTGAAGACTAAGGCAAAAAAGTTGTTGAGAATCTCAGCCTTCTCCTCGTCCATTGATACAAGTTCCTCACTGTTGCTCATTGGGGTGGGGAGACACTTTCTTTAACCCTGCTTTTCTGGTTAATGTACCTGTAGAAGCCTTTCTTTTCTTTACACCCCTTGCCAAGTTCAGTTCCAGCTGTGCCTTGGCCTTCCTGACCTCATCCCTACATGTGGTAGTTTAGCCCACCAGCATTGACAAAAACTCATCTCACTCAGTTGGGGAAAGCAAATGGAAGCTGTATTTACAAGCAAAACTACACCCTACCATGGAATGCAATGAGTATGTACAAATATACAGTATTTACAATATTATGCAGGGATTTACAGGGAGAAAACAGCACAGAAACCCCCCTGAACAGGGAAACTGCCCCACTTCCCCCCTAGCCTTCCCCCCCATATTTAATTAGAAGGAAAGAGAAAAGAAGTTCCCTAACTGCTGCTAGCTCTGAAAAGCATTGTTGGTGTGTTTATCTCAAGGTTGTTAGATAAGATCCTTTCCAGCGAAGCAGCTAGGCAGCCAGAAGAAAGGGAAAGGAATGATGTGCAATGTGAGCTTGCTAAGGGACCCCTTCACACATCTGCCCCATGAAATTCACTTAGAATAATCTCTTGTTTTCCTTTTTACACCCAACTGTGGATTTGTTTATACTTCTCCACTCTTCTGCTTGAAAATCTGCAGTTAACTTTTAAAGGCATAGCCTGAAACTGCCACACCACACAGCTGGGCAACCTCCCTATGCTCTTCCCAGGATGCCTGTCCCTTCTTCCATTTCCTATGTAGCCCCAACTTGCCCTTTAGTTTGACCAGCAGGTTATGGCTCAACCATGGTGGTCTCTTGCCCTCATCACCCCATCTCTTACATGTGGTGATTGAGATCTCTTGTGTTCTATAGAAAGCTTCCTTAAAGATCCACCGGCTCTGTTCTGCTCCCTTGTCCCTGAGGGCTGTTTCCATGGGGTCCTATTTACTAACTCCTTAAAGAGCTGGAGTTTTGCCTTCCTAAAATTTAGGATTACAACTATGCTTCTCATTGGCTTCATACTCCTTAGGACAGTGAATTGCACTAGTGCATGATTGCTGCAGCCCAGGCTGCCTTTGTGACATCCCTGATGACTTCAGTTGCATTTGTGACCAATGGGTCCAACAACACATCTCCTCGAGAAGGGCTCAAGAACAACTTCTTAAGGAGTTGCTGTCTAGGCACTCTAGGACCCTCCTGGATTGCCTACAGCTAGCTGTGCTGCTTTCCCAATAGATGTTGGGATGGTTAAAATCCCCCAGCAGGATGAGAGCCTGTGATCATGATGCCTCCTTGAGCTGGAGTAAGAAGGCTTCATCAATAGCCTCTGCTTGTTCAGGTGGCCTGTAGTAGACTCCTACCACAAGGCTCCCTATGTTGTCCTGTTCCCTAATACCTACCCATAAGCTTTCAACCTGCTTTTGGCAAGTATTTAGTGACAACTCTTTGCACACCATCCACTTCTTTACATAGAAGGCAGTACCTCCATCCCTTCTTCCTCTCCTGTCCCTTCTGAACAGCTTGTAGCCATCGATTGCCACACTCCAGCTGTAGGATTCATCCCACCAAGCTTCTGTAATTGCCACTGTATTCTATCTGTCCCGTAGCAGGGTAGCTTCCAACTCCTGTTTGCTGCCCATGATGCATGTATTGGTGCAGAGGCACTTCAGCAGGACTGCCAGCTATTCAACCTTCGTAGAGGGTGTAGCGGATGATGCTTATGGCCAGGATTGTGCCCCAAATATTTCTAGGACATACTTTTCTGTGTGTTAACCCTCCTTTGTTTCCCCCTCCTTTCTGAAGGCAGCAGGGGGGATCCTGGTGCCACTGAGTCCAGGTGGGCTGCCTGCCTGGGCGTGGTCTCGCCCCTGTGGTAGGCAAGGGCCAGGCTATATGTTTGTTTCCCTGTTTATAGCAGAAGCTTACACCATATTTGGTAGCTGCCAGTTCATTGGTTAACCTTGGTGTTAGCAACAGATGCTCATTGGACCAGTATTCACTGGGGCAAATGGTAAATAGGGGTTGTTTGGTGATGAACCCCCCCACATTTGTGTTCGAGCCGGTGTCTCTGTGCACACCAGTGCTGGTGTGGTTCACCTTGCCCGGGGCTAAAGCCAGTGCTCCAAGAGGCTTCGTGGCACTTTGCCACCATCACCCGACTGCGTGCAGTGCTGTGGACAGTACCCCGTGGGATCAACTGCTGCATGATCCATCGCCACAGGAGAAAACCTGGTAACCCGTGTGAACCAGCGCTGCTGAACTGCCACAGTGCCCCGCCCTGAGCGGGGAACCTCTGTATCCTGGGAGCAGCAGCAGCCAGGCGGCGCAGCCACGCGGTCGGCGCCATTTCCTGTGTCCTTGTTACGGCACATCCGTGCCACGTTCTGCGGACTATAAACATTGTTAAGGGAAGACTTCACGAAGCTCTCAGCTTGTGAGTGAGCCAAGCCTCTCTTCATAGAGTTTCAGTTGGGGTAGCGTGCAGATCGCTCTGTGGAGGATCGCCGGTCACTGACCAACCCCCTCCCCCGCCGCTTTCCAAATCAGTTTCGATTCTAAGCTCTGTGAATCATTTGGTTCAAGTGCCTATGCCTAAACATTCTGTAAAGATAGTTCCACTAACCGAATATCGATACCTGTGAAGGGGGACTGTACATGCCCCGTTGCAGAGTTTGTATATATATATATATATATATATATATATAAATAAACCTAACATATATTTTCTTTGATATCTCTGCCGCTCATTTCTGAGGGCATATTCATAACAGAGGGGTACCCCACTGTTCACCCAAGGCATTTCATGGGAGCTACCCTCCTGTCTCCTACTACCTCAGAGGCCCCTGCCTCACTGCTGTGAGACTTTGCCTTTGCTGCAGTGTTCACAGGATCCTTCAGGGCAACAGGTTGAAGGCCCTTACTATCACCCCATCCTTTCAATCCTGGTGTGTTTTCCTACCACTTATCACAGACAATTTTGATATTATTGTCACTGCCTTCCATCTTGAGTGAAAGGGCAGACTGAAGGCTGTCCTTAGGCTCATGTCTACCGAGCCCTGTCAACTCGTGTGTCAAGATCTTTTTCCCCCTCTGAGATAAAGGTACTCCATCTGTTGCTAGCAGACCCAGTGCCATATAAAGTTCCCCAAGATCAATGCCCCCAAATTCTGTTGGTAGCACCAACTTTCTGAGCCACTTGTTAATCACACATGATATCTTGTTCCTTTCAGTATTTCTTCCTGCCACTGAGGGCATTGATGAAAAAACCCACCTGTGCTCTGGATCCTTCAATCAGTCTCTCCAGAGCCTTGAAGTCCCTTTGGATTGCTTTTGGACTTCAGGTTTTGACCTCATCACTTCCCACCTGCATAACTAGTAAGGGACAGTAATCAGAGGGCTGTACCAGTCTAGGCAGCCCTCTGGTAACATCTCTGACCTGGGCCTCAAGGAGACAGCAGACTTCCCTGTGGGAAGGATCTGGCCGACATATGGGTCCCTCTGTTCCACTCATAAGGGAATTGCCAATAACAATCACCCTCAATTTTTTTTTAAGAGTACAAGTCCTGATGTGAGGGGGAGACTGGTTCACTCTAGGCAGCCCCCCAAATGACAGTATCTCTTCTGCATTCTCATTTGCCTCACCCTCAACTTCCAGTGCCCCATGCTTGTTTTACAAGGGCAACTGGGAGGGTGAAGGGGGACCAGGAGGGGTTTCCCTTGCTTCTCCTAACAGGGATCTGTATCCATTCCCCACTGCTTCTTGGGTCCCCTCCCTCTGTTACAGGGCTTTGCAGAGCCTGGTTCCACAAGCCTAACTCCATTTCACATTCCGTTATAGTCCTTAGTCTTGTTACTTCTTCCTTCAGCTCAGCCACCAGGCTGAGCAGATCATTCACTTGTTCACACTTAACACAGGTGTTGTCTCCACAATATCGTGGTGCATGCCCCTCACACAGCAGACCGCAGCGGTATTTATACCCATTGCCTGTTACATAAATATGTTTGGTACTTGACTCCATCTGAGTCTTAATTCTGTTCCTGAGAATGTTAGTCACATTATTGTATTGTATTAAAGGTCCAATTGGGCATCACTCAGGAGTTAAGCTCAGCCACCTCTGGCTCCTCTGATATCTGAGGACAAGCTGGAGCGCAAGGGAGTGTAGCTTCTGCCAAATTACCCACCGTTGCACTGTGATGATTAGGAAATGTATTTTACTGAAAGAGTGGTCAGGCAGTGGAATGGGCTGCCCAGGGACATGGTGGAATCACCACCCCTGGAACTGAGAGCCTTCCCACTCTGACTCTTCATTCCTGTGGGTCAAGTTGCTAGGAGGCACAGGGCTAAGCATGCAAGGTGGCCAGGGGCTGTGAGGTCAGTCTGAACCAGGAAGGACAGAGAGCAATGGAAATGAGAGTTCACTGACACATTAGAAAGTGGTATAGGCCTTTAGAAATGCTGACTAGTAATAGCAGGAATATCCAGGACAGATGGATCACACAGACTAGATGCAATCTACAAGTGCATCAACACGAGACATTTTCCAGCCTTATTATCCCTTCTTTGTCTTTGGCCTTGAACTCACAGTATCACAGTACATTAGAGGTTGGAAGGGACCTCAAGAGATCATCGTGTTCAACTCCCCTGACAAAGCAGGATCACTTAGGGTAGTCCACAAAAGAATGCATCCAGGTGGGTTTGGAAAGTCTCCAGAGAAGGAGACTCCACAACCTCTCTGGGCAGCCTGTTCCAGTGCTCTGTCACCCTCACTGTAAAGAAATTTCTCCTCACATTGAGGTGAAATCTTCAAGTTTGAACCTGTTGTTCCTTGTCTTATTATTGTGCACCACTGAAAAGAGCTTGGCCCCCTTCACTTGACACCCACCCCTCAGATATTTATACATACTGTGATTGAGAGACGGGATGCAGCTTGATGCAAGTGTCACTTCATTGGGCAAAGTCTTTTCCTTACACAGGTTAACATAATCAAAACCCAGCTTGTGATTGGTTGTTAGATATGTCCATGTGACAGTTACAGACTCATGATTGCTGGTGGACGAGAAGCTCAACATGAGCTCTCAATGTGCACTTGCAGCCCAGAAAGCCAATCAGATCCTGGGCTGCATCAGGAGAAGTGTGGCCAGCAGGTCAAGGGAGGCGATTCTCCCCCTCTACTCAGCTCTGCTGAGACCCCACCTGGAGTACTGCCTCCAGTTCTGGAGCCCCTATTCCAAGAGGGATCTGGAGGTGCTGGAAGGTGTCCAGAGAAGGGCCACGAGGATGATCAGAGGGCTGGAGCACCTCTCCTATGAGGACAGACTGAAGGAGTTGGGGCTGTTCAGTCTGGAGAAGAGAAGGCTCCGAGGTGACCTCATTGTGGCCTTCCAGTATCTGAAGGGAGCCTCCAAGAAGGCTGGGGAGGGACTTTTCAGGCTCTCAGGTAGTGACAGGACTAGGGGGAATGGAATGAAAGCTGGAGGTGGGGAGATTCAGGCTAGATGTGAGGAAGAAGACCTGCACAGGCTGGAGAAGTGGGCCAAGGAGAATCTCATGAAGTTCAGTAAGGTAAAGTGCAGGGTCTCACACCTGGGTCAGGGCAGTACTCAACATCAATACAGGCTGGTGAGTGATGAGATTGAGAGTACCCTGCAGAAAGGGAATTGGGGGTAGTGGTGGATGAACCATCAGTGTGCACTTGCTGCCCAGAAGGCAAATCACATGCTGGGCTGCATCAAAAGAAGTGTAGCCAGCAGATTCAGAGAGGTGATTCTGCCACTTTTGCTCTGGTGAGACCACACCTGGAGTACTGTGTTGGGAACCCCAACACAAGAGGGACCCGTGAAGAACCTCTCCTGTGAAGATGGGCTGAAAGAATTTGGTCTGGAGAAGGCTCCGGGGACACCTTGTAACCACTTTTCAGTATCTGAAGGATGGACCTACAAGAAGGATGGGGAAGGACTGTTTAGAAGGGCTTAGCAGCAACAGAACAAGGGGCAGTGGTTTGAAATGAGCAGGGTAGATTGAGCTTAGACATAAGGAGGGAGTTCTTTACAATGAGAATGGTAAAATACTGGAAGATGTTGGGCAGGGCTCTGGTTGAACCCCATCCCTGTGGAGACACTCAATATCAGACTTGATGTGGCCCTGGGCAGCCCAATCTAGCTTGTGGTGTCCCTGCAGACTGCAGAGAATTTGGACAAGATGACCTCTGAGGGTCAAGAAGGCCAATATGGATTTACCAAGGGGAGATCCTGCCTGAATAATGTGATAGCCTTCTATGAAACCAGGACCAAATGGATAGATGAGGGAAGAGCAGTGGATGTCATATACCTTGACTTCAGTAAGGCTTCTGATACTGTATCCCATAAAAGCCTCATTGAAAAGCCCAAGAATTGCAGCATAGACATTTGGTCTGTGGGTTGGATTAAAAACTGTCTTGACAACAGAGTTCAGAGGGTCATCATCAGTGGCACAGAGTCAACTTGGAGGCCTGTGGGCAGTGGTTTTCCCCAGGGATCAGTACTGGGTCCATTTTTTCTTCAATATCTTTAGCAACAACCTGGATGAGGGGATTGAGAGTACCCTCAGCAAGTTTGTTGATACAAATCTGGGGGGTGGCTGACACCTGTCAGGCTGTGCCTGGAGAGATCTGGACAGGCTGAAAGCTTGGTGCAGGCAAACCTCATGAAGTTCAATAAGGACAAGTGCAAGGTCCTGCATCTGGGAAGGAATAGCAATATGCACCAGTACAGGTCAGGGGCTGCCCTGCTGGAAAGCACCTCCATGGAGAAAGACTTTGGAGTCCTAGCAAACAGCAAGTTCTCCATGGGACAACAATATGCCCTTGTGGCCAAGAGAGCCAATGGTATCCTGGGGTGCATCAAAAAAAGTGTGTCCAGCAGGTCTGGGAAAGTTCTTCTGCCTCTCTGCTCTGCCCTGGTGAGACAACACCTGGAATACTGTGTCCAGCTTTGGGCTCCCCAGTTCAAGAGACAGGGCACTGCCAGAGAGAATCCAACAGAGAGCCACAAAGATGATTAGGAGACTTGAGCATCTCCCCTATGAAGAGACAGAGATCCCTGGGGCTGTATACTCTTGAGAAGACTGAGAGGGGATCAATGTCTACCAATACCTGAAGGGTAGGTGTCAGGTGGAGGGGGCCAAGCTCTTTTTGGTGGTGCACAGTAGTAAGACAAGGAACAGTGGGTTCAAAGTTGAACATAGAAGATTTCACCTCAACATGAGGAAAAATTTCTTTACAATGAGGGTGACAGAGCCCTGGAGCAGGCTGCTCAGGGAGGCTTTGCGGTCTCCTTCTCTGGAGACTTTCAAAACCCACCTGGATGCATTCCTGTGCAGACTACCCCAGGTGCTCCTGCTTTGGCAGGGAGGGTTGGACTTGATGATCTCTGGAGGTCCCTGCCAACTTCTATGTACCGTGGTCCTGTGGTCCCTTCCAACTTCTATGTACCGTGGTCCTGTGGTCCCTTCCAACCCAACAGAGTCTGTATAAATCTGTATAAGTCTGTATGAGCCCTCACGATGCCCAGCCGGCCCCTGACAATACCGCGCTCTGTGCCTGCCCCGGGCTGCGGCAGGCTGTGCTTATCTGGCGCGGCGCAGCGCAGCTTCACTCGCCGTTCCAGAAGCCTGGAAAGCAGGAGCAGTCCCCGCTGCTAGTGGCGCGCCCCGGTCGCAGCACTCGAGGGCAGGTCCGGGCCCCAGGCGACCGTGCCGGGCAGGCACCACGGCTAGCGGGGAGGCCGCGAAGCACGACCCAGCGCAGCGCCGCGCCCGGGCCGTCCGCGCCGGACTGCAGTTCCCGGCGTGCCCCGCGGCGCGGCGAGGTCACCGGCGGCAGCCTGGCACGCTTCGGGCGCGCGCGGGTGTCGTTATCCGCCCGGTGTCGTCGGGGAAGCTCCGCATGTGGTGGGGAGGGGCTGCCGCTGGCCGCCCAGTCCGTGGCGGGGCCGCGGGGCTGTCTCTTGGAATTGTAGCTCGGCGCAAGTTACGGAAGAGGGAGAGGGCAGTGGCCAGGTAGAATTAATAGCGTTGTTTTAGCAGCACAAAATGAAGCAAGAGCCACAAAATGGGAACCCCTCAGGTGGGAGAGCAGGATTCCCCAGTCTGCAGAACTGAAGACTGGCAATTGGTATTAGACATAGCCAGGAAAACACCATTCCATATAAAATAGAATTGAATTAAGCAGGTTGGAAAAGACCTTTGAGATTATCGAGGCCAACCTATCTTCCAACACCACCTAATCAACTAAACCTTGCAACCAAGCACCTCATCCAGTCTCTTCCTAAACACCTCCAGTGGTGGTGATGCCACCACCTCCCTGGGCAGCACATCCCAATGGCGACTCTCTCGGTGAAGAACTTTCTCCTCACATCCAGCCTAAACCTGCCCTGGTGCAGCTTGAGACTGTGTCCTCTTGTTCTGGTGCTGGTTGCCTGGGAGAAAAGACCATATATTGGGTAGATGAAAGCTCATGCCAGTGACAGTAAACCACCCACAAACTGGACCTGAACGAGAGATGAACTGACAAAAATCAGGCAAACAGAAACTGAAAATTCTTAAATTCTTTCGAGCTTTCATGACATTGAAAGAATGGTTACATTATCTGGTTACAGGGGCTGCAAAACAATTTGCAATACAAAGCTGAGGCAAGCCTCTCAGTAGAAAAACACATGAAGGCATCTGTAGTAAATGCCCCTGGTGTAAATTGGAGTTACAAATAAGGCATCACCTTTGTACATTATCGAAAAAAACACTTTATGGTCTTGTGATGGGTTAACGCCCATCCTGGAAACAGGGTGGGAGGGCTTGTGAGAGCATTGCCCTCCCTGCAGGGGTTTTCCCCGTGGGAAACTAAATTAGTCTGTTCCACTCCCCTTCCCTGCCAAGCAAGGCTGTAAAAAGGAGGATACTACAGCCATTAGCTCTCTTGGGCCCTGTCTTTGCTTGGACGAAGACTGCTGGTGGCTCCATGCTTTGCCATGTGATCATGCCTGATCCTTCTTCCTGCTACCTCCACACCTCTTCAAAGAGACTGGTTTTGTATTCTTATTTTTTTCCCCATCCATGCTTGTTCCTTACCCTTTGTGAGCCCTACCTGTTATTTTTCCTCTCTATTGGGAAAGAGGAGGGAGGAGTGGGGCAGGGATTCTCAGTCTTGCCCCCATCTGAGCTCTTAAGTCCCATTTAAGGCTCAAACCACCACAGTTCTGCTTCCCAAACTGATCACACTGGTCCTTCGAAAGTGTCTTCTGAGTGCAAATATATAGTGGAAGATGTAGAATTAATGACTGTATTCCATGCAGCTACGAAATGCCAAGAAGCTAACAGACAAAATACCATCTGAGGCCTCTCCTCATGGTTCTCAATTTTACCCATTCTTGACTCTTACTGGAGTAGTAATGGCTCCCAATACTAGCAAAGAAATACTAGAATAGGCAAAACAAGAAGAAATAAAATGTGTATTTCACACATCTGATTACACAGAATCACAGAACATTAGAGGCTGGAAGGGGCTTCGACAGATCATCTAGTCCAACACCCCTGCCAGAGCAGGATCACCTAGAGTAGGTCACACAGGACTGCATCCAGTTTGGGTTTGAATGTCTCCAGACTTCTTTCCTTCAACCAGTTCACAATCTGCCTCACTACCTGATCACAGAGTCATAGAGTTGTCAGGGTTGGAAGGCACCTCAAAGATCATTCAGTTCCAACCCCCTGCCATGGGCAGGGACACCTCACACTAGATCAGGTTGCTCAGAGCCACATCCAGCCTGGCCTTAAAAGCCTCCAGGGATGAGGCTTCCACCACCTCCTCAGGCAACGTGTTCCAGTGTCTCACCACCTTCATGGTGAAAAACTTCTTCCTAACATTCAACCTGAATCTACCTATTTATAGTTTTTTTCCATTCCCCCTAGTCCTATCATTACCTGACATCCTATAAAATCCCTCACCAGCTTTCTTGTAGCCCCCTTCAGACACTGGAAGGCCACAATTAGGTCTTCTTGGAGCCTTCTCTTCTCCAGACTGAATAGCCCCAACTCCTTCAGTCTGTCCTCATAGGAGAGGTGCTCCAGCCCTCTGATCATCCTCGTGGCCCTTCTCTGGACACCTTCCAGCACCTCCAGATCCCTCTTGGAATAGGGGCTCCAGAACTGGAGGCAGTACTCCAGGTGGGGTCTCAGCAGAGCTGAGTAGAGGGGGAGAATCACCCCCCTTGACCTGTTGGCCACACTTCTCTTGATGCAGCCCAGGATGGGATTTGCTTTCTGGGCTGCAAATGCACCTGGTGGCTAATGTTGAGCTTCTCATCACCCCCAGGTCCTTTTCTTCAGGGCTCCTCTCAAGCCAGTCACTGCCCAGCCTATACTGGTACTTGAGTTTGCACTGACCCAGATACAGGACCTTGCATTTGGTCTTGTTGGATCTCATGAGGTTGTAATGGACCCATCTCTCCAGCCTGTCCAGGTCCCTCTGGATGGATACCTTCCCTCCAGCGTGTCTGCTGCACCACACAGCTTGGTGTCATCAGCAAACCTGCTGAGGGTGCACTCAATGCCACTGTCCATGTCACCAACAAATATGTTAAACAAGCCTGCTCCCAGTACTGATCCTGAGGGACTCCACTTGTCACTGGCCTCCACTTGGACATGGACCCATTGACAGCCACCCTTTGGGTGTGGACATCAAGCCAATTCTTTACCCACTGAGTGGTCCATCCATCAAACCCGTGTGTCACCAGCTTGGAGACCAGGATGTGATGCGGGACAGTGTTGAAGGCTTTGCTCAGGTCCAGGTCAATGAGGTCAGTTGCTCAGCCTTCATCTATTGATGTTGTGACCTTGCCACAGAAGGCCACCATGTTTGCCAGGTAGTATTTGCCCTTGGTGAAGCCGTGATGTTTGTCCCCAACCACCTCTTCATTATTCTTTTGCCTCAGCAGTGCCTCCAGGAGGATCCGCTCCATGATCTTACCAGGCACAGAGGTGAGAATGACTGGTCTATAGTTCCCTGGGTCATCCTTCTTTTCCCTTGTTGAACATGGGGGTTACGTTTTCCCTTTTCCTGTCAGTGGGGGCCTCCCCAGACTGCCTTGACTTGTGGAATACACTAGAGAGCAGTTTAGCAACCCCTCCACCAGTTCCCTCAGCACCTGTGGGTGTATCTCATCGAGTGCCATGGACTTGAACACTTTCAGGTTCTTCAGATGGTCATGAACCTCATCTGCACTTACAATGGGGCAGTTGCTTCTTCCAGTCCCTGCCATTATCTTCCATTACTCTGGGAGTGTGGCTGGAGCCCTTGCCAGTGAAGAGTAAGGTAAAGAAGTCATTGAGAACCTCAGCCTTCACCTGTTTCCTTCCTGAGGGGGCCACACCTTCCTGAGGCTTCTTTTTACCATTAATATACCTATAGAAATCTTTACTGTTCCCCTTGATCTCCCTGGATAGGTTTAATTCTAACTGAGCTTTAGCTTTTCTAACCAGGTGTCTTGTTGCTCAGGCAGCTTCCTTATATGGCCCCATTCCAGCTATCCTTTCCTCCACTCCTTGTGGAGTTTCTTTTTGTGTGCTAGTGTGTCCAGGAGCAACATGCTCATCCAGGCAGGCCTCCTAGCATTCTTTCCTCCTTTCCTCTTTGTGGGTATACTCGTGGGTATACTGGACTGACTGGATTGGTGGGCTATGGTCATTTGTCCAAGGTTTAATAAGGCCAAGTTCTGGGTCCTGCACTTATGTCACAACAACCCCATGCAGCTCTACAGGCTTGGGGAAGAGTGGCTAGAAAGATGGCCAGCAGAAAAGGACCTGGGGGTGCTGATTGGCAGCCAGCTGAACATGAGTCAGCTGTGTACTCATGCAGCCAGGAAGGCAAGCATCATTCTGGCCTGTGTCATGAACTGTGTCGCCAGCAGGAGTAGGGAAGTGAGCCTGCCCCTGTACTCTGCACTGTTGAGGCCACATCTCAAATACTGTGTTCAGTTTTGGGCCCCTCACTCCAAGAACAACATTGAGGAGCATGTCCAGAAAAGGGCTACAAAGCTGATGAAGGTTTTGGACAAGGAGTCTTATGAGGAGTAGCTGAGGGAATTTGGACTATTTAGTTTGGAGGAGAGGAGGCTGTAGTGAGGTGGATATTGGTCTCTTCTCCCTGGTCAAGAGATAGGATGAGAGGAAATTGCTTCAAGTTGCACCAGGGGAGGTTTAGGTGTTAGGGAAAAAATCTTTACTGAAAGAGTGGTCAGTCATTGGAACAGGCTGCTCATGGTTTTTACCACCTATTGCTAACTGGATGCTGGTTGTGTGAGTATGCCAAGAGAAATTTTCATTCACAGGTGTCATTGTAAGCAAAAGCTTTGTCACTTTACCTGAGATCAGAAACTAACCCTTTAAGAAGAAAGACTCATTAAGCAGTTGCCTAAAAAGCATTAAAAAAATATATCTTTTCCTTTCCATAAGAAAGGAGATTTTTTTTCCATTTTCTGTTATCAGTAGGAAAAATTAAGGGGTTATACTCTTCAAACACTTAAGCTCTTTGTCAGTGCACTGACCTCTGCAGCGCTGCATTCAGTGAAAATGCAGGATGCATTCTTCAAGACTATTTTAATTTACATTAGGGCAAAGCAGCAGGAACCCCTCTCCAGGTTGCACTAATCTCCCTGTCCAACGTCTTAGGATGTTAGCAATTCACCTCTATAGTGTGCATAAACTTTGAGACAAAAGTGCTTGCTTAATGATGTATACAAGTACACACATGAGAGAAGAGGTAAAAAATAAATGATCTGAGTAAGACTTACAGCCTTGGGAAGCGTCAAAACATGATGAGCATTGGAGGCTACAGAAGTGATCACAGCATGGTGCCAGATTTCTGCAGTGAACATAGAGCACAGACAGCACATCATTAGAAGTACAATTCAATATATGCAGGGTAATTTTCCCATTTGCAAGGTACCTAATGCAGCTGTTGAAGTAGATTGCATTGTACAGACAGAGCTCATTGGGGCTTGCTCTTCCCCCCCCCCCCCCCCCAATTATTATTTATCAGTGAGTTCATTACTGATTTGGTGAAGACCCATCAAGGTTTCAGCTGATGTGGGATAGATGTTGTGCTGCACTCAACATTTTTAAAGTTGATCTGTTAGTGTTGAACTGAAAAGCTGTTTCATTTACACTCCTTTCCAGTGGTATTTGATGAGGAACTGGAGAATGAGGAGCTGGAGAAAAACTAACCAGAAGTTAGTATTACTACATCTTTCTGATGATTCTCATGATGAAAAAGCATGTTCTAGTGGCTGATCTTAGCAAAGAGGACATTTTAAAAGAGTAGGCTATGTAACCAAGCCACAAAAAGATCATGTCCTGGTGACGTTGCAGTTTTTGAAGTCAAAATACTGAATGAGGGCTGTGAATTTCCTATACAACGCTGAACTTAGTTTTCCCACCTACCACAGATACAAGTCATGCAAATTTGGATGCATATTTCTGAGCATCACTGTTTACTAAAATCCAGATATTAGAAACATGATGCCTCTCTTGCCTCCTTTCAGATGACTTAAGAGAAATTAGTTTGCCACCTTGTTTGCGAGAGATTGAATTGAGCCTGCTGCTGTTACTCATACCATGCTGCAGTCATGCAGGCTTCAAAAATGAAAGTGCTAACTGGGGCAAAGTACTATGGGGCTTGAAATTCAAATTGCAACATGGTAGGGTTCCTGTTCCAATTGTTGCTTCTGGGTTCTGGGTTCTTAGTTGTGGTGTTTTGGTTTTTTCCCTAGAGGGATGGTGGCGAGGTGTGTGGGAGTCAGGTAGCTGCTGATTTTGGCTTTGTGTTTTATGCTGTGTTTTTCCTGTATTTCACTCTGCTTCTTTTGCAAATAGGCTAAGCTAAGGTAGCCATGCATTGTACTGCCCAGGGAGGTGGTGGAGTCACCATCATTGGAGGTGTTCAGGAGGAGACTTGATGGGGTGCTTGGTGCCATGGTTTAGTTGTTTGGGTGGGTTGGATTGGTTGATAGGTTGGACGCGATGATCTTGAAGGTCTCTTCCAACCTGGTTTGTTGGTTTATTGTATTGTATTGTATTATTAGATTGTTAGACATGCATTGCATTATAGATTATTAGATTAAATAGATTATTGGCTAAGGTAATTATGCATTTGTGCTTATGATATCTCTTGTTATATTAAACTCTTATCTCTTTATCTCAACCCTGAATTTTGTGTGTTACTCTTCCCTTCACTTTTGCATTGGGGGAGCAGGCAAATTAAGCCCTTGCGCTGAACCATTGCACTATTACATTCCCATGTCTGCTTGGATCACCTATTGCAAGTATCACAGCAGGAACCAAACATACCAAAGCAAGTGGCAACGATTGTTTTAATGGTAAAAATGTATTTAATTACGCTTCCAATTCTGTATGTACGTAGGTGATCTCCTACAGTCCTTTTGAATCTGAATTAATATGTGATTCTGTGTTAAGCTATCATTTTTTAATTTCCTTATATTACATTTTATAACTTGGCTAGGACTTCTATGCTAGCATGAGTATCATAGAATCAATAAGGTTGGAAGAGACCTCAAAGATTATCAAGTCCAACCTGTCACCACAGACCTCATGATTACTAAACCATGGCACCAAGTGCTACGTCCAGGCATGGTGACTCCACCATCTCCCTGGGCAGCCCATTCCAATGGCTAACAACTGTCTCTGTGAAGAACTTTCTCCTCACCTCCAGCCTAAACCTCTGCTGGCGCAGCTTGAGACTGTGTCCTCTTGTTCTGCTGCTGGCCGCCTGGGAGTAGAGACCAACCTCTTCCTGGCTACAACCACCCTTCAGGTAGTTGTAGAGAGCAAGAAGGTCTCCCCTGAGTCTCCTCTTCTCCAGGCTAAACAATCTCAGCTCCCTCAGCCTCTCCTCATAGGGCTGTGCTTGAGGCCTCTCCCCAGCCTCATTGCCCTTCTCTGGACACGTTCAAGAGTCTCAATGTCTTCCTTAAATTGAGGGCCCCAGAACTGGACACAGTACTCAAAGGTGTGGCCTAACCAGTGCTGAGTACAGGGGCACAATGACTTCCCTGCTCCTGCTGGCCATGCTATTCTTGATGCAGGCCAGGATGCCATTGGCCTTCTTGGCCACCTGGGCACACTGCAGGCTCACTGCTGGAGTAGTCACACCAGAAATAAAAATGTACAGAATCCTTCAGCTTTATATTTGTCCAAGCTCCTCCTTAGATTGTGTTCAGAAATCCAACATGACTAACAAGATGCAGTATGCAGTTTGATAGTCATGAATGTGGCAGAGTACTTTAGAGGGATATGAGGTTTCAGGAACACTAGAGAGTGTGATTTTTCAGTCACTGTCACACAGTTCATATCTGAGTGCTCTCATGAGCCATTCTGAATATAATTGCATGTGATATTTAATATTGTCTAATAAACCTGTTCATTATTCCTTGTCTTGATGCTGAAATTCTGTATCCCTGTGGATACTTAGATCTGTAGCTCTGGTCTCAAATCATCTTTGCCTACTCATATCTGGCATGTAAAACTTATTTTACAGGACAAAAACTTGGCAGATACTCATCTGTGTTCTTCAGTGGAACATCAAATTACATTTCTTATGTGAAAATAAATTCCCCTGCCATTAAGTGCTTGTCAAGACACTTCTCTTGGGTTTCTACAAGGGCACTGCCTGGCTACATATGAGTGATGGTCTCGAGGGTGCAGCTGTTTCCTACATAACTGCTACTGTGAGTGATAGCAGTGATTGGGTGTTGAACCTACCAGTGTGGTAGAGTTAAATACCTATACTCAGACGGGTGAGAATTAGTCTCCTCTCCCAGGCAACCAGCACCAGAACAAGAGGACACAGTCTCAAGCTGCACCAGGGGAGGTTTAGGCTGGATGTTAGGAAGAAGTTCTTCCCGGGGAAAGAGACATTGGCCATTGGAATGTGCTGCCCAGGGAGGTGGTGGAGCCACCATCACTGGAGGTGTTTAAAAAGAGACTGGATGAGGCACTTAGTGCCATGGTCTAGTTGATTAGATGGTGTTGGGTGATAGGTTGGACTTGATGATCTCAAAGGTCTTTTCCAACCTGCTATAATAAATAGATCAGAAATATATGACAAAAGTCTCCTGTTCTGTGATGGATCTCCAGAGTTAGTGCAATTCATAAAAATGCCCAGAATCTTTAAAGATACATTTTGCACATGGAGAGAAGAGATGCTCAGATGATAAACAGATATTTGGACCCAAATTTTTGTGTGTATATGTGCTGAGGTTCTTATTGCACTATGGGAATGACAGTGTGTGAGATACACATCTATACAGTGTCTATCGGTGATCAGGATGGACGGGTTTGCCTGTGGGTTAAATGAGCAATCTGTTGTATAGGTGTGTTTTCAATCTTATGAATGCACTTTTCTAAGTGAAATAACCCTTCTTTGGATTGAACTTTGTCTTATGTAACACCTGGGCCATGCTAAGATCCATTTCTATCCATGTGCTTCCATTCACACCATCCTTTGAAAAAAGTACTACTGCAGAAATTATACTGTGCTGTGTCATGATAGGGCCAAGCGGCCCCAGCACAAACCCAGACATACACTAAGGTGTGTAGATGTGGTCTCCCTCTGCCTTTCCATCCTGCAGAAAGCCAGGGTAATGTGGGGAAAAGGAACAAATAGGACCATGCATGTCTGGTAAACAACCCTGTATCTATGGTAAGGGCATGTGTGCTGGCCACAGCTTGGCAGAACCCCTTCCCATTGGGTAACTGTGTGCTGGTTTCAGTGCCCTTATTGGTCCAATCAGTCTTGGGCAAGATTTTATATACAGGCTGATTTCTAGTTGCCTGTGCCTTGCTCAAGCCTTGCTCAAGCCTTGCTCAAGCCTTGCATGCTTGAACCTGCTTGGACCTTGTCTGGCTTGAAGCTGCCTTGAGTTGCATAGCCTCAAGTTGCCTGGTCCAGCACCTGGGATATAGCCATGAGCATACATACTGCAAGCTATGAGAGAAACCACAAGCTTAAGAGTTGGAGCCAAGCCTGCTTCCCCTTGTGACCAGGATTTTTCCATGCCTCAGTTCACCCAGGGGAAATCAAGTGCTCACTGCGATAGCATCGTTAACAGCCCGCTGTCTGCTGAAGCCAGACCAGGCATCAATGACCGCGTGGCATTCCTGCAGGCAGCCTGCCGTGCCCGGTGCATGAGCACCCCAAAGCCTCTAATACACAGCAGCAGCACGCCCCACTTTGGGTACAACCAGCTGTGATTAATTAATTCATTGCCTCTTTTGCATGACTGTTCTTGTTGAGTCTGCCCCCCATGTGGTCGAGCACCGTTTCGATCCCAGGGTATTATCTTTCTGTTATATTCCTCCCAGTTTGCATAAAGTAGTTAAATTGTTATAGTTGCCCAAATCCTGCACATTCCCATACATACAACCTTGTGATACATGTGGCAATTGCCATATTAATAAAGGTTATTAATATTTTGTTAATACTGCCATATCATTATATTCCAAAAAGTCATGGCAGCCTGGGGCAGTCCCCACAGACTGGAAAAGGGCAAACATTGCTCCCATCTGCAAAAAGGGTAAGAAGGAGGAACCAGGGAATTCCAGGCCAGTCAGTCTCACCTCTGTGCCCGGAAAGATCATGGAGCAGATCCTCCTGGAGGCACTACTGACTCAGAAGAGTAGTGAAGAGGTGATAGGGAGCAGTCAGCATGGCTTTGCCAAGGGCAAATCCTGCCTGACAAACCTGGTGGCCTTCTATGAACAAGTGACAGCATTAATAGATGAGGGGCGAGCAACTGATGTCGTTTACCTGGACCTGAGCAAAGCCTTTGACACTGTCCCACACCACATCCTGGTCTCCAAGCTGGTGAAACACGGGTTTGATGGATGGACCACTAGATGGATAAAGAACTGGCTTGATGGCCGCACCCAAAGAGTGGCTGTCAATGGGTCCATGTCCCAGTGGAGGCCAGGGACAAGCGGAGTCCCTCAGGGATCAGTCCTGGGACCAGGCTTGTTCAGCATCTTTGTGGGGGCCATGGGCAGTGGCATTGAGTGCACCCTCAGCAAGTTTGCTGATGACACCAAGCTGTGTGGTGCAGCAGACATGCTGGAGGGAAGGGATGCCATCCAGAGGGACCTGGACAGGCTGGAGAGGTGGGCACAAGCCAACCTCATGAGCTTCAGCAAGACCAAGGGCAGGGTCCTGCATCTGGGTGGAGGCAATCCCAGGCACAAATCCAGGCTGGGCAGTGACTGGCTGGAGAGCAGCCCTGAGGAGAGAGTCTTGGGGGTGCTGGTGGACGAGAAGCTCAACAGGAGCTCTCAATGTGCACTTGCAGCCCGGAAGGCCAATCAGCTCCTGGGCTGCATCAGGAGAAGTGTGGCCAGCAGGTCAAGGGAGGTGATTCTCCCCCTCTACTCAGCTCTGCTGAGACCCCACCGGGAGTACTGCCTCCAGTTCTGGAGCCCCTATTCCAAGAGGGATCTGGAGGTGCTGGAAGGTGTCCAGAGAAGGGCCACGAGGATGATCAGAGGGCTGGAGCACCTCTCCTGTGAGGA
Source organism: Colaptes auratus (assembly GCA_015227895.2). NCBI lineage: Eukaryota > Metazoa > Chordata > Aves > Piciformes > Picidae > Colaptes > Colaptes auratus. The sequence goes on along the minus strand of CM026897.1, from coordinate 3,108,543 downwards.
CAGACTGAAGGAGTTGGGGCTGTTCAGTCTGGAGAAGAGAAGGCTGCGAGGTGACCTCATTGTGGCCTTCCAGTATCTGAAAGGGGGCCTACAAGAAGGCTGGGGAGTGACTTTTCAGGCTACCAGGGAGTGATAGGACTAGGGGGAATGACATGAAGCTGGAGGTGGGGAGATTCAGGCTAGATGTGAGGAGGAAGTTCTTCACCGTGAGGGTGGTGAAGCCCTGGCATGGGTTGTCCAGGGAGGTAGTTGAGGCCCCGTCCCTTGCGGTGTTTAAGACCAGGCTAGGTGAGGCTCTGGCCAGCCTGATCTAGTGTAGCGTGTCCCTGCCCATGGCAGGGGGGTTGGAACTAGATGATCCTTGTGGTCCCTTCCAACCCTAACTGAAACTATGAAGCTGTGAAACTATGAAACTATGAAATAAATACTATATCCTGTAACAGCTCTTTCATGGATTATAATAATTTATTTCAGGGATGTCTAGAGTAGGTACATACTTTTCTGTCAGTATTAGCTGTCTTGTATGATATTGTTACTTATTTTACATATACAGTTTATTTCCTTTCCCAATCCTGGATCAAATGTCTTTTTTGTTTTTCTTCCCCCAAATTAGTATGTTTTAAATGTCCCTTTATTAAGCATTTCTAATATCTTCATTAATGTGAGAAGTAAGACATCAGCCTTTCAAAACCCACTCTTTAGATCACTTTTGCTTTTTGGTTTATCAAATTTTGTCCTAGTGCTGTGGGGTCCTGCCAACCTGCAAGAATATTTGTGCCAGTGTGGTGGGGTGAGAGAGTTCCCTCCCCACACACAGGGAAAGAAAACCACAGCTAGCTCAGTCAGAAAAGCAGATGAAAGCTATATTTACAAGCATAAATGGAATGCAATGAATATATACACAAATATACAATATTTACAATATATACAGGAAAATATAACAATGAACACAATGCAGAAAAACCTTTTCCCTCCAGCCGGCCAGGGGGGTTCCCTGAACCCCCCTCTCTCCCTCCCCACCTCCCCTTTTTCCCAAAAAAGAGTTAGAGAGAGAGAGAAAGGCAATTAAGGAAGAAAAATTCTGTTAGCTAAAAAGCACATGCAAAATTAGTGTTCTTATCTGGTTAGCTGCTAACTCAAGGCCGTTCCTGCTTCAGCAAGAGAGAAAAGCACAGACTGCACCCAGCCTGAACCCAGACCAGACACAGACTGAACCAACAGAACCCAAACTCCAAACTGCACCCCACAAGCACCAATGAAATTAGTTTAGACTATCTTGTTTTTGTTCAAATATCAAAAACATTCAGCCAGAGTGTTCAGAAACTGTCTCTTTCTTAAAGGCATAGCATCGACCGGTCACAGCCAGGTTATTAGCAAGTGGTGGAATTCAGGTGCTGAAAGGCACTATACCGTCAAACAGTTGGGTTAGAACCATAGAGAAGGCAGGCCAGTGCAAAAACCAAATTACAGCAGTGTCTTTTCTGTATTTTCTTTGAAGTCCTCTACCATGCTGGCATAAACTATTTGTGCATTCTTTCACCAGGTGGTTTGTAACCATGCATATGGTTTAAAGAGCTGACATGGCTGACATTCGGACTTGAATCTTTACCTGAGCATGCACCTAATGTGTTTGTGAGATCGAAAAAAGTAAGGATTAGTACTACGCAATAAAATGGTGCTTTGAAAAAGGGAAACAAAGCTAGTACCTGTCTAGCTTCATCTTCTTATTTTGAAGTTGATGTTTAGGAAATATTCAGTGTAAAGTTAACATTAAATAGGAATAGAATAGAATAGAATAGAATAGAATAGAATAGAATAGAATAGAATAGGTTGGAAGATATCTGCAAGATCACCGTGTCCAACCCATCATCCAACACCACCTAATCAGCTAAACCATGCAACCAAGTACCCTATCAAGTCTCCTCCTAAACACCTCCAATGATGGTGACTCCACCACCTCCCTGGGCAGCCCATTCCAGTGGCCAATCACTCTCTCTGTGTAGAATTTCTTCTTAACATCGAATCTGTCCCTCCCCTGGTGCAGCTTGAGACTGTGTCCTCTTGTTCTGGTGCTGGTTGTCTGGGAGAAGAGACCAACGTCTGCCTGTCTACAACCTCCCTTCAGGTAGTTGTAGAGAGCAATAAGGTCACCCCTGAGCCTCCTCTTCTCCAGGCTAAGCAACCCCAGCTCCCTCAGCCTCTCCTGATAGGGCTTGTGTTCCAAACCCCTCACCAACTTTGTTACCCTTCTCTGGACACATTCCAGCAAGTCAACCTCCTTCCTAAACTGAGGGGCCCAGAACTGGACACAGTGCTCGAGGTGTGGCCTAACCAGTGCAGTGTACAGGGGCAGAATGGACACAAGACAAACAATGAATTGCCACTATATTGTGATTTTCCACTGCTCCAGCTTCCATTATATGGTCATCTAAATGTGATGAGAAACACTTAAGAGAAAAACCAACATAAAATGAAAGAGGGTGCTAGTAAATTCTAAGAGAAGGTTCCATTAAAATGCAGTGATAATTTTTATTTTCAAATATAAAGCCCAGAAAAGTAAAATTATTTCTTACATATTTTGATCTGAATAGGTTGTTCTATAATATTGATGATGATGATGATGATGATTATTAAAATGATAGCAATTTAAACAATAAAATTAATATCCTTCATTTAGAAGTTCTGAAGTAAATAACCAGAGGTTCAGGTTTTGGAATCTTTTTTTTGTGCTGAAGAAAAAGAAATTAACCTTAAAGCCATCTTGAAAAACACACAACTTTTTCTTGATGAAAAACTTTTCATCTGGTTAATTGCCACTTTTCTGTGTTCATTTTAAGGGCAGGATTGCACTTCAGCAGCCCATAAACACTCTAAATGTTTGCTTTCATTAAGTCATGTAAATTTTAAGGGCAAGACACTGCAATCCATACTCATTTGATTGGTGCTTTCCTATTTGAATGATTATACCTTCTTCAGAGGACTATCTTAGAAAGATCTGTGGAAAGAGGAGATGCACAGGTAGTTGACACCAGTGCATTGCATTGTTTTCTTCTTACCTTGATCAGTGAAGGTACATTTGTCTCTCAGTGTCAGAATCATGTAGAAATTCTGCAGTGAATGAAAATGGCAACAGTTTTCTCCTATTTAATGTCTTCAAAGGTTCTGAAATTTTGTATGAATGTTTGTCTTGAGAGGTGACAGACTGATTTTCTAACGAGGTTTTGATTCTAAATGATGTCAGTCAGTGTGTGCAACAGACCAGATGAAGACCATAAATGTTACTGAAGCTTTCACCCTATTGCATGCGTCCTTGTGATCTGGTGTGTGCCTGCCAGCTGAGACTGTTGGCAATAGAGGTGCTCCTCCCAGGTTGGCAAAGACATTGCTTTGTCAACAGGGTGCTTGGAAGGAGGTGAACTTAACAACATGTATATTTCTGTGCAGAATTGCAGGTGATTGCACTCTGCAGAACCCAAATAATCTTTTTCATTTCAACTGCAGGCCTTTGTCACACCCTCAGCCTGCATTCATTCATTTCCTTTATTGTTCCTATCTGCTTTAGACTGTTGTCATCCTTTATTTTTTTCCTGGTCTTCTACATTTTGAGAGGAAAGGAAAACAAAATCTACAGTATTCAAACAGCAGAACTAATACAGTGTAAAACTTACATTTACTATTGCTGTATCCTTCTCCTAATAATCCCAAATGTATAATTTGTTTTTTTAACTCCAGGGGAGCACTGAACTGTGTTCTCTTGGGACTAGCTATTATACTGATCATCTCAGTGTCCGTGGCCCACCAGGTCAAAACCAGGCCAAGACCTCCCACACCCATCACTCAGCTTCTTCTACATAGAGAAAGTGATAGCCCATTGGAATGGGCTGCCTGGGGAGGTGGTGGAGTCACCATCATTGGAGGTGTTTAGGAGGAGACTTGATAGGGTGCTTGGTTGCATGGTTTAGTTGATTAGGTGGGTTGGATAATAGGTTGGACGTGATGATCTCGAAGGTCTCTTCCAACCTATTCTATTCTATTCTATTCTATTCTATTCTATTCTATTCTATTCTATTCTATTCTATTCTATTCCTCAGCAGATCCCAAGTAGGGCAAACAGCCCTCCCCACCAAGACAGGCCTACAAGCCTCAATGTTCCCCCACTCCCCCCCAAACCTCACTACCCACCTCCCCTCCAACCAGCTGAGCATGCTAGGTGGCATAAAGCTGTACTCCCTGGCAAGCCCACAGAGATGGCACTTGCATGTGCCAGGAGCAGAGAGGAGGGAGAAAGAAACAATGTCTGGGAGGTTTGCTTATATAGAGATTGCTTATATAGAGATTGCAGGACTGTGGGATGGAATAACAAAATTAGAGTTTCCTGTGTCCATCCCTGGACTGTCTAGCCCCTGAGGACTTTTTATCTCTATGGTAGGACAGCTAGCCTCTAACCTAGAACACTGTATATGTCTCCTCCCCACATGCATTCCTCTTTTATCTACACTGAATTTCTTTACCTGGTCTTTCAAACATGAGTCTCAGAAAGTCCTTTCACAGGTGATACATGGCTTACTATTCTGATTTAGTATCATCCACAGATATTGCTGCCTCCTCCAATGACTAAGAAAAGGCTGAATGCTGTAGCCAACACGTGGACTGAGCCTACCACAATTCAACTCTTTTTTTCAAGAAGCTTTGTGCAAAATTTGGACAGTGGGATTGAAGCTGTGATTCTGTGCTAACTCTCTGAGCTGCTTTTCATATTCCTGCCTATATCTATGAAGCAGAAGGAGGAGGAGAAGATAAATCCATTCTAATGGCACTTATCAAGGACAGGCTGGGGTCAGAGTAGCTGGAGAGTGGCCAGGCAGAGAGGGTGCTGGTTGATGGTAGGCTGAACAAGAGCCTGCAGTGTGCCCAGGCTGCCAAGAGGGCCAATGGCATCCTGGCCTGCATTAGGAACAGTGTGGCCAGCAGGAGCAGGGAGGTCATTCTGCCCCTCTACACTGCACTGGTTAGGCCACACCTGGAGTCCTGTGTCCAGTTCTGGGCCCCTCAGTTTAGGAAGGAGGTTGTCTTGCTGGAACATGTCCCGAGAAGGGCAATGAAGTTGATGAGGGGTTTGGAACACAAGCCCTGTGAGGAGAGGCTGAGGGAGCTGGGGTTGCTTAGCCTGGAGAAGAGGAGACTGAGGGGTGACCTTCTTGCTCTCTACAACTACCTGAAGGGAGGTTGTAGCCAGGCAGAGGTTGGTCTCTTCTCCCAGGCAGCCAGTACCAGAACAAGAGGACACAGTCTCAAGCTGCACCAGGGGAGGTTTAGACTGGATGTTAGGAAGAAATTCTATACAGAGAGAGTGATTGCCCATTGGAATGGTCTGCCCAGGGAGGTGGTGGAGTCACCATCATTGGAGGTGTTCAGGAGGAGACTTGATGGGGTGCTTGGTGCCATGGTTTAGTTGTTTAGGTGCGTTGGATTGGTTGATGGGTTGGATGCGATGATCTTGAAGGTCTCTTCCAACCTGGTTTATTCTATTGTATTCTATTCTGTTGTATTCTGTTACTTCAGAACACACATAGAGTTGCCTCAAAGAGAGAAGCACTTGTAGAACAGAATAGAATAAACCAGGTTGGAAGAGCCCTTCAAGATCATTGCATCCAACCTATCATCCAACACCCCCTAATCTACTAAACCATGCAACAAAGCACTCTATCAAATCTCCTCCTAAACACCTCCAATGATGGTGACTCCACCATCTCCCTGGGCAGCCCATTCCAATGTGCAATCACTCTCTCTGTGCAGAATTTCTTCCTAACAGCCAGTCTGAACCTCCCCTGGCGCAGCTTGAGACTGTGTCCTCTTGTTCTGATGCTGGTTGCCTGGGAGAGGAGACCAGCCCCTGCCTTTCTACAACCTCCCTTCAGGTAGCTGTAGACAGCAGTAAGGTTTCCCCTGAGCCTCCTCTTCTCCAGGATAATCAACCCCAGCTCCTTTGTGGATGTCATTCTTCTCTAGAACTGGGGAAAAGAAGTTGGAGGAATTGAGGAAGTGCCTGAAGAGTAGCCTCTGAAAAGAGGGTTTTTTTGCTATTGCACACATAACACTATTTACAGATACATTTTCTGTGAAATGTATTCTCTTTAAATTAATGTTCCTATTATAAATGGAACATTTCACTTAATGCCTAGAAGGCGCTTTCAATTGATATAATAACCAATGCCTCATCTGAAAATCCATTAAGCACCAGTGCTTAGTCATTCCAGGAGAGAGCCCCTTCCTTTGAGGAAACAACTTCAAATTACTTCTCAGACTCACTGAAAAGGATGAAATAATGCTGACAGAAGTGAGAGTCTTCCATGTCAGCAAGCACTTAGCCTAACCAGCTGTTGGTGCATGCCACCAGTTTTGCCTCAGTCCATCTTTGTGAGCTCTCTCTTGTTCTTGGCACCAGTCAGCACCAGTCAGCAGCTTGAGATAGAATATTCTCAGCATTAATTCACTACAATACAGAGTCCTATATCTAAACCCCATATAATCCTGCACACACTTCTTATGCTGGTGAAGTAATTATACAGTTTCAGGCCATCTTGCCTAGTTTTGCAATAAATTAAAGGAGGTCAGTGATGTGTATGATTTGTTTGTGTGAAGAAAGCAAAGGCAGAGTGTCTGAAGAATTTGCAGCTCCAAGATACTATTTTCCACTGTGTAAACTCAGTGTAACAGAAGATGTAAATAGAATTGCATGGAAAATGTAAAACATCGATATTTTTAATGAACCTTCTTAGGCAAATGTCCCTGAATGCTAGACTTCTTCAGAAAGCCAATGGGTGTGTCATCACCTTTCTCCTTAAAGAGGAAGATAATTTAAAGAATGCACTGCAAAAATAAAGGTACCAGAATATGATTAGGATATTTTAAGACACATGTAGAACACTTCCAGTTTTATGGTAATCCCACATTTTGTGTATCTCACAAGTTCAGTTATTGCCCATTGGAATGGTCTGCCCAGGGAGGTGGTGGAGTCACCATCATTGGAGGTATTCAGGAGGAGACTTGATGGGGTACTGGGTGCCATGATCTAGTTGTTTAGGTGGGTTGGATTGGTTGATGGGTTGGACACTATGATCTTGAAGGTCTCTTCCAACCTGGATTTATTGTATTGTATTGTATGGCACATTATTTAAAATGGTATTTTTCTTGTGTTTCTCTATTTCCATTTAGGAGGTTGTAGACAGGCAGGGATTGGTCTCTGCTCCCAGGCAACTTGCTGGAGCATGTCCAGAGAAGGGCAACAAAGTTGGGGAGGGGTTGGAACACAAGCCCTATGAGGAGAGGCTGAGGGAGCTGGGGTTGCTTAGCCTGGAGAAGAGGAGACTCAGGGGTGACCTTCTTGCTCTCTACAACTACCTGAAGGGAGGTTGTAGCCAGGCAGAGGTTGGTCTCTTCTCCCAGGCAGCCAGCACCAGAACAAGAGGACACAGTCTCAGGTTGTGCCAGGGGAGGTTTAGGCTGGGTGTTAGGAAGAAATTCTTCACAGAGAGAGTGATTGCCCATTGGAATGTGCTGCCTGGGGAGGTGGTGGAGTCACTATCATTGAAGGCATTTAGGAGGAGACTTGATGGGGTGCTTGGTTGCATGGTTTAGTTGATTAGGTGGTGTTGGATGATAGGTTGGGCACGATGATCTTGAAGGTCTCTTCCAACCTGGTTTATTCTATTCTATTCTATTCTATTCTATTCTATTCTATTCTATTCTATTCTATTCTAATTTGTGACAATTTCCTTGCAATTTATTATTTATATATTTAGAATATTATTACAAGGAGCTACAAAAACAGATTTTTTCAAACATTCTTACTATATTTTGTCCTGAATAGATTTATTCTTCTCTATCCTGTGTATTTTAATTTTCTTCTCCTTTTTGAATGTCTTTCAGTGCATAAAATCTTGCTCCCTTTTCAGTAATCCCAGGTCACAGCAGAAGACATTCTGTTGTAATGTAACTTTTATTATGTAGTTACAGAACAAATAAGAAGGAAAATGATTGATGTCACTGGTGATACAAAAATATGTTCTACAATTTTTTTGGTTTATTGAAAGGATTAGGAAAAGGAAATTCAAAGCTGCATTAAAAAAACATGCACACTGAAAAAAAGCTCCAGGAATTTAACTGGTGTTACTTTCATGTTTTATGCTGTGATAATAACTCTATTACTTACAGTATGTGATTACAGAGAGTTTCACTTTGAAAGGAAATTCTGTGGTTCAGTTTGCTCTGGTTGGTTTATACTATCTCAAGGTTTTTAGTCACCAAGGATTTTGTACACAGCTTGGAAGCTGCAAACATTGTGAGGGAGGCATTGTTAGTGTTATGGAAATTATGCATGCCAGTCACTGTCAGTGGGATTCAACAGTCGGTTTCCACTGAGCCAGTAAGCTGAGAGATAGATACTTCTAAAGAAGTACTGGGGTTTCTTTTGAGCACTGCAGCTCCAGCTGGGCTCCTTTGAACAGGGATCACAAAGAAAGAAATCCCTGGGCAATTAGACTCTTACAATCTAAGTTTCCCATTCCTCATTCAACAGTTCAGACAAATGGCATTGAGGTCAGGATTCTTCTTGCTTTTAAATTGACTTCATAGTTGTTTCATTGCTAAATGGTTTCTAAATGGTCAGTGGTTACTGCATGGTCACCTTCTAAGATGTACAGTGGTTCTTTTTCCTATTTCACATCCTTTTGGGTTGGTTTTGGCTGGTTCTGCAGTTGTCTTTTTGCTGTGTTGTTGTAGCATTATCCCAGCTTTAATCTCTGCACCAGGATTAATGGGGTTCTGCATGGATGGTGATTATTCATTTATCTGACATTCCTTTAGGAACTTGTTTATCATAGAATCAGAGAATGCATGGGATTGGAGGGCACCCTCAAGGGTTGTCTTGTCCAGCCCTCCTGCAGTGAGCAGGGACATCTCCAACTAGACCAGCTTGCTCAGGGCACCGTCAGGTTTGACCTTGAATATTTCCAGGGAATGGGCCTCCATCACATCTCTGGGCAACCTGTTCAGTATTTAATTATCCTCGTTGTGAAGAACTTCCTCCTTATGTGTGACCTAAACTTGTACTGCTTTGGTTTATACCATTGCCCTCATACTATTGCTACAAGCCCTTCCTTGATCTTCCTGTAGGTCCCCTTTCAGATACTGAAATCATAGTATCATAGTATCAGTCAAGGTTGGAAGGGACCACAAGGATTATCTAGTTCCAAACCCCCTGCCATGGGCAGGGACACCCTACACTAGATCAGGCTGGCCAGAGCCTCATCCAGCCTGCTCTTAAACACCTCCAAGGACAGGGCCTCAACCACCTCCCTCGACAACCCATGCCAGGGCTTCACCACTCCCATGGTGAAGAACTTCCTCCTCATGTCCAGCCTGAATCTCCCCACCTCCACCTTCATTCCATTCCCCCCTAGTCCTATCACTACCTGATAGCCTGAAAAGTCCCTCCCCAGCCTTCTTGTAGGCCCCCTTCAGATACTGGAAGGCCACAATGAGGTCACCTCAGAGCCTTCTCTTCTCCAGACTGAACAGCCCCAACTCTTTCAGTCTGTCCTCATAGGAGAGGTGCTCCAGCCCTCTGATCATCCTCATGGCCCTTCTCTGGACACGCTCCAGCACCTCCAGATCCCTCTTGTAATAGGGGCTCCAGAACTGGACACAGTACTCTAGGTGGGGTCTCAGCAGAGCTGAGTAGAGGGGGAGAATCCCCTCCCTTGACCTGCTGGCCACACTTCTCCTGATGCAGCCCAGGATCTGATTGGCTTTCCGGGCTGCAAGTGCACACTGAGAGCTCCTGTTGAGCTTCTCGTCCACCAGCACCCCCAAGTCTCTCTCCTCAGGGCTGCTCTCCAGCCAGTCACTGCCCAGCCTGGATTTGTGCCTGGGATTGCCTCGACCCAGATGCAGGACCCTGCCCTTGGTCTTGTTGAAGCTCATGAGGTTGGCCTGTGCCCACCTCTCCAGCCTGTCAAGGTCCCTCTGGATGGCATCCCTTCCCTCCAGCATGTCTGCTGCACCACACAGCTTGGGGTCATCAGCAAACTTGCTGAGGGTGCACTCAATGCCACTGCCCATGGCCCCCACAAAGATGTTGAACAAGCCTGGTCCCAGGACTGATCCCTGAGGGACTCCGCTTGTCCCTGGCCTCCACTGGGACATGGACCCATTGACAGCCACTCTTTGGGTGCGGCCATCAAGCCAGTTCTGTATCCATCTGGTGGTCCATCCATCAAACCCATGTGTCACCAGCTTGGAGACCAGGATGTGGTGTGGGACAGTGTCGAAGGCTTTGCTCAGGTCCAGGTAAACGACATCAGTTGCTTGCCCCTCATCTATTAATGTTGTCACTTGTTCATAGAAGGCCACCAGGTTTGTCAGGCAGGATTTGCCCTTGGCAAAGCCATGCTGACTGTTCCCAATCACCTCTTCACTATTCTTCTGAGTCAGTAGTGCCTCCAGGAGGATCTGCTCCATGATCTTTCTGGGCACAGAGGTGAGACTGACTGGCCTGTAGTTCCCTGGTTCCTCCTTCTTACCCTTTTTGCAGACGGGAGCAATATTTGCCCTTTTCCAGTCTGTGGGGACTGCCCCAGTCTGCCATGACTTTTGGAACAGAATAGAGAGGGGCTTAGCAACCTCATCTGCCAGTTCTCTCAGCACCCGTGGGTGTATCCTGTCGGGTCCCATGGACTTGAACACTTTCAGGTTCTTCAGGTGATCACCAACCTCATGCAATACAATACAATACAATACAATACAATGCACCAGGTTGGAAGAGACCTTCAAGATCATCACGTCCAACCCATCAACCAATCCAACCCACCCAAACAACTAAACCATGGCACCAAGCACCCCATCAAGTCTCCTCCTGAACACCTCCAATGAAGGTGACTCCACCACCTCCCTGGGTAGCACATTCCAATGGGCAATCACTCTCTCCGTGAAGAATTTCTTCCTAACACCCAGCCTAAACCTCCCCTGGCACAGCCTGAGACTGTGTCCTCTTGTTCTGGTGCTGGCTGCCTGGGAGAAGAGACCAACCTCTGCCTGGCTACAACCTCCCTTCAGGTAGTTGTAGAGAGCAAGAAGGTCACCCCTGAGTCTCCTCTTCTCCAGGCTAAGCAACCCCAGCTCCCTCAGCCTCTCCTCATAGGGCTTGTGTTCCAAACCCCTCACCAACTTCGTTGCCCTTCTCTGGACACGTTCCAGCAAGTCAACATCCTTCCTAAACTGAGGGGCCCAGAACTGGACACAGGACTCTAGGTGTGGCCTAACCAGTGCATTGTACAGGGGTAGAATGACCTCCCTGCTCCTGCTGGCCACACTGTTCCTGATACAGGCCACGATGCCATTGGCTCTCTTGGCTGCCTGGGCACACTGTAGGCTCATGTTCAGCCTACCATCAACCAGTACCCCCAGGTCCCTCTCTGCCTGGCCACTCTCCAGTCACTGACTCCAGCCTGTAGCACTGCCTGGGGTTGTTGTGGCCAATGTGCAGAACCCGGCACTTGATCTTCACTTACCATGGGCAGTTCTTCCTCCCCGTCCCTGGCATCGTCTACCATGACTCCAGGAGTGTGGCTGGAGGCCCTTGCAGTGAAGACTGAGGTAAAGAAGTTATTGAGTACCTCAGCCTCTTCCACATCACTTGTGGCCATTTCACCTGTTTCCTTTCTGAGGGGGCCCACACCTTCCCTACTCTTCTTCTTGCCATTAATATACCTGTAGAAATTCTTAGTGTTCCCTTTAACCTCCCTGGATAGATTCAATTTGAACTCTGCTTTGGCTGTCACTTTTGCTGTTACTAGATCTCCCCAGAGCCTTCCCCTCTCCAGGCTGAACAGTTCCAGTTCTCTCAGCCTGTCCTTGTAGGAGAGGTGCTCCTCTGAAGCAGGTCCATGTCCTTCTTGTGTTGAGGGCCCCAGAGCTTGACAGTACTCCAGGTGAGGTCTCACCAAAGCAGAGCAAAGTGGCAGAATTACCTTTCTTGATCTGCTGGCCACACTTCTTTTTATGCAGCCTAGGATGCAATTTGCCTTCTGGGCTGCCAGTCTACATTGTTGGTTCATCCACCAGTACCCCCACATTCTTTTCTGCAGGGCTGCTCTCAAGCTCATCATCCCCCAGCCTGTACTGATATTGAGGATTGCCCTGACCTAGGTGTAGGACCCTGCACTTCACCTTTTTGGCCTTCATGAGTTTACCCTGATACCATTTCTCTAGCCTGTCTAGATCCCTCTGAATGGCATCCCTTCCCTCAGTCATGTCAGCCACACCACTCAGCCTGGTATAGAATAGAGTTAGAATTAGAATAGAATAGGAATAGGAATAAGAATAGAATAGAATAGAATAGAATAGAATAGAATAGAATAGAATAGAATAGAATAGAATAAACCAGGTTGGAAAAGACCTTTGAAATCAATGAGTCCAACCTATCATCCCACACTATCTAATCAACTAAACCATGGCACCAAGCACCCCATCAAGCCTCTTCCTAAACACCTCCAGGGATGGTGACTCCACCACCTCCCTGGGCAGCACATTCCAATGGGCAATCACTCTCTCTATGAAGAATTTCTTCCTAACATCCAGCCTAAACCTGCCCTGGTGCAGCTTGAGACTGTGTCCTCTTGTTCTGGTGCTGGTTGCCTGGGAGAAGAGACCTGCCCCCACCTGTCTACAACCTCCCTTCAGGTAGTTGTAGAGAGCAATAAGGTCTGCCCTGAGCCTCCTCTTCTCCAGGCTAAGCAACCCCAGCTCCCTCAGCCTCTCCTCATAGGGCTTGTGCTCCAAAACCCTCACCAGCTTTGTTGCCAGTGAGGGATTTGGAGCATCATCTGCAAATTTGCTGAGGATGGCCTCCATCTCACTGTCTGTTTCATTGATGAAGATATTGAATAGCACTTGTCCCAGTAGGGACCCTTGAGGGATAACACTTGTCACCTGCCTCCACCTGAATATCGAGCCATTGACCACTACCCTTTTTATGTGATCATCCAACCAATTCTTTGTCCACTGAACAGTCCACCCATCAAATCCATCTCTCTCCAGTTTAGAGAGAAGGATGTTGTGGAAGACTGTGTCAATGATTACAGCAAAATAAGAACTTAATAAGACAGCATGTGGCCCTTCCCAGATGAGTTCCAGTTTAGATTGATATGAAAATACTTTTATTAGAACTCTGAAGGCTGCAAATAATTTACTTGGTGGGGTGCATTGGTAGCACTGCACACAGTATGAAGCTCTGTTGGTGAAAAGTGTTAGATCAGAGTTCTGTAGACCTTGCAGATCTTCTCACAGGTAGCTGGAGTGAATCACGATGCAGATCATCATCAGAGTTAGCAGGCAGTAAAGATTCAAAACATGCTTTATTTTTTAAAGTAAAAAATCTACATTTAAAATTGATAATTCATAACACTGTGCACTTTGTAGGAACAACGTGCATATGGCATGTTGTTTAGGAATCATGCTTCATGCAAGACATACACAGTTGTTGGGTGACCCAGAACTAATGGTATTTTTATTTTTAAGAAATGATAGTCTCTGTTGCTGCCAGTGCTTTAACGCAGAAATTATCCCCTGCAGCTACAGGATTCAGGTAAGAAATAGGCCAGAGGATGGCAGTGTGGACCTAGCTCTTGAGTAAGGACTCAGCTGGCTGCTTCTTCATTCTTAAGCACAGATAGTTCAAAGGGCTTGGAGTAATCTGGCAATCCCAGTGCTGGAGAAGAAGTTAAAGCTTCTTTTGTCACTTGAAAGACGTTTTATCCCTCTGGATCTCAACATATAGGCTCCACTTCCTCTGCCTTGATAACTTCTGTGCCCTAGTCCTGATATTCAGGGTCTGTGGTATCCTACTCTGCCTAAAAATCCTTGCAGTTGTTTCTTTGTTACTGGTCAGGGAATTTCTACAATAGCTTGGACCTGTTCTGGTTCTATTAATCTTCATCCTTCTCTTAACATAAATCCAAATGTTTTATTGCCTGTAGATAGAGCTGAAGTTTGGAAACTGATGGTTAGGTTTTTTCCCCCTGCTAAATCAGTACATCAACAAACAATAGAAATAGATTTCATACAATCTTTGTGTGTCTTGCTGTCAAGCAACAAATCATCTACATATTCTGCACGTACAGGCATAATATCTTACAGATTTTCTCCTTGCTACCCTTGCATGGGATCACTAAAACAGCTGCAGATATCAGGAGTGCCTTCCTCCAGAAACACACTTACTGCCAGTTCATTATTAACATTCTGAGTCATTCCTCCATACATCAGCAAAGCCTGTTGTAGTCTTCCTCAGTAAAGGTGGTCATATGCACAATTATCATATTCATATAGTAAGGTGCTGAGGTTTTTAATCTGAAATATTTGAAAGCATAATCAGTTTATTTAATTCAAAGGATCCTTTATGGGGTCACAGTCCTCTAAGCACTGCCTAGTTTTCCTTACACTATGCTATCACTCTTTTTTTTTTTGGATACACCTGCAGTGCAATCTGTTTCCCTCTGGTTTTATAGTATCTTGGCTAAAGATGTCCCCTTCCCAGAATCACAGAATGTTATCCCCTTCTCTGTTCCAGGTATGATCCCCATAATTGTAGACAAATTTGTGTGCCTTTTGCTGATCAGGCTGTACACACCTCTTCTAGCACATATTCAAGATGGGATTTGAACCCCTTCTGTGGCAGGACTAGAACCCACTTGTACTCCAAAATACTTAGATTTTATTGGTGTGGTTTAAACATGCACCAATGTTTAGAATTCAGTAGCAGAATTTTAGCATGTACAGACATCTAGGGTTTAGTACTGGAATTTTAACCCTCAACCATCAGCATTTCCCATCACCTGGAGAAGAGAAGGTTCTGGGGAGACCTAATAGTAGCCTTCCAGTACCTGAAGGGAGAGATTTCCAGTACCTGAAGGAAAGACTGTTTGCAAAGGCCTGTAGTGAAAGGACAAGGGGCAATGGCTTCAAACCAGAGAAGAGCAGATTTAGACTGGATGCTAGAAACAAGTTCATTACCATGAGGGTAGTGGAACACTGGAACAGGTTGCCTGGGGAGGTGTTTGGGGCCCCATCCCTGGAGATATTCAAAGTGAGGCTGAACAGGGCACTGGGCAGCCTGATCTAGTTGAGGATGCCCCTGCTACTGCAGAGGACTAGAAGACCTTTGGAGACCCCTTCCAACCCAGACCATTCTATGATCCTATGATTCTGTGATATCCAGAGTTCCCAGGTGAACTTATGTGGCAATTGGAGAGTTGGAGATGAGTCCAGTGACAAACAGTGGTGGTCTAATGTCCTGTATGGATCTCCAAGCTCTTACTGAAATTACACATGCCAGGCATCTCAACAGCATTTGACTCTGGATTTCCACTGAGTCAGTAAGGTTGAACATAGAGTGCTACAGGCTGGGGTCAGAGTGGCTGGAAAGCGGCCTGGCAGAAAGGGACTTAGGGGTGCTGGTTGATAGCAGGCTGAACATGAGCCTGCAGTGTGCCCAGGTGGCCAAGAAGGCCAATGGCATCCTGGCCTGCATCAAGAACAGTGTGGCCAGCAGGAGCAGGGAGGTCATTCTGCCCCTGTACACTGCACTGGTTAGGCTGCACCTCGAGTACTGTGTCCAGTTCTGGGCCCCTCAGTTTAGGAAAGATGTTGTCTTGCTGGAGCGTGTCCAGAGAAGGGCAACAAAGTTGGTGAGGGGTTTGGAGGAAAGGCTGAGGGAGCTGGGGTTGCTTAGCCTGGAGAAGAGGAGACTCAGGGGTGACCTTCTTGCTCTCTACAACTACCTGAAGGGAGGTTGTAGCCAGGTGGGGGCTGGTCTCTTCTCCCAGGCAACCAGCAACAGAACAAGAGGCCACAGTCTCAAGCTGCACCAGGGGAGGTTTAGGCTGGATGTTAGGAAGAAGTTCTTCACAGAAAGAGTGATTGGCCATTGGAATGGTCTGCCCAGGGAGTTGGTGGAGTCACCATCACTGGAGGTGTTTAGGAAGAGGCTTGATGGGGTGCTTGGTGCCATGGTTTAGTTGATTAGATAGTGTTGGATGATAGGTTGGACTTGATGATCTCAGAGGTCTCTTCCAACCTGGTCAATTCAATTCAATTCAATTCAATTCGATTCGATTCGATTCGATTCAATTCTATTCTATTCTATTCTATTCTATTCTATTCTATTCTATTCTATTCTATTCTATTCTATTCTCTATGAAAGTACTTTTTATTAATAGCACCCCTGCATGAAGTGGGTGCTTTTGAAGAGGAACCTCAAACAATGAAATCCCTGGGCAGTTACCCTTACAATCTGAGCTTCACACTCCTCATGTGGCAGTTCAGACCAATAGCGATAATAAAGTCTGTGTTCTTCTTGCTTGTTATTGGGTTGACTTGTTTGCTGTTTCATTAATAAGCAACTGCTAAGTGGTCACCTTGTTGTTCTGTATCCTGTTACACATCCTTTGGGTTGGTTTTGGCCAGTTCTGTTGCATCTTTTTGGCATGTTACAGTATGGTTGTTACAGTTCATGTACAACAGTCTGTAGGCTTTGTCCACTCTAGCTAGTAATGTTTAAGCTGCTCCATCTATAAAAGTTCATGGCTTGCAGCCTAAGGTGTTATCTACTTTAACTTCTAGTGCTAAGCAAGGATATTAATACTAACGATTCTTCACTGTTAAATTATTGTTCTATTATTCCTTCCAATTAAGAGAATCAAAGGTGAAACAAATTTCACACTTACTGCACAGGAATACAACAATAGACATGTACAGGATAAAAAAAATCCAATCAACTTGCTTTTCTCCTGTCCTATTAACAGTTAAGAAAACGTAATCAACAATCATTACAGCGCAAGAAGTTACTCAAAACAAAGGCAAAGACTGTTCCAGTGTTATGATTTTCTCACTTTACATACAGGAATAGCTAAATTTATCTTTTTTTTCTTTCTTCCCCCCACCCCCCCCCAAGACTGTAAGGTACTTGTGTCAATTGGCTATTACATTTGAGCAAATTTGAAGGGCAATTTCTCTGAGTACTCGGTCATGTGGTGCATATTGCCCCTAATTATGTTTTCTTTCACCTGGCTGGGGAATCCATTAACAGTTGGAGCAGGGACCTGTAGCATACCTTGAAGCTTCATTGCCTCCATGGGACTCCACAGAACGTCCCTGTCATGAGCAGCTTGGAAGCTGGGAAGAAATCTTTCTTAGTTGGGGACTGATTACAGAAGGGAGGGTGCAAAGAAGATGGAGTTAGGCTCTTTTCAGTGGTGCTCAGTGACTATGTGAAGCAAGGAAGCAATGTGCAAAACCTGAAACATAGGAGGTTCCCTCTGAACATCAGGAAAGCCTTTTTCACTGTGAGGGTGACCAAGTGCTGGAACAGGTTGCTCAGGGAGATTTTTGGAGTTCCTCAGAGATCTTCAAAAGACCATAGTGTTGGGCAACTGGCTCTAGGTGAGCCTGCTTAGCACAGGCTTAGATTAGATGGCTTCCAGAGATCCTTCTGAGTTTCAAAGAATCTAGCCCATGAGAAGTCCAGATACTATTACTATTTTTGCAGCTGTTTTCCATAGTAATTGCTGTCTCAGTAACTGGGAAATACTTGTATTTCCTTTGTCAAGATCAGAGCTGAATAGTAACATGTGCATTACAGATAATTTAAAAGACACTGAGCTCCCTAAATCTAGATCCAGGATGTGACTTCAGCAAATGCATAACTTGAAGTATGATAGCAATTCAGAAGAAACCATCTGGGCATTTAACATTCAGACTTCTCAAACTGAGGAAACATTTGAAACCTGCAGCAGACCAATGGTAAAGAAAACCTTTGATTTTATTGTTCTGATGCATATTACTACTTTCTAAACCAGGCATCTACTTTTCAGTCAACAAAACTGTAAGTGTTTTGGTCTTACCGGATAGGAGAAAATGCTGGGCTTGGTGTTGATCGGTCTCTTTCACTGGCTAATGAGCAAAAGCAGTAGCTGCACCTTTCTCTCCCTTTACTTATATATTACTACTTAAGCTTTTTCAACAAGTTGTCATGCCATTTATATCAATGTTTATGTCTAAACTATGTTCACACCCAATATTTAACATAATCCCAAGAAAACAATTTAGAAACTTTAGATGTTTAAGAGACTGTAATAGCCTCATGCTTTCTTTGCTCTGGATTGTCAGATACTGAATAGCATGTGCTCTTCTTTTCTTACAGTCTGTTTTATCAAGTAAGCTGAACACCATAAAAATACTGAAAGATGTGCTAATGAGATAATCTAGGCTGGTGTTTGCTAGTGACCAAAGAACCTATACAGTATACAGAGAGAGTGATTGCCCATTGGAATGGGCTGCCTGGGGAGGTGGTGGAGTCACCATCATTGGAGGTGTTCAGGAGGAGACTTGATGGGGTGCTTGGTGCCATGGTTTAGTTGTTTAGGTGGGTTGGATTGGTTGATAGGTTGGATGCGATGATCTTGAGGGTCTCTTCCAACCTGGTCCTATTCTATTCTATTCTAGTCTAGTCTAGTCTAGTCTATTCTTTCACAGCCTTAATTTTATTTGAACAAGATTGTGCTTTGTCTAGAGCACACGGGTACATCACTGAATGGTTTCAAAACTATCATGCAATAGGGCTAATTGCAGTTTAGCATGGCATCCACTGAGACCATTCCACAGAAAGCACATGATTTTACACTTCCACAGTCCCTGAAATCATAACAGAAATCTTGTAGTGGATGAATGCAGATAATATATATGAGCCACCAGTGTGCACTTGCAGTCCAGAAGGCAAATTGTATCCTGGGCTGCATCAAGAACAGCATAGCCAGCTGGTCGAGGGAGGTGATTCTTCCCTTCTACTCCACTCTGATGAGACCCCAACTGGAGTACTGCCTCCAGTTCTGGAGCCCCTATTACAAGAATGATCTGGACATGCTGGAATGTGTCCAGAGAAGGGCCACAAGGATGATCAGAGGGATGGACTTCTCTCCTATGGAGACAGACTGAGACAGTTGGGGCTATTCATTCTGGAGAAGAGAAGGCTCAGAAGAGACATTTTTGTGGCCTTCCAGTATCTGAAGGGGATCTGCATGAAAGCTGGTGAGGGACCTTTTAGGATGTCAAGTAGTGATAGGACTGGGGGGAATGGAGCAAAACTAGAAGTAGGTAGATTCGGATTGGATGTTAGGAGGAAATTCTTCACCATGAGGGTGGTGAGGGATGTTGTCCAGGGAGGTGGTAGAAGCCTCATCCCTGGAAGTTTTTAAGGCCAGGCTGGATGTGGCTCCGAGCAACCTGATCCAGGGCAGTGGTGGAGTTGCCATCCCTGGAGGTGTTTAAGCAGTGTGTGGACATAATACAATAATACAATACAATAATACAATAATACGTTTCTCAGTTTCTTTTCCTTTATTCCTTCATAATGCAACACCTTGAACAGTGCCATAGGACGATAAGGTTATGTCTAGGCTAGAAGAATATCCCAGAAAAGCTTCCAAGGTGCTGAAACACGACCATGTACATTCATGAAGTCTTACCTAGTATGATTTTGTCCCATGCCAGCTAGAAGTCTTTATAATAATTCCTAGAAATGGTTCAAGAATGAGTGCTCTCAAAAGACCTTTTGCACAAAGTGGTTTGTTTATGGCTACCCTTCTTTGGAGGTTAGGAAGGTTTACAAGCTTAGGCACAATCTGTTCTATGCCTGATAGCCTCTGTGGACAAACTTTGATAAGCATGGTTAGCCTAGAAGTAAAGATATAACTTCAATGGCATTAGCAAATTTTACTGTCATTTGAGTGAAGAAATTACATCATATTTCGAGTCTTTTCCCTTCTTTCTTTCCTTCCTCCCTTCCTCCCTTCCTCCCTTTCCTCCCTTCCTCCCTTCCTCCCTTCCTCCCTTCCTCCCTTCCTCCCTTCCTCCCTTCCTCCTTCCTCCCTTCCTCCCTTCCTCCCTTCCTCCTTCCTCCCTTCCTCCCTTCCTCCCTTCCTCCCTTCCTCCTTCCTCCCTTCCTCCCTTCCTCCCTTCCTCCCTTCCTCCCTTCCTTCCTTCTTCCTTCCTTCCTTCCTCCTCCTTCCTTCCTTCCTTCCTTCCTTCCTTCCTTCCTTCCTTCCTTCCTTCCTTCCTTTCTCGCTCTCGCTCTCTCTCTCTCTCTCTCTCTCTCTCTCTCTCTCCTTATGAATTACTGACTTTGTATCAAGAAGACCAAAGAGTTCTGCAGCAAGATTAATCTTGCTGGCTGCAAGATGACCTGAGGTGCTCAGCCATCAAATCATGCACCATAGAAAAAAAACATAGAAAGAAATGTCTATAAATGTACTATCCGATTTCTTTCAGTTATGATGTCAAAGCATTAAAGTGGTTCTTGCACTGAGATGTCACATTTGCTGTAAAGCCTCATGTGACCTGGCTGCCCAGTCTATCTTATCATTACAGTTGTTCAAGATGTGCCTATGAAATATCTACAGCTGTCAGCTTCAAAAATTATTAGTGGTTTGCCTATCTGCACATTTGCTCATAGGCATCTCACAGGGTCTGTGCTCCTATATTACTTCCATGTTCTTTGATCAAAGAGACATCAATCAACCTTCTGAGAGAATAAGACTGGAATAATGAGAACTTAGTCACTAAATGGGCTTGCCTTTATTAGCTCTATAATTGCTTCATTTTCTCCATCTGGCTGCTCATGGCCTCTAAAGGTCTGCATCATTTGTGAGAATGTTACGTCATCTTCTGAAGCACAGCAACCAAGTCTTGTTTTACACGTACATCTGGGGGGTTGAATGAGATAATCTTCTGAGGTCCCTTCCACCCCTTGAAATTCTTTGTGTGTGTGATCTTGCTACCCTGGGTATTCCTCTGGAGCCAGAATGATTGATGTGATCCCTGACCACTGACTACTGTGACAAGGCTTGGATGATGGAAGACCAGAAGTTTCTCCTGGGAGAGTTTCCAAGGATGTAAAATTAGTCCTGCTATTCTGAAGAATTGTGGATTTGCATACAAAAAAAATCCCCATAGTTGTTCCTTATTTCTTGAGCAACATCAAACATCTCAAAATCTATGATACCCTTCTTGTTCTTAAAGGGGTAACTACGAAAGTAAGGACAAAGTATCTCCTAGCCAGAGATGTGAAGATTTATGTCCATGCTGAAATTCACTCTACAGTCACAATGTACCTATGTGTTTAGGCACGAGTGTTAGTTTGGAAGACTGCAAATAGATATTTTCTAAATGCTAGTAATATCTTTATTTATTTATTGTTTTGTTTCCCAGTTGTCCTTGTGGAATGAGAAAAGCTGGTATCACTACAAATTCAGTGCACATGGAACTATGAAATTACAGCTCCAACAGAATTTCCTTAGTGTTTGTTGTTTCCACTGAATACCCTACTCATCACAGACAGAATTTTTCTGGCAGTCTTATCCTCATTAATGACAAACTCATAGAATCATAGAATGTTTTGGGTTGGATGGGATCTTAAAGACCATCTAGTTCCAACCCCTCTGCTGTGGAGACAGAAACCTTTCACTAGACCAGGTTGCTCAAGACCTCATTCAACCTGGCCATGAGCACCTCCAGGGAAAGGGCTTCCACCACCTCCCTGTGCATCCCGTTCCAGTGTATCACCACCCTTAATGTAAATAACTTCTTGATAGGTGCATATAAAGAAAATAAAAGCTTTGTTTAGGCTGCTTTGTTTTAGTTAAAGGTCACAGCAAAATCAGAATTTCAGATGACCCATCTAAGGCTTGTAAATGTCATTCAGAAGACCAGAACTGAGCTGATATAATCCAAACATGCAGTAAATTATGAGATACTACTACAAATAACACAGACTTACTTGTGCTGTTAACTGTGCCTGAGAAAAATGTCCAAACCCAGTCCCATTTAGTAAATAGGATTCTGGCAGTAGTGCTTCATAGAGAAAAAGAAGGACATTTTGATTTTGTTAATCTTCAGCTTTTCCAGATCCTATTTTCAACATCATTATCTTATTCTCCATCATCAGAGGCTATGGTGCAGCAGAATCAGCTCAACCTTTCTGGGGCTGACACAGTTTGAATTTCTGTGAGGAGTAGAAAGCCATTGTGGGTGTTTCATCACTGCAAAGCAGACAATGAAACAGTTCAAGTTTTAACATGAAGAAATGAAGATACAGTTGTGAAGCCCTGTCAAAAATACCACAATTCCTGCTTGTCTATCACATGTTGTTTTTCAGAGTTTTTCAGGCTAAATTGACTGCTAAGTGAAAAACAGCTTATAGAAAGGCTGTGACTGCTACTTGTGTCACAACCTATACCATGCAGTGATAACCCAGTATCTGATTCAGCAACCTGGTACTCCTCTGTTCGGGTTCCCCACTAGTTGCTTCAATCTCATCATGGAAGGTTAGATGTGGAATGGAGGAGGAAAGCAAGGGGTGCTATGGAGCTTGAAAAACACTGTGTAATGCACTATATCTTGATAAATCAGTACCAGGCTCTTCTAACCACATGACAATTTGGAAACTGCCCTAATCCACACATTATTGTCTGCACATATGGGCTTCAATGTGGGAGGAAGAGTTGCCTAGATTTTGCCTCCTAATTAGGATTCACTTGGTAGTTTCAAAGCAGCTGGTGGTTTCTGTGACCTTTTTGTACTCAACTCCAGCTGGACTTGCAACTGGTGCTGTGTATTCCTTTGGTTATCTCACAGCCACGAATGAAACCTGATAAAATTTTGCCATTGTGAAGCACCTCAGGAGTTCACATTTCATCCCAATACACTACAATAGCCTTTGCTGTTTGTCTTCCTGTTAGCATTGTACCTGATTACATCAAGT
Organism: Colaptes auratus; assembly: GCA_015227895.2. Taxonomy (NCBI): domain Eukaryota; kingdom Metazoa; phylum Chordata; class Aves; order Piciformes; family Picidae; genus Colaptes; species Colaptes auratus. The sequence goes on along the minus strand of CM026897.1, from coordinate 3,085,673 downwards.
CAGACACTTGAAAAGGAGTATTTTCCAATTCACTAACAGCTAATTTTAGTTCTGGTCTCTCTCTCTCTCTTTTTCTAAAAAATATTTTACTTTATTTTTATTTTTACCAGCCTGCCAGCCCCTGCAGTTGCAGGCTTCTTGGGACATTTTTTTTTCCAGACAGAAAATATGGGTTTTTAAACAGCAAATTACATAAACTGATATTGCTGACTGTGAGAGACTAAAGCTTGTCTCTCCTGGTGTGACTCAACAAAGATAAAATCACTTGCTGCTTGCCCAGACAATAGCTGATGTGCGTTGGGCAGAGCCACTGGAAGGACTCTTGGAAGGTGCAAAGATAACCTTGCTCCCGGGACTGCAGCTGGCCTACAACAATGGTCCAAGGGCCCAGCCAGCACGCCTTCAGGACAAGATCATTTCCAGCCATCAGATACCCCAGGAAAGGACAATGGAATCACCACCTGTTTCCTGATGTGTAATGAGTGTGTGGGTAGGTAGATGGAGAAGGAGGAGGCGGAGGCCTCCCCCCTTCCACCCAGACGGCTGCCCAAACTCTCCTGAGTACACAAAAAGATTTCCTGAGGAACAATACCTGGACACTTACCTAAAAGATGATTTCCCAGAACGATATCCTGGGGAACAACACCTGAACACTTGCCTGAGAGCTAAAAAACTGTGTAAAAGACTGAAGCAACTACTGGTTTTTTTGAGAAGAAAACAGAGGAAGAAAACTGGAGAAGCAAAATGCAGCACCACACGCTGGAAAGATCACGGGCCAACACAACGGATCCTGGACTCTGAAAACCCTCTCTCCGTGCCCTAAGTTCCGGCTGCTGCAACTCATGGAGCTGAAGAAGCTGCTCAGAGGACCACATCCCTTCTACAGCCAAAGCCTCAGCACCCTTCCTCTACAGACCCAACATCTCCTGCAGCACCGTTTCTCTACAGACCCAACACCTCCTGCAGCACCTTTCCTCCACAGACTCAAACTGTCTTGGGGGGTGAGGGGTGTGGTAATATAATTCCTTTCCTCTTCTCTCTTCTCTCTCTATTCTCTCTCTCTCCCCTTCTGATCCATCCACTTTATTTATGTCCATCCACTGTATTTATGTAATCAATAGTCTAGCTGTTGATATTTTGGCCTCGTTTGTGCCTCTAATTTCACAACACGGGAATATTCATTAAAAACCTGAATCTCTTTCCCTCTCCGGATCGAGACCTTTACACTGACTTATTTTGCATTTCCACTCATTGCATTTCAGAGTTAAGAATTATTACAGCTGTTACAATTAGCTGCAGTTTTGACCCACAGTGTTTGAAGAAGAAATCCAAAAGTACCAACAATTCTTAGGAGTTAATTTGGTCCCTCTGAGTTATGCCTGGCATGATGTCTTCCCTGTGCACTCATAAGCACTCAACTATGCAGCTAGTAATGTAAGTGTCAGTAAAGGATGAAGCAAAGGTCTTGGTCCAGCAATGTTTTGTAGCAAGTGAACGAGTCTAATTTAGGAACAGCATGTCCTCTACATCTTCAAAAGAAACAGACAAAATGACCTGGCTGGCTCACCAAGACCTGACAGGCTGCCACAGACTGCCTGTGTACCCCAAAGGACAGACAGATAATGACAGATCACCAGGTTGGCAGTAACAGCACTGAGTATCACTGATAAGATATAGAAGATAACTTGGTTGCCTCATAGGGATTGGAAAGCAGCCTTCTTAGCACAGCCACCAATGGATTCACATAATCTAGAAGTCCCATTTTCACAGTCATATTTACCTTCTCATGATCTAGCAAACAATGGGGAATTAATACTCCTAAAACAAAAGAAGTCTCGCTTTGCCTACTCTGGTTGCTCATTCAGGACATAAACTGTTTTAGATCCTAAGTTAGGGCTGATGAGATCTGTTCCTTTGTTATCACAGCATCACATCTGGGCATTGTCTCAGTGTTGTGGGAGAAGCCACCTCTCCCTCCTTGGTCAGATGGGAGTGCTCCTCTGCTGTGAAGGAGATGAGTCTTTAGCAGTAAAACAGTGTGTGTGTGGGTTTTTTAGATAAGCTTGGCCACTGCCTGAAATGTGCCATCTGCAAGACACAGCGGAAAACTAATTCCCTCCCCCCCTCGCCCCCTGTAATATCAAGAAGTTAGCAAAGCTCAGAAAATACAATGGAATAATACAATACAATACACCAGGTTGGAAGAGACCTTCAAGATCATCGCATCCAACCTATCAACCAATCCAACCCACCTAAACAACTAAACCATGGCACCAAGAAACCCCATCAAGTCTCTTCCTGAACACCTCCAGTGAAGGTGACTCCACCACCTCCCCAGGCAGCCAATTCCAATGTGCAATCACTCTCTCTGTATAGAACTTCTTCCCTAACATCCAGTCTAAACCTGCCCTGGTGCAGCCTCAGACTGTGTCCTCTTGTTCTGGCACTGGCTGCCTGGGAGAAGAGACCAACCTCTGCCTGGCTACAACCTCCCTTCAGGTAGTTGTAGAGAGCAAGAAGGTCACCCCTGAGTCTCCTCTTCTCCAGGCTAAGCAACCCCAGCTCCCTCAGCCTCTCCTCATAGGGCTTGCGTTCCAAACCCCTCACCAACTTTGTTGCCCTTCTCTGGACACGTTCCAGCAAGTCAACATCCTTCCTAAACTGAGGGGCCCAGAACTGGACAGAGTACTTGAGAAACAACTCCAAGTGGATACGGCTCTGGGAGTGGCAGAATGCCTACCAAAATGCTGAAGTTCAGTAGAGAATTACTTCTTCTTACCCTTCTTTAAGAAGAAAAAAAAAAAAAAAGAAAGAAGAGTGCTTCAAGAACAAAAAAGCAACCATGCCCTTTGTGAAAACCCCTGGGTATCTTTCTTTTAGCTATGATTAAGGCTGTATTATGCATCTTTCCTGAAGTGTTGCCCTCACAGGCAAAGTGGTCTCTGAGAATTTGCTGTGGCTTAATTGCAGAGTCAGTTACATGATATTCACACAAAGTACAGTTGAAAGGTGTGACTAACAGCACCACTCTACTGTAACTTTAACTACAGACCTGGCTATACCTGAGCAAGTAGGTCTGATCCTCTGCAAACTGAACTGTCCAGTTAACTCTGGAGCCTCATTCTGGTTTCATGCTGGAATGAAAAGTCAAGTAATGGGAGATAAATATGTGGCTAAGGAATTAGTTGTAAGATGTGGAGTCATTGAGGCTGTTGACTTCTACTTTTTTCTGTTGTCAGCAATGCTGGTCTGGCCTCAGAAGACTGACTCAGAAAAGAGGGTTGTCAGATATCAGTGTGACAATAGCTTTAGGAAAATGGCATCCAAACTGAAACCACCATCTGCAGCTTCCTTGGTTTCATTTCTGCTGTTGAGAAGTTATTGTGTGTTCAGTAAAAGAGTTCCCAGATTTCCCTATTGAAGCATCCAAAGGCTGTGGTCTATTTTTTCAGTGACTAGAGGTGAGAAATTGTTTTCAACCTGTTCCCAGACACCCTGTTAGCCTTCCTGCCCTTGCCACTGGTGGAACTAATATTGAAATGTCTACTTAAGGTCTAATTAGTGACGGAATTTCCTTTTATACTTTTTCCTATGGTTGTCTGCAAAAGTCTATTCTAGAGTCCCATTCATGTCCTGAAAGCCTTGGGCTCTGGACCATGAATACCACCATCTGATGGAGCTGGTAACAACTCTGTTTAGGTCCTGGAGACGTCACATCCCCTAGGATAATGGCATAAAAAATACTGAGCAATGCTGAGCACTAGCAAGAAATCTCTTCTATTGAGGGCTGTGTGTGATGTCTGATTCTATAGACTAGAGAGAAATTGTCAGGATCCCCAACCAACAGGCACCTTGCCTGTGGCAAAAAATCAGCTAGATGTGGTGAAGGAAATCTGATATCCTCCTTAAAGTCTGTCAGATCAACATCACAATGGGAAAGAGGCTTTTGATCAAGAACCTAGAGAGGGACCTGTTATATTGCTGTCAAAGAGTTTGAATTAAAATATCTATTCCAGCACTTGTCAGGAGGAAAATGAAACATAAATATGCTACCATCTTTCTGTTATGGTGTGCTCAAACCCCCCTTCTCCCATCTCCATCAGCAGAGGTTTGAATGGGGAAAGACAGGGGCACAAAATTGCCTTCCAAGGTGTGAAATTGCCTTCCCCTGGGGAAGGTAAATGGCACCCATTCTTCCCTCACAAGATATTTACTGGTGCGGGAGGTCTGCTGAGTTTGGGAGCTATGATTAGCAGGGTGCTTCACACCCAGTATACCTTGGCCTTGGACACATTGTCTAGAAATGCCTTAAACAGACTGATCAGAATAGGAATAGAATAGAATAGAATAGAGTAGAGTAGAATAGAATAGAATAGAATAGAATAGAATAGAATAGAGTAGAATAGAATAGAATAGAATAGAATAAGACAGGTTGGAAGAGACCTTCAAGATCATTGTGTCCAACCTATCATCCAACACCACCTAATCAACTAAACCATGGCACCAAGCACCCTATCAAGTCTCCTCCTGAACACCTCCAGTGACGGCGACTCCACCACCTGGGGCAGACCTGCTGATCTTGAAGGTCTCTTCCAACCTGGTGTATTGTATTGTATTGTATTGTATTACAATGGGCAATCACTCTCTCTGTAAAGTGAAAGTGCTTGGGGCTCTCACCTTCATCTTGCCCCCTCCCATTTTCCACTCTAGTCTTGGACTCACTCTGTGTTCACAGCAAAATTGGAGAAATCAGCACTCAGACCTGGCTTCTCCCTGGACCTGGCTGCCCTGGGGTCCTCCTCCCTCCCTGCAGCAGAGTGACCCTGCCTGCTGTCAAACTGTGGCTTTCTTGCATTGATCAGACAGTACTGCTGTTCACGAGTTTCACCTCGTAGCAGCTGTGTCTATGGACACTTCGGTTCTGGCATGTCCCTTTTCCTTGGATTTGTGCCCCGTTATCCACAAATTGGATTATAAAACCTGCAGTTCTGCCACCGAGAGACCTAGGGACTGTCACCACATTCCTGCTTCATCCTCATGAGTACAGCATGGTGTTCTCATAGTCTTTCCCAAGGTTCCTGGCTTGCCTCTGATTTTATAAGTGAGGTGAGGCTATTTTGTGGCTTAGCCTTTTCCATTTTTTGAATGCTGTAAATTGTACTAAAGTTGCCCATAAACATCCTGGTAGAATTAGCAATTAGAATAGAATAGAATAGAATAGAATAGAATAGAATAGCATAGAATAGAATAGAATAGAATTAGAATAGAGTAGAATAGAATAGAATAGAATGGAATTAACCAGGTTGGTAAACACCTTCAAGATCAAGACCAACCTATCATCCAACACTATCGAATCAAGTAAACCATGGCACCAAGTGCCCCATCCAGTCTCTTCCTAAACACCTCCAGTGATGGTGACTCCACCACCTCCCTGGGCAGCACATTCCAATGGCCAATCTCTCTTTCTGTGAAGAACTTCTTCCTAACTTCCAGTCTGAACCCAGATCCCTCAGCTTCTCCTCATAGGGCTTGTGTTCCAAACCCCTCCCCAGCTTTGTTGCCCTTCTCTGGACATCCAGCAACTCAACATCCTTCCTAAACTGAGGGGCCCAGAACTGGACACAGGATTCAAGGTGTGGCCTAGCTAGTGCTGAGTACAGGGGCAGAATGACTTCCCTACTCCTGCTGGCCACAGTATTCCTAATGCAGGCCAGGATGCCATTGGTCTTCTTGGCCACCTGGGCACACTGCTGGCTCATGTTCAGCCTACTTTAACCAGTACCCCAGGTCCCTCTCTGCCTGGCCACTCTCCAGCCACTCTGACCCCAGCCTGTTGCACTGCATGGGGTTGTTGTAACCAATGTGTAGAACCTGGCCCTTAGATATTTTAAATCTCATGCCCTTGGACTCTGCCCATCTGTTCAGCCTGTCAAAGTCCCTCTGCAGAGCTCTTCTACCTTCTAACAGATCAGCTCCTGCCCCCAACTTGGTGTCATCTGCAAATTTACTGATGATGGACTTGATGCCCTCATCCAGATCATCAATAAAGATGTTGAAGAGCATGGGGCCCAGCACCGATCCCTGGGGCACACCACTAGTGCCTGGCCGCCAGCCGGATGTGGCACCATTCACCACCACTCTCTGGGCTCGGCCCTCCAGCCAGTTCCTAACCCCAGTGCAGTGTGCTCCTGTCCAAGCCATGAGCTGCCAGCTTGTCCAGGAGTTTGCTGTGGGGGACAGTGTCAAAGGCCTTGCTGAAGTCCAGGTAGACCACATCCACAGGCCTCCCCACATCCACCAGGCAGTCACCTGATCATAGAAGGAGATCAGGTTGGTCAGGCAGGACCTGGCCTTCCTAAATCCGTGCTGGCTAGGCCTGATCCCTTGGCCATCCTGTAAGTGCTGTGTGATTGCACTCAAGATGACCTGTTCCATAATCTTGCCTGGCACTGAGGTCAGGCTGACAGGCCTATAATTCCCTGGCTCATCCAACTGGCCCTTCTTGTGGATGGGCACCACATTGGCCAGCTTCCAGTCTTCTGGGACCTCTCCAGTGAGCCAGGACTGCTGAAAAATGATGGAGAGCGGCTTGGCCAGCTCATCTGCCAGCTCTCTCAGCACCCTAGGATGGATCCCATCCGGTCCCATGGACTTGTGGATAGAACCTCTAAATAATCAGGTAAGTTTTATACCTAATTTTGGGGCAGGGTTTTCAGGAAAAATAAAGATAACTATATTCTTGTAATTCCTGCCTCATTAATTTAACCCCAATCAAATCACTTTCAGACATCAGATTTGGCTTGTTCAATTTGCAGACACTTAGGGATACTTGTGTTGTAAACCAGGGCCATGGACAGGCCATGAGAAATAAATGGCTATGTTGCATGAAATAAACACACACAGTTTTCACAACCATTATTGTAGACATGGGTACAAATCATCTGTCTTGTTCTTTCACTTTTAAATCTGATATTGAGAGATTACATGTGTGTGAAGTGGGAAAAGTGACACTAAGTTCTTTTGAAAAGTGCTTTGATATCTCTAGAGGGAATTACATTGAAGGGAGGTCCCAGATGTTATTGCTGAAGCCTTAGAAGAGAAAATTAATCCAGAGTAAAGCTGCCTCTGGCTTTTCAGTCTATTTCTAGGATGCCCTCACTCAGAGTTTCTAAACTTAAGATGAGTTTTGATCCCAGTCATCCATCATTTAACCAGACTACAGAAGAGCAAGGAAAAAGTGGAAGAATGCTGTCTCTTGAAGCACTGTAAAGCAAACAGCAGAGTTTAAGCACTATCGCAGCAGCAGCTGCTTATTAGCCATAATCAAAGTCTTATTGCCAAAAGCTAATATAGAGTACTGCCAAATGAATAGATGTAATTTTCTGCCAGCACCACTCTGGTAGAGAGTACTGCTCTGGCAGAGAGGCTTTTTCCTTTCTGCAGCTGTGAAGCTGCTGCTCTTGTAACATGAGCCATGGAAAAACCATTTCTGTTTACTGAGCACTCCTGTACTCTCCTCAGTCTGCTCCTACAATTTTCAGGTGCTAGCCACCTCGGTGAGAGGCCCTGGTCAGCTCAGCTAGCAAGGTGGTGTTTATTGAGGGAAAATAAAGTAAAATATAAGGGTTAAAAAAAAAAGGCTAAAGGAGTGTATCAGTATGGTCTATGTGCATTTCCAGTTTGGAGGTACTTTACTGTAAAAGTACTGTAAAGGTACTGTGTCCAGTTCTGGGCCCCTCAGCTTAGGAAGGATGTTGTCTTGCTGGAACGTGTCCAGAGAAGGGCAACAAAGTTGGTGAGGGGTTTGGAACACAAGCCCTATGAGGAGAGGCTGAGGGAGCTGGGGTTGCTTAGCCTGGAGAAGAGGAGACTCAGGGGTGACCTTCTTGCTCTCTACAACTACCTGAAGGGAGGTTGTAGACAGGCAGAGGTTGGTCTCTTCTCCCAGGCAGCCAGCAGCAGATCAAGAGGACACAGTCTCAGGCTGCACCAGGGGAGGTTTAGACTGGATGTTAGGAAGAAGTTCTATACAGAGAGAGTGATTGCCCATTGGAATGGGCTGCCTGGGGAGGTGGTGGAGTCACCTTCACTGGAGGTGTCCAGGAGGAGACTTGATGGGGTGCTTGGTGCCATGGTTTAGTTGTTTAGGTGGGTTGGATTGGTTGATAGGTTGGATGTGATGATCTTGAGGGTCTCTTCCAACCCTGGTTTATTGTATTGTAAAAGTATAGATGTTCGTATTGGCCTCGGAGCACTACTTTCAAGACCAGATGTAAGAAAGCGAAGACATTTATTAGGTTATACAGCAGTTATATAGTCTATCAGAAGGCACATGTGTCACATCTCAATTGGTCATTTTCTACTGGCATACATGTAATTAAGGCATACAATAGGTCAAAATAACAAAATAATATTTTAACACATCCAAACAAATTCTACCCAGCTTGTTTCCTAAAGATCCAAGGTGTTTACATGACTCTCAGAGTCAAAGACAAAACATACCTCTAACTCGAGCAAAGGCAAATCTTCCCTACTGTCACAGTATCACAGTATCATAGTATCAGTATGGTTGGAAGGGACCACAAGGATCATCTAGTTCCAACCCCCCTGCCATGGGCAGGGACACCCCACACTAGATCAGGCTGGTCAGAGCCTCATCCAGCCTGCCCTTAATCACCTCCAGGGACGGGGCCTCAATCACCTCCCCAGACAACCCATTCCCGGGCTTCACCACTCTCATAGTGAAGAACTTCCTCCTCATGTCCAGCCTGAATCTCCCCACCTCCAGCTTCATTCCATTCCCCCTAGTCCTATCACTACCTGATAGCCTGAGAAGTCCCCCCCCAGCCTTCTTGGAGGCCCCCTTCAGATACTGGAAGGCCACAATGAGGTCACCTGGGAGCCTTCTCTTCTCCAGCCTGAACAGCCCCAACTCCTTCAGTCTGTCCTCATAGGAGAGGTGCTCCAGCCCTCTGATCATCCTCGTGGCCCCTCCCTGGACACGTTCCAGCACCTCCAGATCCCTCTTGTAATAGGGGCTCCAGAACTGGATGCAGTACTCTAGGTGGGGTCTCCTACAAAGCTATCTGAAAACAACCTCTTTTACGTCTTCCTGTAGTCTTCTAAAGCTATACAAAAACCTCTTCCAACACTTTACCTGTATTCAAACATCCAGAACAAAAACAGTATCCAAATTTTCTAGACTAGATGTTTGCTGGCATGATACCAACACTACAGATTTGATTACTTCAAGACAAGTTTAAGGAATAATTTAACTGATGCCCTGCACTTGTTCACTTGATTCTAGCTGACATAAAGCAATTAAATGTATAGGTTGAAGCTAAAAAAAAAAAAGGGGGAGGTGGTATTCTAGCTGAATTGAAGAGATCCTTCCTGTATTCGTGCTTCTTGACAGAAAGGTTTCATAGCTGCAGAGTATAGTGTAGATTAAGTAAAGTTTTCTTTTTAAAATGAAATTGCAGTAGCTGTTATAAATTTAAAAATCATTCAGAAGTTTCAAAATGTCATTTTTAAACGTCTTTGCAATACAGCAAAACTCTTCTTTCAAAGGATGAATGGGTCCTGCTCCATTTCCAGAACTCTTGACTGTGTGATCCCCAGCGGGTCATTTATGACCTAATTTTTAAATGTTACTTTGGTCTCCGTCACACAGACAGCTGCCTAGAACAGGCTTCAGAAGTGAACACCCACCAAAGTGCCATCTATCTCAGTGCACATTATAATATAACTTGACACACATATGGTTAGCAGTTTAGTGTGAATTAATACTATGCAAGGCATAGAAGCATGAAATACATTTGAAAGTGTGTAATCTGTCAGGTAACTTTGCAACTCCTGAGTGGCTGGAGAGGGCCAGGCGGACAGGGACCTGGGGGTACTGGATGATAGTAGGCTGAACATGAGCCTGCAGTGTGCCCAGGCAGCCAAGAAGGCCAATGGCATCCTGGCCTGTATCAGGAACAGTGTGGCCAGCAGGAGCAGGGAGGTCATTCTGCCCCTGTACACTGCACTGGTTAGGGCACACCTGGAGTCCTGTGTCCAGTTCTGGGCCCCTCAGTTTAGGAAGGAGGTTGACTTGCCGGAGCGTGTCCAGAGAAGGGCAATGAAGTTGGTGAGGGGTTTGGAGCACAAGCCCTATGAGGAGAGGCTGAGGGAGCTGGGGTTGCTTAGCCTGGAGAAGAGGAGGCTCAGGGCAGACCTTATTGCTCTCTACAACTATCTGAAGGGAGGTTGTAGACAGGTGGGGGTTGGTCTCTTCTCCCAGGCAGCCAGCACCAGAACAAAAGGACACAGTCTCAAGCTGCGCCAGGGGAGGTTTAGGCTGGATGTTAGGAAGAAATTCTATACAGAGAGAGTGATTGCCCATTGGAATGTGCTGCCTGGGGAGGTGGTGGAGTCACCTTCATTGGAGGTGTTCAGGAGGAGACTTGATGGGGTGCTTGGTGCCATGGTTTATTTGATTAGATGGTTTTGGATGAAGTGTTGGATGTGATAATCTTGAAGGTCTCTTCCAACCTGGTTTATTCTATTCTATTGTGTTCTATTCTATTGTGTTCTATTGTGTTCTATTCTATTGTGTTCTGTAGTATTCTATTCTATTCTATTCTATTCTATTCTATTCTATTCTATTCTATTCTAATTAATGTTATTGCAACTAGGAATTCTGAAATTCTAAACTAGAAGTTGTGAATGTTTAGGAAGAAGTGTCTTTATTCTTCCTGCATACATTTAAATGTATTGAACATTTATATTTGTCTATAAAGTTGTGCATCAACTGTGTTACACAAATTATATGCAGTAGCAGTCATATCAATATTCCTTTAATGCTTCTTATGTGACTGGAAGGTGAGGGTTTTTTATTAAATATTCTTGAGTAAGTTTCTGGTAGATTTTTGTTCCAAGATTTTCTGTCAGATAGTTGTGTTTCTTTATCTAAACTTTATTTCAGTTTTTAGAAAGTTATATGCCTTCATCTCTTTAGAAAATACTTACTTATACTATCAAGCAAGAATTTTAACCTTTAATCTTTACCATAGAATAGAATGGAATAGTGTAGAATAGAATAGAATAGAATAGAATAGAATAGAATAGAATAGAATAGAATAGAATAGAATAGAATAGACCAGGTTGGAAAAGACTTTCAAGATCATTGTGTCCAACCCATCCTCCAACACCATCTAATTAACTAGACCATGGCACCAAGCACCCCATCAATTCTCCTCCTAAACACCCCCAATAATGGCGACTCCACCACCTCCCCAGGCAGCGCATTCCAATGGGCAATCCCTATAGCTAAATTCTCATCTGTACCTGCCTGCATAGCATTAACATTGTCAGTCAAATGGATTTATACTGTAGCACATAAACTGCAGATGGACCCGCAGACCTTTCACTGCTGTTGTGCTCCAGTATCTGTAGCTAATCAACTGTAGCCTAAAGAGACTGCATCATGAAGTGTTTTATTTTCAGAAATTTTACTTCTGTCTTTAAGAATAGGAAAGACATGCCTGCCTCACTGAGAATCATAGAATTGTTAGGGTTGGAAGGGACCTCAAGGATCATACAGTTCCAACACCCCTGCCACGGGCAGGGACCTCTCACACCAGATCACGTTGCTAAGAGCCACATCCAGCCCAGCCACAAAAACCTCCAGGGATGAGGCCTCCACCACTTCCCTGGGTAACCTGTTCCAGTGTCTCACCATCCTGATGTTGAAGAACTTCTTCCTAACATCCAATCTGAATCTACCCATCTCTATTTTTGTTCAATTAATCCACTTCTAACTCATTCATTTGCTGTAGGACCTTCTTTTCTACCTGTCTGGAATATAGAAAGAAGTGCATTTGCAATACTTTGCCCTCATAATCACCTTGAGGAGTTGCCTGATATTTGGGAACTTATAGTTTACCTCCTTCAGACTCCATTGCCTGTCAGGTTTTGTGAGCCCAAGTACAACAACCAAAAAAACCCAACCAAGTGGCAAGTTAGGGGAATGAAGAGAGATTAGTGACTCCCAGATATACTGAGGAACAATAGAGTAGAATAGAATAGAATAGAATAGAATAGAATAGAATAGAATAGACCAGGTTGGGAGAGACCTTTGAGATCATCATCTAACAGCATTTTCCAACTGAACAAAATTACCATTTGTACCTTGGGAATTTAGTCTAAGTTGCAGATTTTGTGTTTGAAGTGTAGTTTCAGAGGCAGTAAATGCCTAAGGACATCGAGAGAGGGGGAAGCACTGCAGTTGTAATTGTGCAGAATAAGCTTGCAACCTCCTTTAAATTATGACTTGTGTATTTCCATGGCCCTCAGTGGATTTTTTGTCCATAAACCTGCTGGGCTGTGTTTTTAACTCATGCAATCATCCAACCTGCACAATAGCCAGCAGCAAGTTGTTTTACTGTGTTACTAGATATTGTGTGTGGGGAAAAAATAAATCTCCTTTTGCTTATTTTATACATTGTGCTCACTCCTTCCACTTCATGTCCCTACAGGCTTGTTTCAGTCCAGAAGCTGGGAAAGAGGCTTAGTTCTTTTAAAAACATTCCTGTGTGTGAAATTAAGGCATAAACGAGGTCAAATATAAAAAATGAGGCTATTTATCAATGGATAAAGTAAATGAAAGAGAGGAAGGGAGAAAAGGGAGAGAGAGGTGGAGGGAAAATTGGTGAAAGGGAGAGAGAGAGAGAAAGGAATTGTATTACCACCCCAAGGCACCTGTCTGTCTTCAGCTGGAAGAGGGGAGGGAGAGAAGAATGTCCCAGGATTTGTGTTTGCTTTTCAGCTTGTGCTGTCTTCAGCCAGAGGAGAGGAGATGGAGAAAGTCTGAGTTCTGAAATACATACTTAATACACTGTAAGACTGTTTGTTATTTAAACTCTGCAGTGAACAAAGAAAGAACAATTAAATCAATTATAAATATAAATTAAATCAATTATTTTTATATACTTTCTCAAATCAGCATTCCTAGCAATATATCTAGTACCAATCTTTCACTACTTCCCTTCCCATCTCAACTCCTATCAATTGTGTTGTGTGACAGGCTAGAAATAATCTTAGTACTTAAAGATTTGAGGTGTCAGTTTGAAATCAAGCTAACATTAACCTTTGTTTTCACAATATACTTTGGACCAGAGCCTTGGTAGATGTATTTGTGTGTTTCCATTGAACTCAGTAAGCAAAGCTAATTTCATGCAGCTGAGGACTCATAAAATTCATAGACCAAAGACTGATTTGTGATGACAGAATGATATTAAGAGAATCTCAGAGTGACACTCAAGCACTGGTGTCCTGAGATGAGAGCTGAATAATCTCAGTTGTACCACATCACAGAACAATATTACCCACTTACTTTAAATTTCCACATTCCAAGTTTAGACAAAAGAAAAATACCTCCAGGTCTCTTTGTGCCGTTCAGTGATCCTTGGGAAAAACCTTCTCCCCCTCCCAGCCTTTCACTTTGTTTACATTTTTCTGCAACTCAGGCTAGTCTTTCAATGAGCTTGGTATTGCTGTTACAGTCTCCTGTTCTGAAATCCCAGAAACAACAGTGAATTCACTTTTTATTTTTTTTTAACGGCACAAGAAAGACTGGAGACATTTTGGAGCCTAGCATTTAAGTTTCTAATAGGCAAGGAAAACCGAGACCATGGCTCCACAGTACCCATTAGACCAGGGTGCCTTAACATATCTGAAGGATTGGACTTGAAAAGGTTGCACACAGATTGTGCCACAGATGAGGACCTGAACTCATTTACATAACAATGTCCAAGCAATTGCATCTAGAATGAAAGTCTCTGTAGAGTTTGTTTCTCAGACAATGGCCCCTCTGAACTCTGGAGCCTTTCTCCTTCAGGTGAGCTCCATGAACTGAGCCCGAGTTATTTTTCAGATGGGATGTGCCTGCAGTTCCAATTGTTTTATTATTTCCTTTAAAACAAGCATACCAAAAAGCTCTGAAGGTTTATGTATTACAGCACCTTGCAACTAAATCACTATTGCAATCTTCCAAAATATAATAATCAACAGGTGATTGATTGTTATAAGCAAGATTGATTTTTTCCAAGGAAATACGAAATTCTTTGTCCAGCACAAACACATGCCACTCTTCCCTCCTATATCCGTTTGAAGAGGTTTATTACAAGGGCCACATCTTAGCACATGAATTTCAGTGAATGTGTGAACTTTAATTTAACTGTCTGCAGTCTTTAAAAGCACTAAGGAAAGCAATGTAAACTGTTTCCTGATTTAAAGGCCAGTAATAACAGCTAATTCTTCTCCAGGAGCTAGTGAACAACATATAAAACAGCATCTTCATTCACAAAGTACAAATGGGTACTTAAAGATAATGATGAGAAATTGTTTAGTATTGGCTTCCTTTTCCTTGTGTGCAGGCTCACTGGAGGCTGCATGTGCATGAGTGTGAGCTGTGGTCACTGTGATCCAGAGACTGATGAAACGCATCAGAGGTCCTCAGTAGGTTCACTTGATTTTACATCTGGGATAGGTTTGTAGGTTATTGAATATAGGCAGTACTGTAATGATAGTCATGGGGTCTGTGGTGACAGATTGGACTCGATGATCTTCGAGGTCTCTTCCAACCTTAGTGATACTGTGATACTGTGATTTACTGCTTAGTCCTCCTGGCTGAGCAGACCATGTTCTCACTCCATTCAGAAGGGGTGTCCCGAAGGGACAAAAAGCCTCAAAAATGCTCTGAACCAGACAATGGGGCAGGAGCCAGCAGGTCTGGTTTTTCAGGTTTTTCAGGTCTGGTTTTTCATTGCCCAGGCTTGTCTGAACATGTCCTGGAGCCCAAGTGGGCCAGGTGGGTGTGCCTTTAGCCACGTTTGGAGAAAACCCTTTCTATAGGTTACAGTGTCAGGGTTTTATCTTGCAATCCTTGTTGTCACTGGCCATTATTGTCTCGGGAAATCTATAAGTACCAGCCCAAAGAGCCAGAGCCTTGCAATTGTCCATGCTCTGGAAGGAATCACAAGCCTTGCTTGGAAGCCGAACTGTGTTTCAGTTTACCCAGACAGGACTGCAAATGCCCCTCACAGTCTCAGCGTTGTAAAGCCCAGGAGCAGACAGACGTGTCTTGCTGGGCCAAGAGGCGAAACCCTGGAGGAGCTGAGCCCCTGGGACAGTTTCGTTATATTGGGAGAGGTGATGAGTGCCACTGCAGAGAATTGCAGCAGAAGAACCTCTTTTCTACTGATCTACCAATGAAATTTTTAAAGAATTATCTTAGTTTTCCTTTTTACACCAAAACATTCAGCTAGAGTGTTCCAGTAACTGTCCCTTTCCTTAAAGGCACAGCCTAAAACTGTCACAACAACACACACTATAAATAGATTATCATAGTATCATAGTAGTATCAGTCAGGGTTGGAAGAGACCACAAGGACCATCTAGTTCCAACCCCCCTGCCATGGGCAGGGACACTCTACACTAGATCAGGCTGGACAGAGCCTCATCCAGCCTGGGCTTAAACACCTCCAGGGACGGGGCCTCAACCACCTCCCTGGATAACCCCATTCCAGGGCTTCACCACTCTCATGGTGAAAAACTTCCTCCTCACCTCCAGCCTGAATCTCCCCACCTCCAGCTTCATTCCATTCCCCCCTAGTCCTATCACTCCCTGAGAGCCTGAGAAGTCCCTCCCCAGCCTTCTTGTAGGCCCCCTTCATATACTGGAAGGCCACAATGAGGTCACCTCGGAGCCTTCTCTTCTCCAGACTGAACAGCCCCAACTCCTTCAGTCTGTCCTCATAGGAGAGGTGCTCCAGCCCTCTGATCATCCTCGTGGCCCTTCTCTGGACACGCTCCAGCACCTCCAGATCCCTCTTGTAATAGGGGCTCCAGAACTGGATGCAGTACTCCAGGTGGGGTCTCACCAAGGCTGAGTAGAGGGGGAGAATCACCTTCCCTGACCTGCTGGCCACGCTTCTCTTGATGCAGTCCAGGATCTGATTGGATCTGATTCTCCACTTTGTGCTCATCTGTGAAAGTCAAATTGCCAAGCACTGCTACCAACTTCAGTAACCAGTTCCAATTCAAAGTTAAGCATTCTGTAAAAGGTAGTTTTAATACTACTGTGTTTTTTTTTCCCCTGAGGTATCCCACTTGTTAGTACCTAATGGGATCAAAACTCTGGAAACTGCATAGACAACTCCCACATTTTTCAATGCAAGGCTGGCTTAGAGAAAAGGAAGGGTTAACACTGGATAAGAATTACAGATGCTAATGGACATCTCTTAACTGGATTCAACAAGAGCTGAACTTGGTCAGAATACACATTCAGTTACTTGAACACACATGGTTTCCAAACTCAGAGATGACTGCATCATAGTCTAAGAGGTAGCTGAAAGTCTTCAAGAGTTTAAAAATGATGCTTATAAAATAATATATTTTTTTTGTGCCCTCACCCTCCCTCAGTGGTATGATTTATGAATAGCTACCACTGAATTTTCAGGAACTGAAACATGCAGAATGCAGGAATATATGTTTGAATTAAACATCAGAAGAGGGGAAGGGTTAGTTCAGAATGCCCAGAGAGACTTGGAAAAGAAACTGCTTGCTGCCCATGGTATCAAATGATATCCTATTGTCAAACTGCAAAGCAGGGAAAAAAAAAACTTAGAAGGGATAGAAAAGCAGGAAAGTTTGAGAAAGCTGTCAGATGCCTGAATAGAGAGAAATTAAAAAGTGGTTTTTAATTTTCCTCCCCCTGCCCAGCTATTTCTGAACAGTCTGAAGTGAGACAGGAGAACTGCAATGCTGGTGTGCCACAACAGGGAGCACTCTTGTGATGCAAACGTTGTGAATCTGCCTTATAAACCCATTTCCAGTTTCAGAAGCATTTCTGGAAAGCTTTTTTGGATGATCATATTTGGTACACATTCTAAAGCTTATTTTTCCTTCAGATTGTCATGCAAAGACACAGCTTTAAGAAATGGGCAAGTAACATTATTTTCATAGAGATATACATTATATACATTAAAATATGTGCATGTGTGTCTATAAATATATGTATATTTGATTTTATTTTAACTTGGGGCAGAACCATCAAACTGTGTAAATGAAAATTCCCAGGAAGTATTTCTTTAATATGTGAAAACTATGGTAAAAAATACACAGGGGAAAAGGGAGATTAGAGAGTGTAGTAATGTGAAGTTAAGGACTATGTAATTACTTTTCATGATTCTGGTAGGAAAACATTCACGGAGTAGTATTTCACATACTGTTAACTCACAGTATACATGAGGAATCTAGGTCATTTGATCTCCAGTTAATAAACTGCCTGCCCTTCCACTCCTTAAGAAAGAAAGTAAATAGCAAAAAACATTAGGGAACAACATCTGTGTATTTCCATTTTTTGGTATTACTCTGGAGAGTGCAAGAAACACAGAACATCCACTCACATAGCAGTTTTGTTGTTGATCCCAGCCCAGTCACCCAAAGGGTAGAAAATTAAGTCTGATCAGTTTACTTTTTCCCTCAGGAGGAGAACATATAAGAAGACAGTTGGCTGTAGTCAGCTGATAGCTCCCAGACATTATATCCTACTCATTTTCATTTCTGAATTTTGATGATTCTTTGGTTTTGAAGACTATTGCCTTCACTGTTAGCTTCTAATGAACATGGAGACAAGACCATCACCTGAAATACACCTGGTGAACACCTGGTAGAAACTGAGGGAATAGAATAGAATAGAATAGAATAGAATAGAATAGAATAGAATAGAATAGAATAGAATAACCCAGGTTAGAAGAGACCTTCAAGATTATCACATCCAACACTTCATCCAACACCATCTAATCAACTAAACCATGGCACCAAGCACCCCATCAAGTCTCCTCCTAAGCACCCCCAACGATGGTGACTCCACCACCTCCCCGGGCAGCACATTCTAATGGGCAATCACTCTCTATATAAAGAACTTCTTCCTAACCTCCAGCCTAAACCTCCCCTGGTGCAACTTAAGACTGTGTCCTCTTGTTCTGGTGCTGGCTGCCTGGGAGGAGAGACCAGCCTCCGCCTGACTACAACTTCCCTTCAGGTGGTTGTGGAGAACAAGAAGGTCTCCCCTGAGCCTCCTCTTCTCCAGGCTAAGCAACCCCAGCTCCCTCAGCCTTTCATCACAGGGCTTGTGTTCCAAACCCCTCACCAGATTTGTTACCCTTCTCTGGACACGTTCCAGCAAGTCAACATCTTTCCTAAACTGAGGGGCCCAGAACTGGACACAGGACTCAAGGTGTGGCCTAACCAATGTAGTGTAGAGGGGCAGAAATGACCTCCCTGCTCCTGCTGGCCACACTGCTCCTGATGCAGGCCAGGATGCCATTGGCCCTCTTGGCTGCCTGGGTACACTGCAGGCTCATGTTCAGCCTACTGTCAACCAGTGAAAAAAGAAAAGCAACATGAATGTATCCTTTGAATCTGGAGTACAGGTGTGTAACAGTTATGACTGTGGGGTTCTCAAACTTCTGCAATAGGCAAATTCACAAAGGTCTGGGGTTTTGGGAATGTAATTGTTACAAATCCCCACAAAACTGCTATTGGTGTAAACAAATGTGTATACACACACACACACACATATGCTACCACTTGGAAAGTAAGTACATATAAAGCAAATACACATGCATTACAAGCAGGGAAGCTCATTTTGGGTAGGTAGTGAGTTATTTAGTGAGTTACTTTTTATACTTGTTTTTGGGGGCATATACATCAGTTCCTGGAACAGTTCATAGCTCCTGCTTCCCTGTAAGGCCTGTTTGCTATCACAGTTTCTTTGTTCTGCACCCATCGAGGTTTCTTTGTCCTGCCAACTGCTCCCCACCAATGAGATTTCCTCTGAGCTTATCAAGGAAGTCTCAGGATTCCCAACTAAGGAGATATCCTTTGTGGTGGCTCTGCCAAGACTGTAAAGGGTGATGTGAACTAGCACAGGATAAAGGAAAATAACTTTTTCACTGTTGTTGTGCATGGTGTATATAACTTGAAATATTTGATTATTTAGGATACTGCAGTCAGATTTCCTTTATCACTACAGAGATAGCTCAAGACTGTTTTCTAGCTGCTTTTTCATGTATGGGTCAGATTTTCAACTTGCACAGCACCCTTGAAAGTAACAGACTTGTGGCAGCATTAGTCAAGAGAAATTGCTGTTGTTACAAGCAGGAATGTTCAATTTAGCTTCATTAGGGATTTGTGTTCCTTTGGAGACTGATGAACCTGAAGGAGACAGCCCACACAGCTTCAAGCAGGGACTAAATGGGTATTTGTAAAAGAAATTTCTGAGCATCCAACACAGCAGTGTAGAGCTCTCATGAGTCTACAGAGAACTCTAAAAGCACCATTGAATTAGGACTTTAGTTTTCAGCTATGAATATGATAATTTCCTGGGTTTAGCCACTGGGGAGGCACACTGGGAAGAAATTGTGTCTATTGTCTGAATATTTTTATCAGAGTATTACAAAGCTTATGGGAATGGAAATAAGCAGAAAGTTTGCATCTCTAACTCTTAAGTGATATATGTTCCATCTGCCACCATTTGTTGCTGCAAGACCACATTGACTTGCTGTAGGTCACAAAGCTAGAGCCTGATTTACCCGGCCTGAGAATGTAAGTTCTCTTCTTATGACATGGCTCAGCACTTACTTGCTTTTGTTCTTCATGCTACAGTACTTATACCCAACCTTCTAAATGAGTGATCACCCTGTTTTCAATTGTTCTCATCCCCCTTTAATTGTGTGATTACACGGAACAGCAATTAACACCACTTGGAGTCATGTAATTTACTGTGTAAAGGTATTTTGTCATATCTCTCAATTTGCTAAGGTCGTATCTTTATTTTAGTCATTGCAAGCACTGTAATAGTTCACAGTGTGAGTTGTCAGAGCACCATTTTATTTTATTGCAACCACTGAATATGAATCTACAAATACTATAAACAGTTGTAAGAAGTCATAAACTGAATGAACTAAAGGGCCATGAAATGAGTTAAAGGGCTTCACTTTCTCAGCTCAAACTTCCAAGGGGTCTTTTAGAACTAGCTCAGCAATCAGCCTTTAAGAAACTGTGGGACCACAACACAGGGGGAAAAGGGAATGTGATTGAAAAACCCTGAATAAAAATCCCAAACCAAGAGATGCTTTTGTGGCTTTTCCTGTGCCCCTGAACACAGGCCCATATGGGCACTGTGAAGAGAATACCACATGCTCTGTACCTGAGGTGTGTGACACCAAAGTCCTGGTAAAAGGTCAATTTTCATGTTGTTGAATTAATGACACAGCAAGTGCAGTGTTTCCTTGCACTGCTCCTGTAGATACATGGGTCCAATTCTGCACTTGTAGTAGACCTCTACACCACTCTTGCCCCTGCTGCTCTTACTAGGGTTTCTCCAGCTTCTCTAATTATCAGTAATGAGTGAAATCTGAGGGGATAAACTACTTTGCTCTTGTCTTGAATCAGTTACAGGGTTCAGTGGTGTTGCATCATCTTGTCAGGCCACACCTGCAATACAGTTTTGGTCCCTGCTACACAAAAAAGATGTGCAGAGAAGCGTCACAAAAACGATCACAAGACATGGAAGCTGCCGCATGGGGAAAGGCTGGTTTTGTTCAGTCTTGAGAAAAGAAAGCTTGGGTGAGACATTCTCACCACTTTCCACTATTTAAAGCATGGCTATAAAGGTGAAGACTCCATTTATATAAGGAGTGACATGGAAGAGATGAGGGGTAATGGATACAGGGTAATCCTGGGGAGAAGCAGATTAGGCACAAGAGGAAAAGTTTTCACCAGTAGAACAACCATCAAGAGGAATAATCTCCCCAGAGAAGTGGTGGAGTCCCCAGCATTTGACATTTTTAAGATTCAGAGGTACAGGGTACTGGGCATCACACTTTGCCCAAGAAAGGTTGGTCCAGGTGATTCTTGGTCCAGTATTCTATAATTCTACAATTTGTTGCACCAGCTGGAAAATTTACCCATTAGAAAAAGATTTTTCTGCTGCTGCTTTCACACACTTACAGCAGTAGTTCCAGGGAAACATGATGAACAGGACTGGACACAGCAAATCCTTGTTTCAATTCCTGTGTGGTTGTCAGGCACAAAGCAAATCCCAAGTCCAAGCACAGAGAGTAAGAAAGATCATCTGCTTTTACTCCCATGATCAGCAGTGAACAGATGTTAACAAAGACACAGGTAATTTGCTTGAAGAGAGAGCTCTGTAACTGCTTGCTTCTTCCTTTACTGTGTAATAAATCCCACCAGCCTGAGAGCACAGCAAGGACATTTCTACTAGTGGAGATCAACTAATTTTAAGGCATTTCTGAATTGTCAGACATTTTGGTTAAAAAAAAAAGAAGTAAAAAAAAAAGTTGATATATCAAATATTTCAAAAGAAATACTCAGAAAAAACCCCAATGCTAAGGTCTGTTCTGTATGATGCAGACTACTCTGAATTGAAATCTGTTTACAGACAAGTGAGCCTGAAACAAACTTTTTCACTGTTTTCTGTTCTTTGGTCAATTTATTGTTATATGGTTACTGAAATAGAGGGGGAGCTGGTCTTCTGTTGTGAAATAAACCACAAGAGTTTCTTAGGAAAACACTGTAGACACTTTCTCTCTCTCTCTCTCCTTTTTTTTTTTTCTTTTTGTTCCCAGGCTGAAAGATAAAAAGTGATAGCACAGGAGAGTGAAGATTCATCTCAGGTAATTGCACATTTAACACATCCAAGTGCTGGGTTCTGCACATTGGCCACAGCAACCCCAGGCAGTGCTACAGGCTGGGGTCAGAGTGGCTGGAAAGTGGCCAGGCAGAGAGGGACCTGGGGGTGCTGGTCGATGGCAGGCTGAACATGAGCCTGCAGTGTGCCCAGGCAGCCAAGAGGGCCAATGGCATCCTGGCCTGCATCAGGAACAGTGTGGCCAGCAGGAGCAGGGAGGTCATTCTGCCCCTGTACACTGCACTGGTTAGGCCACACCTGGAGTCCTGTGTCCAGTTCTGGGCCCCTCAGTTTAGGAAGGATGTTGACTTGCTGGAAGGTGTCCAGAGAAGGGCAACAAAGTTGGTGAGGGGTTTGGAAGACAAGCCCTATGAGGAGAGGCTGAGGGAGCTGGGGTTGCTTAGCCTGGAGAAGAGGAAGCTCAGGGAAGACCTTCTTTGCTCTCTACAACTACCTGAAGG
This sequence comes from Colaptes auratus, assembly GCA_015227895.2. NCBI lineage: Eukaryota > Metazoa > Chordata > Aves > Piciformes > Picidae > Colaptes > Colaptes auratus. Next base: position 3,063,450 of record CM026897.1, on the reverse strand, counting down.
GAGGTTGTAGCCGGGTAGGGGTTGGTCTCTTCTCCCAGGCAGCCAGTACCAGAACAAGAGGCCACAGTCTCAGGCTGCGCTAGACGAGGTTTAGGCTGGAGGTTAGGAAGAAGTTCAACACAGAGATAGTGATTTGCCATTGGAATGGTCTGCCCAGGAAGGTGGTGGAGTCACCATCATTGGAGGTTTAGGAGAAGACTTTATAGGGTGCTTGGTGTCCTGGTTTATTTGTTTAGGTGGGTTGGATTAGTTGATAGTTTGGAAACGATAGTCTCAAAGGTCTCTTCCAACCTGGTTTATTCTATTCTATTCTACACTTAAAGGGAAAAGAAAAAAAATGAAATCTCTCTGCATGAATGAAAAACAGCAAAACTTTTCCCCACTTTAGGCTGGAGGTAAGTAAATGTAGTATGACTGATACATGCCTCTTATACCAAATGCCTGCGTATTCATGGGCAGTTTTTATCCATCTGACAGTGAGAATGAGAGAAAGTATTCTACTTACGTTGGAGGATTCATTTCAAAAGCCACACGGCACTTTCATGGAAGCTGGAAAACAGGAGGGAAGAAAAACATCACCTAAGAGCTGTCTGATCCATGTTATCCCAAGATTTACTGTAGTCTAATTTATATTTTAACTCTTTGTGAATATTAGGGGCTTCGAGATGAAAATGTAATACTAATCTCAAGCTCTGTGCTACACCTATCATCAACTGATCTGTGCTGAACGGTTTCCTAATTTTCCACCTTTATCCTAAAATGTTCTCTTTGCTAATCAGTGACTCCAGCTAAAAGAAGATATTACTAATACTCTTTTCTCTAGGGCAGTATGTGGTGGTCATTTCTGGCAACTCATTTTGCACAATCAACAATTTATCATCAGCTTCTCCTGACCTAGGACGTAAATTAAACCCTCAGTTTTACCCAAGAGCTTGCACTATCAGTGGCTGTGGACACACACACAAACCATCTTCACATTTCTTGTATGGGGAATGGTCTAGTCAAAGGGAATTACAGAGGCAACTGAATTTCAGTGGGTGGGATGATTCAGGTGCTCAGGAGGAGACTTGATAGGGTGCTTGGTTGCATGGTTTAGTTGATTAGGTGGTGTTGGATGATAGGTTGGACACAATGATCTTGAGGATCTCTTCCAAACCTGAACTTTGACCTGTTCTGTGTAAGGATTTCAAGACATGAGTGCTAACAAAATCAGTAGATTTACTGCTTCAATGACAGATATGGAAAGAAAAACTGCTTAAACATTCATCTCTCCAAATAAAGGAAGATCAAGTTACAAGTAATTGGAAGAAAGCTTTCTGTCTGTGTAGATTATCTTCAACATCAATGAAAAATTGCTTCCTAGTGTTCCTATCTCTCTTTTGCTCTCTAAGTTCCATCAATGTACAATGAAAATTACTGCAGACAGAAAAGCTTTTAAAATGGATATGAAATCTTATGAAAAAAACCCCAACAAATAGTTAAGTGCTTTCCTCCCATCTGGTAAAGGTCTTTAACCTGTATGGTCAAGACAGTCCTGGCCTTTTAGAAGACCAGACTACTGAGGCATAAGTAGTGCATGTCTGAAGCAGAAGAGTAAAATAAGAGATTTATATCACCTTTATTGACTGCATCCTTTTCCCTGTACTTGGCATGTCTGAATCTCTGTTATAAAAATTAGTGTCCTCTTTCCATGATGTCAGTTCTGACTCTGGTGATGGAGATGCCTTTCACTCTGGTTCTGGAAAAAAACTGTTTACCTTTTGTTTCCTGGCTGTGGTAACTTGGCATGGAGTTGCTAAGGCTACAGCCTGCTGTTAGCTGGGATCAGCATCCATTGGATCCATGTGCTGTCAGCCTGCATGTTGTGTGCTGGCAGCAGCCCTACAACTGATGCTGCAAATCCATTAGGGAGTGAGCAGTGAACAGAAGGGGAGAGAGAATGGCTGACCATGTCTGACTGTGGCTGACCATGTGCCCCTGTTGTGACTGGGTGGGGAAGTGGGACGAACCAATCCAGCACACTGTTGGCGGCAAAAACATATCCTGTGCTGAGTGCTTTGCACTTTGTCCTGTACAGGACAACTGAAAATCAGAGCAGCTTTGAAAAAGTAAAGGTACGTGATGTTCTGGACTCAGTGGGATTCAGATGAAGATTTATGGCTAGGAACAGAAGGCAAATCTCTCCTTCAGAGAAAACCCTTTCTCCCATGCCACTAGGCAGCACTCCTCCCCCATTTTATGAATGCCTCCTGGTAGTTGTGTTCTCTGCTCCTATCAGTCTAAAGAGATTATTGTAGCATCAACAAATAAATATGACAGGGGGAAAAAAAGGGCAAAAAAAGCAACCAAGTTGTTATATTTCCAAACCTCACAAACCAGAGTTTAACTTTCATTACACTCAACATCCCACTGCTAGTTTGACTTTTGCATTTTCTGCTTAAGGCTTTTTTTTTCAGTGTTTGTTCCAATATATTGCCTTCATATCTTCCCTCCAGACTACTTTCTTATCATCTGATTTATGGCTTGCTTTCAGCAGAAATATTCTATGGTTCATTTAAAATGGATAATAGCAGTTACAGTGAAGTCTTTACACCACACTGATGCTTTTGGGATTCTTAAAGAAATTTCCCATAAAGACCTCCCATCATCCATAAGTAAACTTCACATTCTTGTCCTAGGTGTTATTTTTGTTCTAATTTGGATCTGATGTTTGTTTTATTAAGTATAAAACACACCAAAAAGAATTAAATACAAGACTTGTTGGAACTGTTCCTGCTTTTCTGCATTTCCTAAGGTGAACAGCTTCTGAAAGAGAGAAGATGGCAAGGCTGGAAAGCTGGATTGCTCTTGGCAGACTAAGTAAAAGTCATCTGCCTGTGCAGACTGAGAGAACAAAATATGCCTCAAGCAGGCTACCAATTCCATGATGCCAGTCAGCAAAACCTTTAGGCATTTGATTAACCTTATATGCATATTTATGAACTTGAGAAACAAGACTGATTATTCCTAGAGAAAAGAACCCAAAAGTCATTCAGTAGAAACTCGGATTCCTTCTTACTCACATCCCCCTTTTCTGTTGAAGCCATATTCTTACAGAAATTATTTTGTCCACCTGTAAGTCCCTCATGTGTTGCCCCTGAGCTGTAAGAATGGTGAAGTCCCATTCTTGATTTAGCTGTGGTAATTAGAGTTGCTTGAGAAACTGTTGCATATTCCAGTTATATGGAAAGGGAAGGAAAATGCAAGAGCCAGAGCTGACGCACACTGAAAAGTTTCTCTTATGCTTGAATCCAAATCTCTGACCAAACTTACTGATGCCCTCTCTTACCCCTGTGTACTGAAATTAATGCTACTTTCCCCCTCTCATTTCCTGGCTGTTTTATTTATTTATTTATTTACTTACTTACTTATTTTATTTATTTATTTAATTTAATACAGTGTGTCTGGAAAACCCTGCAGGTACTTAAAGCCTGGCTCCTTGATGAACATATCACTGTTGAAAGCTATATCTTCTGCCGTATTCCATAAAGACACGGAAAGCTTCTTTCAGGCAGGTAAGATTAAAATATATTGATTATATTGATATGACATGAGTCAAAATGAACTTGGCATTCAGAAAATGTTGCTGTTAAAACCTGTCAAGAGACACAAAATGTAGTCTCATTTCAGCAATAGAATCTTGCAGGATGCGTTCTACCTTCATAACAGGAAGGTAGGATAATCCATCATGTCAGAGTACTGAAGTAGAGAAATGTTTCCCCTCCACACCACCATTTATTCTCCCCTGCCACTGGCTCAAGTGCCTCTCAAAGGTGCTGCTTTTGTGCAGATGCTCCTGAATTCTGAGAGGGGGAGTTTACAGAGGCAATTCTACTGCACTTCATTGGAGAGAGAATGTACATGCTATAGTGTTAGCTGATAGAATGGGGAACAAACATTTCACACACACGCTCCCCATGTATTTTGTGAAGTTTTCCCTATTTGTATATCTTCTGAAAGTGTGCTTCCTTAATTATAAGTGTTAATAGTAAAGAACTGAGAAAGAAAATCAAGAGGTTTCTGGCTGAAAAGTTAATTCAGAAATGATGGAAACTGTGACATTATCTACGCTTGCTTCAGTGAGCTTCATGTCTACAGTGGAGAAAAAAAAGGCCACAGCGTGGGTTAGAGGAGGTGAGGACTGAAATCTACACAAGCTGCTCACTCCACAGGTAGCCCTTCAAATGCACACAATGTATTAACACCCTTGTGTATCATTGTGAAATAGTATGGCAAACTTAATATGAAAACTCCTCAACTTTCTCCAGGTTTCCTTCTTTAAACACCAACTTTTCTTACAAGCATAGAATCATAGAATCAATAAGGTTGGGAAAGACCTCAAAGATCATCAAGTCCAACCTATCACCAACACCTCTTGAATACTAGACCATGGCACTAAGTGCCATGTCCAATCCCCTCTTGAACACCTCCAGGAACAGTGACTCCACCACCTCCCTGGGCAGCACATTGCAATGGCTAACAATTCTCTCTGTGAAAAACTTTCTCCTCACCTCAAGCCTAAACTTCCCCTGGCACAGCTTGAGACTGTGTCCTCTTGTTCTGGTGCTGGTTGCCTGGGAGAAGAGACCCTCACCTGGCTACAATCACCCTTCAGGTAGTTGTAGAGAGCAAGAAGGTCTCCCCTGAGCTTCCTCTTCTCCAGGCTAATCAACCACCTCCTTCAGCCTCTCTTCATATGGCTTGTGCTGGAGACCTCTCCCCAGCCTCATTGCCCTTCTCTGGACATGTTCAAGAGTCTCAATGTCCTTCTTAAATTGAGGGGCCCAGAACTGGACACAGTACTCAAGGTGTGGCCTAACCAGTGCTGAGTGCAGGTACAGAAGGACTTCCCTGCTTCTGCTGGCCACACTATTCTTGATGCAGTCAAGTACTGTTGCTATTTTTACTCCTACTCAGTAACTAAGGACAGAGAATTAAATTGAAGACTCAGTCACACCACTGAAGGCATTCTCTTTTGCTTTTTGTATAAAATACATTGTTTAGGAGAGTTGGAGATATTTTTCTGTAAGTCAGGATGAAGCAGTTCTTCCATGACTCCCTGGGATCTATGGCAGAGCAGAAAGGGACCCTGTGGAATGATTCCAAGCAGCAAAGCTATTTGTGCTTGCTCTGCAAGCTAGGCAGCAAAGGAGAGTTATGTGTGTCAGTAAAAGGCATGAGGGACACTTTTACAATCACTGAAACACAATTCCACTTCTTCAGTCTCTTGAAAGCTAATATTAATTTAATAATTCTGTAAATATTTGTTCCATATTCTGAATCCAGACCTCTTATCTCAGGATTCTGCCAAGGTTTATTTTTCTTGGTGTGACAAAAGTTTATGTGAGCTCCATTTTGTCTGTTAAAACCTAAACGGAGCTGGGTTTGCAGGCACACAGGTGAAGCTATTTATTGATAGTTGGCAGAGATCTGGAAATATTAGCTCAATAACTCCTTGAGAAGAAACCATGGCTTTTGTCACCCAAGTATAGATGTCTAGTGCTGTTTTAGATGGTATATCTTGCTTGCCCTCTACCTAGACCTCCATGAATGTGTGAGTCACCAGTATGTGTCAAGTCTTGTGGATGTCACAGGGTATTAGATGCTTGCTTTGACACATCCAGAAAGAAAGAACTTCCCAGGCACACAAAAATCCACATGGAATGGTGGCCCTTAATTTTTCAGAGGCTGCCTGTGGGTATGATGCAAGCAGGATATAATAAGGATACTCCTAAATCCAAGATCTTAAGGCTGGGTTACACAGAGGTGACTCACTATTCCCTGAGTCAGTGTTCTCTGCCATAACCCACCAGAGCAGAATGAGGTTGTGGAAGTGTTGCAGTGGAATAAAACCTTGCTATGATTTTTCCTACTAGTAACTGGTAATATATGACAAGTGTAAAGGCAGTGGGAGAGAAGGGGGAATGTTTCATTTTCATGGTCTGAAAAAAATGTAACTTGTTAAAACTGAAATTTCATTCCAGACATAATATACTTTCCATCCAGAAATGAAACACAAGGCTCCTGAGTGTGTACATTACATAAACTCTTGTAGCTTCATGTCATGTCCTGGAAAAAGAATGTTGTTCAAATAGTTAGTGAAATTAAAAGAGGAAAGAAATCCCAGCAGAACAATATTCCACCAGAAAAGAAAATCTACAGAGAGATTGAGAGATGCAAGTACTAATATACTAATTGCAATATAAACCCATATTTTTTCCCCCATAAAAAAATCTTCCAAGAATGAATGCTCTAAGACAGATATCTCAGGTAGCCATTTGAGCAGGTAAATCATTAACCTGTGTGATGGGTTAATGCCCATCCTGGAAGCGAGGGTGGTGGTGGAGGGTGTGGGAGGTGGTGGAGGGTGTGGGGGGGTGGGCTTGTGAGAGCATTGCCCTCCCTGCAGGGGGTTTTCCCCCTGGGAAACTTAATTAGTCTGTTCCACTCCCCATCCCTGCCCAGCAAGGCTATAAAAAGGAGGATACTGCAACCATTAGCTCTCTTGGGCCCTGCCTTTGCTTGGACAAGGACTGCTGCTGGCTCCCTGCTTCCCTGCCATGTGGTCAGGTCTGATCCTTCTTCCTGCTTCCTCCACACCTCTTCAAAGAGACTGGTTTCGCATTCTTATTTTTTCTCCCATCCATCCTTGTTCCTTGCCCTTGTGAACCCTACCTGTTATTGTTACATATATATATATATATTGTTTAAAGAAAATTCTTCACTTCTCTACTTCCGAGATGACTCCAAATGATTGCTTGGTGGATTTGCTCATTCCCTTTCTTTTTGCTCTCTATTGGGAAAGAGGAGGGGGGAGCGGGGGAGGGATTCTCATCCTTGCCCCCATCTGAGCTCTTAAGTCCCAGTTAAGGCTCAAACCACCACAATCTGGATTGCAGGAAGAAGAAAGAGCAGAACTTTGTTAACACCTCTCAATTCTTGTTTCATAAACTATGCAGACAGAACTCTAATCCTCACGGGGCTCAAGCAGCAGACTTTGTGAATTATTCTGCTGCTCTCAGAGTGCCACAGCTAGAATATTAGTACAGTGAGTTGTGTTAACAAGTGGTGTGAACAAAGGGAAAAAAGGATCGTAAGGAATTACCAGACTTCTGACATTTTAAAGTCATCATTATAAAAATTATATGGAGACCTTTTTGCAGCCTCTCTACACTTAAAGGAGGCTTGAAAGAAGCACGGAGACTTTTTCTAGGTTTTATAATGACAGGACAAGGGGTAATGGTTTTAAATTGAAAGAGGTTAGATTTTGATTAGCTATAAGGAAGAAATTGTTTACAATGAGCATGGTGAGATACAGGAACATGATGCCCAGAGAAGTTGTGGATACCCTGTCAGTGGAATTGTTCAAAGCCTGATTGGATGGGGCTTTGAGCAGCCTGACCTACTGGAAGATGTCTCTGCCCATGACAGGCGAGGAGGAACTAGATGATCCTTCCAACCCAAAGCATTCTTGATTCTATAAAATTGTTTCTATAGCTTTGGAAAGCTTAAAAATTATTATGCCCAAGCTGTCAAATCTCTGTTTAGGGTCCTAGTAGAATAGAATGACTTTAAGAAGCACCAGGTTTTCCAGCAGGGTGAATGCTTCTGCAATCTCCACTCTAACCTGCATGTACAGGTTTCACAAATGTTGACAGGACGCAGTCTCAAGCTGCGCCAGGGGATGTTTAGGCTGGAGGTTAGGAGGAAGTTTTACACAGAGAGAGTGATTGCCCATTGGAATGGGCTGCCTGGGGAGGTGGTGGAGTCGCCGTCACTGGAGGTGTTCAGGAGGAGACTTGATAGGGTGCTTGGCTGCATGGTTTAGTTGATTAGGTGGTGTTGGATGAGAGGTTGGACACGATGATCTTGAAGGTCTCTTCCAACCTGGTTTGTTCTATTCTATTCTATTCTATTCTATTCTATTCTATTCTATTCTATTCTATTCTTCACTTTTAGATATAGCTTCCTTCATTATGAACTCGGATATGTCTGTGTTGTATTGCTGAAGAATAATTATATTAAAGCTGAGACAGGCTAAAACTCCAGTCTTCATATCATTTCAGTATAATAAACCCCATAGCAATTTCTGCATCCAGGAATGAAAAAATAAAAATAAATATAAAATCTGAGTGGCCAGATTAGAGGTTGTCTTCTGGCTTAATGATGCAAATATTATTTACAGGCCTCTGAAAAAGCTCTGTCACTATGTGGCAGATTATTACCATTATTTGTGTCCTGTAAAAAACTCCAACAGATTATAGCTTGTGATGAAGATAAAAGAAAGAATTATTGCCATCAGCATTTAAAGGGCAATATTGGTTTCTGCTAGGATAGGAACCACCTGAACAGCTAGCTGATGGGTACAAATGCAAACACATCTACAAAGTGGCATAGTGATAGGGTGACCTGGATTGTTAAAATGTGGTTTTACTAATTAAAAAATAAAAAGAAGGAGTTTTCGAAAGCTTTGTTCTTTTTTGGTTTGTTGTTGTTGTTTTTATTATTTTTTTCCTGGCATCAGAAATAGTTTTAAGATAGAATAGAATAGAATAGAATAGAATAGAATAGAATAGAATAGAATAGAATAGAATAGAATAAACCAGGTTGGAAGAGACCTTCAAGATCATCACGTCCAACCTCTCATCCAACACCACCTAATCAATTAAACCAAGCAACCAAGCACCCTATCAAGTCTCCTCCTAAACACCTCCAATGATGGTGACTCCACCACCTCCCTGGGCAGCACATTCCAATGGGCAATCACTCTCTCTGTGAAGAATTTCTTCCTAACATCCAGCCTGAACCTCCCCTGGCACAGCCTGAGACTGTGTCCTCTTGTTCTGGTGCTGGCTGCCTGGGAGAAGAGACCAACCTCTGCCTGGCTACAACCTCCCTTCAGTTAGTTGTAGAGAGCAACAAGGTCTCCCCTGAGCCTCCTCTTCTCCAGGCTAAGCAACCCCAGCTCCCTCAGCCTCTCCTCACAGGGCTTGTGTTCCAAACCCCTCACCAGCTTTGTTGCCCTTCTCCTGGCACTGACATAAAACACAGTGATACAACATTTTTGTCTCAGGCAACTATTAAGAATTTCACACCTGGAGACATGGAAGGGCTACTTTGGAGGCAAAAGAAGCAACAGTCAAAGAATGACACAGTAATAGCATTGGCCTCTGATGCCAGGTAATAGATCAGATGAGCATATGTCAAGGTCCCTGGAAGTTCCAGTGTTTAGATCTTTCCTGAGACAATAACAATGGAATTGGGGAAAAGAGAGAGAAAAGTGGTGAAAGGAATGAAGTAGTAGGCAAGGAAAACTTTGCAGTAACATCCTTACTATAGATGAGTAGTCCAAGTTCTGCATTTCTTTTGCTTATTAAATGTATCAAAATATAGCACAGTCATTAGCCTGAGTAGTCAAAGGACAGCCTAAGAAACTTTCAGCTTTGTGAAGCAGGAGGAAGTACCCATTTAAAAGGCAAAATCTGAAAAACTTCACTATCAAATTAAAAACTTTAGAAGAAAATAATTTAAATACTTCAGGATAGTGCTGCTTGTGTCATTTCTAAAGGAAAATCTGCGTGACAGGCTGGAAAACGTGTTCACTTTTGTTGTTGGCTTTAATGGAATTGCTACTTTTGTAAGAGTCTGTCAAAGGGAAAAGAATGGAAATGGGTTGGTCCTAGGTGATCAAACCGGACTTTGAAAAACCAGCCTTCAAATGAAGCTCTTTGAGATAATTACTTGTTCTAAGTTTTGTAAAGAAGGGATTAATGGTTAGTAAAAAGACATAATGGGCAATAAAATATATTGACGCAACAGACTAAAACACTGTCTCTGCACTGAAGGAGGCACATACGCAGGGAAAGCAGTGAGAATCTAAGTCAGGTTAATAACTGATAAAGGCTGAAGAAACTAAATTTTCTACTCCTTTTTTTGTCCAACAGATGACACAATCATCTTAATTAAAAACAAGTGCTGACTGCTACTAATACAACTGTGGTCACAATGCAATGATGCTCTTTAACTGGCAGTTGAAGTCAGGCTTCTCCAGATACCGGATTTGTCTTTTGGGTTTTTTTTTGCTTCCTCTACCCAGGTTGTCCTGTTCCTATATGCTTCTCTTTTATCTTCAGGACTCCTTCAGTCCTATGAGGACAGACTGAAGGAGTTGGGGCTGTTCAGGCTGGAGAAAAGAAGGCTCTGAGGTGACCTCATTGTGGCCTTCCAGTATCTGAAGGGGGCCTCCAAGAAGGTGGGAGGACTTCTCAGGCTATCAGGTAGTGATAGGACCAGGGGAATAGAATGAAAACTGGAGGTGGGGAGATTCAGGCTGGATGTGAGGAGGAAGTTCTTCCCCATGAGGGTGGTCAAGCCCTGGAACGGGTTGTCTGGGGAGGTGGTTGAGGCCTCATCCCTGGAAGTGTTTAAGAGTAGGCTGGATGAGGCTGTGGCCAGCCTGATCTAGTGCAGGGTGTCCCTGGCCATGGCAGGGGGGTTGGAAGTAGATGATCCTTGTGGTCCCTTCCAACCCTGACTGATACTATGATACTATGAGCTCTCACAAACAAGTATGATGGGCTCTGATATCTGCTGATGCCTGAAGATGGGTATCAAATACTAGTTTGTTGTCCTAAGAAAATGTAATAGAGGACTTTGATGTCACTAGAATGGACTCTTTGCTTTACCAACAAGATTATTTGAAGCACACCTCCAGTCCAAGTGTAATACCAATACAGTATCACAGAATCACCAAGGTTAGAAGAGACCTCAAAGATCATCAAGTCCAACCTGTCACCACAGACCTCATGACTAAACCATGGCACCAAGTGCCAATTTAATAGTAGTAAAATAAGTAAACACAGAGCAGTGGTGGGTTTAGAAATGGATCACCACGTCTGTCAAGGGAAACCTAAAATATCAGTGACTTATGAATCAGACTGAACTCTTTGACCAGTCAATTTATATATCAAAATTGGTCCTCAAATTGCTGCTAGGAATGGGATCTGATATAAAAAGTCAGAGCTGTGAAATCCTCAGGGTTATTGATAATAACAGGGCAAAACTACACACTGTGACCTCATTTACACCTTCAGCCTTTCCTGAGAGATAAGGGTCCTGGGATTGTTATAGGTAAGATTTTGTAGACATGTACTATAATGAATTTGTCTTTTGCAGAGAAACCTACATAGATTTTGTGTGTCACCCTGAAATATCTGGTTATCTGGCTGTAATTCATCAGTTTGCTTTCCTCATTTCCCTTGGCCACATGAAATCTTTCAATAAATCATGACTAATACAATACAATACAATAAACCAGGTTGGAAGAGACCTTCAAGATCATCATGTCCAACCTATCAACCAATCCAACCCACCCAAACAACTAGATCATGGCACCAAGCACTCCATCAAGTCTCCTCCTAAGCACCTCCAATGATGGTGACTCCACCACCTCCCCGGGCAGCCCATTCCAATGGGCAATCACTCTCTCTGTATAGAACTTCTTCCTAACATCCAGTCTAAACCTCTCCTGGTGCAGCTTGGGACTGTGTCCTCTTGTTCTGGTGCTGGTTGCCTGGGAGAAGAGACCAACCTCTGCCTGTCTACAATCTCCCCTCAGGTAGTTGTAGAGAACAATAAGGTCACCCCTCAGTGCTGTCTCCAGGCTAAGCAACCCCAGCTCCCTCAGCCTCTCCTCATAGGGCTTGTGTTCCAAACCCCTCACCAACCTTGTTGCCCTTTGTTATGAATATGCCCTCAGAAATGAGTGGCACAGATATCAATGAAAAATATATGTTAGGTTTATATATATATATATATATATATATATATACAAACTCTGCAACGGGACATGTACAGTCCCCCTTCACAGGTATCGATATTCGGTTAGTGGAACTGTCTCTACAGAATGTTTAGGCATAGGCACTTGAACCAAATGATTCACAGAACTTAGAATCGAAACTGATTTGGAAAGCGGCGGGGGAGGGGTTGGTCAGTGACCGGCGATCCTCCACAGAGCGATCTGCACGCTACCCTAACTGAAACTCTATGAAGAGAGGCTTGGCTTACTCACAAGCTGAGAGCTTCGTGAAGTCTTCCCTTAAGAATGTTTATAGTCCGCAGAACGTGGCACGGATGTGCCGTAACAAGGACACAGGAAATGGCGCCGACCGCGTGGCTGCGCCGCCTGGCTGCTGCTGCTTCTCAGAGGTTCCCCGCTCGGGGGGGGGGGCCTGTGGCAGTTCAGCAGCGCTGGTTCACACGGGTTACCAGGTTTTCTCCTGCGGCGATGGATCATGCAGCAGTTGATCCCACGGGGTACTGTCCACAGCACTGCACGCAGTTGGGTGGTGGTGGCAAAGTACCACGAAGCCTCTTGGAGCTCTGGCTTTAGCCCCGGGCAAGGTGAACCACACCAGCACTGGTGTGCACAGAGACACAGGCTCGAACACAAATGTGTGTGGGGTTCATCACCAAACAACCCCGATTTACCATTTGCCCCAGTGAATACTGGTCCAATGAGCATCTGTTGCTAACACCAAGGTTAACCAATGAACTGGCATCTGCCAAATATGGTGTAAGCTTATGCTATAAGCAGGAAAACAAACATAGAGCCTGGCCCTTGCCTACCACAGGGGCGAGACCACGCCCAGGCAGGCAGCCCTGGACTCAGTGGCGCCAGGATCCCCCCTGCCGCCTTCAGAAAGGAGGGGGAAACAAAGGAGGGTTAACACACAGAAAAGTATGTCCTAGAAATATTTGGGGCACAATCCTGGCCATAAGCATCATCCACTACACCCTTCTCTGGACATGTTCCAGCAAGTCAACATCCTTCTAAACTGAGGGGCCCAGAACTGGACACAGTACTCAAGGTGTGGCTAACCAGTGCAGTGTACAGGGGCAGAATGACCTCCCTGCTCCTGCTGGCCACACTGTTCCTAATGCAGGGATGGATGCCATTGGCCCTCTTGGCTGCCTGGGCACACTGCAGGCTCATGTCCAGCCTCCCATCAACCAGCACCCCCAGGTCCCTCTCTGCCTGGCCACTCTCCAGCCACTCTGACCCCAGCCTGTATCACTGCATGGGGAATGCTAGTAGTGACAGAAATAATCTCAAAAGAATATCTGGATTTATATAATTTGGGGTAGAGTAGAATAGATTAGAATAGAATAGAATAAACCAAGTTGGAAAAGACCTTTAAGGTCATCAAGTCCAACCTATCACCCAACACTATCTAATCAACTAAACCATGGCACCAAGTGCCCCTTCCAGTCTCTTCCTAAACACCTCCAGTTTGATGCTCATGCAGAAGATATAAGTTTTTCTTTGTGAGAGTCCAATCCTTTCAGTAATTGTGTAAGACACAAGAGAAGAAAATGGACTAACCCTGGATGATATTCTGTACCATCCAGTTGAGAGTTGTTAAGGGTAGTTCAGAGCTTAGAGTAACCCTTTGGGAAAATATCTTTCACATTACTCTCTGACACTTGCTTACTGTAGTAAATGTCAGTGTTCTAGTTAGTTGCACTATGTTAAATAGAAAATGAAAAGCTTGTGTGGCTGTTTAGGCAGGGTCCCTCCTGTTCCTGCCACACAAGTTACACCTCTGCCACCCCAAGGGTCCAACCCAGTAGGTGTGCACAGGAAACAGCGTATTTCATACCCATAAATCCTGCTCCCTATAAATCCATCTGCAAAGTCTTTCTCTTCCTCTTCCCTCTCTGCTCCTGTGGGAGGTGCTCTCTGTTGGGTAATGGTGGGGGAGTATCTCAAGGCCTGGCTAGGCCTAATGCCAGGAGGAGAAGGTGCGAGGGGCAGTCTCAGACCTGGCCAGCCTGAGACTAGCCTAGCAGTGGCAGGGGGGAGAAAGGGCCATGGGGGTTTTGGGTATTCCCTCAGGTGGGGAGAGGGAAGTGTTGGGGACCTCTGGGTGTGCTGGAAGGGACTCTGTATGCTTTGGGGTATTTTTTCTCACTGTGCTTGTAGCTTTCTGTGAAACACTTGCTGCTTTTCCATTTAAGCTTTCCATCACTTTTGCAATCCATTTGTGTGTCCCTCTCAGGGGCAAGAGAGGATCTGACTGGCCTCAAACCAGGACAGCCTGTGGGGCAATACGGCCCCTGAGATTTTTAAAGGTATGCCTCTGTTGTGTTACGGGTAGCACCCTGAAGTCTGCCTGTCTCAGAGCCCAGGAGTCCTGCTGGAACTGTTTGGCAAAATTAATGTTTGCCTCCCTTTCAAGTGCCCCAATAAGAACTTGCTCTGACACAAGTTCAGAAAGTTAAAACAATCAAATAGCTTAATTTATTAAAGTGACAGATAAAACATACTTGGGATTGCTGCTGATAAATGCACTGACTGCATGGGTTAATAAATCCTGGTAAGATCTGACACAGTTGGAGACACAAACTTTTGCAGTGGCTCCAGTATGTAATAGAACTGCAGCAAAGGCTGAGCCGTGTGTCGAATGAACAAATCTCACCAAGAAAGAGGTCCCTGTCTCGGGTGGAAGAAAAGGAGCACAGCCCATAGACCATCCGCATCTCTGTCTTTCCCACTCAGCTGCTGCTGCTGTTGCTGCTGGTGTTGGCCATACCGCACCTCTACTGCTGTTCCATGCTGACCCCCAACACTGGTGTTGGTACCAGTGTTCCCGGCCCTCAAAATAGGTTTTGAAGTTGGGTGTTTATGTTAATTTATATTTATGTTAATTTTGCCTCTCCCAAGGAATGATCTGTAACAGTTTTCCTCATGCATACATCTCAGATGGCAGCATTCACTCAGTAACTACTGCACCTCCTTCTTACTATAGTGTCAGGAAGGTATCTGTGAGTAGCCCACACCTATAGGCATGCTGACTAACCTTGGCTGGGCACGTAGTTCTCACTCTGGTTCTGTTCCACAGATTTGTTTGAGCATTAGGTTTAGTGTGATTTATATCTGCTCTTCCAGAAATAAATTTTTAAAAGTGCTGCTAATGCTTTCTTCCTAGGAAGACCAATACCTGCCTTTGCCCTGTTGCTGCCAGGCAAAAGCTTTAAAGAGGTATGAATACATGGGAAGAAAAATTTGGTTTGATATTTCACTCCTGGTGGAAGTTTTGTTAAGTACTTCTCTAATTTCTGCCTTGAGCCACTATTGAGAATTATGACTCCATGGCTTTTTTGATAATGCATAGAATAAAACAGTGATACCACTGATGCTGCTGAAAAGAGGCTTACAATAGGCATCAGCTGCCATGTACAACAATGAACCTCTCTGTGGTGAAGGCACATTCTGCCCAGATACTAGATCTTGTCCCAGCATGTGGACAAGTTTCCCCTCCCTCAGGAGGAAGACAAAAGCCAAGGCATTAGCCAGGCCAGCACACATTCAGCACATGCAGTGCTTGTGCAAACACCAAGTATGGCATAATTCCAGCTTCACGCTTTCTATAGGCTGAAGCCAGTTGTCTCTGAGAGTGCCCATTGGTCAGACCCAGCCTCGAGGAATCTATAAGTATTACCCCTGTTGGTAAACAAGTTGCCCCCTCTTTCACTTTGTCTCTGTACTTTCTCGAGAGAGCAGCTCTCAAGCCACAGCCTCTGCCATTGAGCTTATTGTTGTTAGCTTCTATCGTACATGCACGCATACTGAAGCCTCTGCGTCGTGAGAAGCGCTCTGATCGTGAGGATCACCCCAGAGGGAGGACCTTCGCTGAGCCCGAGAAGCCAGCGTCGCCACAGCCAGTCGTACCGTCTGGAAGAGTCCACCGTGCTACCGGAGGACTGGACCAGCCCCCGAGGGTAAGATCTGCCCAGTTGTCTGAGAGAAGGGACTTGATAGAGACTGAGTCCACATATGCCTAGCTCCGCCATAGCGGGAGAGGAACCGCCACGTGTGCCGCTCTGAGCCCTGTAACCTCAGGGAAGACTAAAGCATTTTTCGTGCCTACACTGCATCGAACCTGGGACTATTCCGAGTGTCCTGCTGTTCCTTTAAGTCCAGTAACTGAGAAGCCGCAGCTCAGCGCGGCCGCATTCTCTCCCCGAGGCTGTTTACATCAGTCCAAGACTCGTCGCCACGGGGCCGACCCCAAAGCTATTGTTTGCTGTCGTTGTCCCGACCGGGAACCTCTGAGCCGCCTACCGGCGAGCCGACTCCCAGGGCAGACCCCATGGGCCAAACCCGACCAGGACCTATCCCCATTGTCTGGAGGGAACCGACCGAGTCCTGAAGGGAATCTGCTTCCGAGCTAAGCCCAGGTTCCAGTATTCCCTCTCCACTGCTGCGGCAGAGGAGACAGCAACCCAACGCCGCCGTCCAACCTGACTAGGAACCGGTCCAGCGGCAGTAGTCTGCCGGACCCCCTCCTTGCTACAAACAACAGCTACAGAGTATCTTCCACGTGCTTTCCATCCACTAGCACTCAGTTCAAAGTATCCGCGTGTAGCAGTCATCGCTGACGTATAGAGATTGCAATATTGCTGTATACAGTCAGAAGCCGCCCGCGTTCCTCCGAGTCGCCGTCTAGTGGCCAAGCGGCAGAACGGCACCCTTCATTATATAAATTATAGAAATAGTCTTTAGATAGTTTAATTAAGTTCTAATCATAATACTAAGCCACTTATGGAATGTATTTCACGAACGTGCACTAGAACATGTATATAAGTTGTTGATTCATCGCCACCAGGACACCAGGACACCCTGTGAAAACCAAGGGGAATTGGCACAAGAGGACGACAGGGCCAGCCCAGCTGAAGTGCTTCTATGCAAATGCACGCAGCTTGGGCAACAAACAGGATGAATTAATAGCCACCGTGCTGCTGGGAGGCCATGACATAGTGGGCATTACTGAAACTTGGTGGGATGATTCCCATGATTGGAATGTAGGGATAGATGGGTACAAGCTTTTTAGGAAGGATAGGCAGGGAAGGAGAGGAGGAGGTGTTGCCCTCTATGTCAAGAACCAGCTGGAGTCAGCAGAACTCACCTGGGGAGGGATGATGAGATGGTTGAGAGTATATGGGTTAGAATTAAAGGCAAGACAGGGGAAGGAGATATTACTGTGGGGGTCCTACAGGCCACCTGACCAGCAGAACCAAGCAGATGAGGCCCTCTACAGGCAAATAGAAGCGGCTTCCAGGTCACAAGCCTGGTCCTCATGGGTGATTTCAACCACCCTGACATCTGCTGGAGGGGACAACACAGCAAGGCACCAGCAATCCAGGATGTTCCTGGACTGCATAGAAGACAACTTCTCCTCCAAATGGTAGAGGAACCAACAAGAAAAGGGTGCTCTGCTGGACCTTGTTCTCACCAACAGGGAAGGGCTGGTAACCAATGTGAGGCTCAGAGACTGCCTTGGCTGCAGTGACCATGAAGCAGTTGAATTTAATATCCTCAGGGCTATCAGGAGGACCTATTCTAAGCTTATGTCCCTAGACTTTAGGCGTGCAGACTTCGATCGCTCAGGAGTCTGCTAGCCACAGTGTCATGGGACAAAGCCCTGGAGGGAAGAGGGACCCAGGACAGCTGGTCAGTATTCAAGGACCACCTCCTCTGTGTCCAGGAGCTATGTATACCAACAAGAGAAAAACAGGGAAGAACGCTAGGAGGCCTGCCTGGATGAACAAGGAGCTCCTGGACACACTATTACTTAAAAAGAAACTCTACAGGCAGTGGAGGGAAGGACAGATAGAACAGGGGGAGATAAGGAAGCTGCCCGAGCAGCAAGAGGCCTGGTTAGGAAAGCCAAAGCAGAGTTTGAACTGAATCTAGCCAGGGAGGTCAAAGGGAGCACTAAGAATTTCTACAGGTATATTAATGGCAAGAAGATGAGTAGGGAAGGTGTGGGCCCCCTCAGAAAGGAAACTGGTGAATTGGTCACAAGTGATGTGGAAAAGCTGAGGTACTCAATAACTTCTTTACCTCAGTCTTCACTGCAAGGGCCTCCAGCCACACTCCTGGAGTCATGGCAGATGATGCCAGGGATGGGGAGGAAGAACTGCCCTTCATAAGTGAAGCTCAGGTTCGTGATCACCTGAAGAACCTGAAAGTGTTCAAGTCCATGGGACCCGACGGGATACACCCACGGGTGCTGAGAGAACTGGCAGATGAGGTTGCTAAGCCCCTCTCTATTATATTCCAAAAGTCATGGCAGACTGGGGAAGTCCCCACAGATTGGAAAAGGGCAAATATTGCTCCCATTTTCAAAAAGGGTAAGAAGGAGGAACCAGGGAACTACAGGCCGGTCAGTCTCACCTCTGTGCCCGGAAAGATCATGGAGCAGATCCTCCTGGAGGCACTACTGACTCAGAAGAGTAGTGAAGAGGTGATTGGGAGCAGTCAGCATGGCTTTGCCAAGGGCAAATCCTGCCTGAGAAACCTGGTGGCCTTCTATGAACAGGTGACAGCATTAATAGATGAGGGGCGAGCAACTGATGTCGTTTACCTGGACCTGAGCAAAGCCTTTGACACTGTCCCACACCACATCCTGGTCTCCAAGCTGGTGACACACGGGTTTGATGGATGGACCACCAGATGGATAAGGAACTGGCTTGATGGCCGCACCCAAAGAGTGGCTGTCAATGGGTCCATGTCCCAGTGGAGGCCAGTGACAAGCGGAGTCCCTCAGGGATCAGTCCTGGGACCAGTGTTGTTCAACATCTTTGTGGGTGACATGGACAGTGGCTTGAGTGCACCCTCAGCAAGTTTGCTGATGACACCAAGCTGTGTGGTGCAGCAGACACGCTGGAGGGAAGGGATGCCATCCAGAGGGACCTTGACAGGCTGGAGAGGTGGGCACAGGCCAACCTCATGAGCTTCAACAAGACCAAGTGCAGGGTCCTGCATCTGGGTCGAGGCAATCCCAGGCACAAATACAGGCTGGGCAGTGACTGGCTGGGGAGCAGCCCAGAGGAGAGAGACTTGGGGGTGCTGGTGGACGAGAAGCTCAACATGAGCTCTCAATGTGCACTTGCAGCCCGGAAAGCCAATCAGATCCTGGGCTGCATCAGGAGAAGTGTGGCCAGCAGGTCAAGGGAGGTGATTCTCCCCCTCTACTCAGCTCTGGTGAGACCCCACCTGGAGTACTGCGTCCAGTTCTGGAGCCCCTATTACAAGAGGGATCTGGAGGTGCTGGAGCGTGTCCAGAGAAGGGCCACGAGGATGATCAGAGGGCTGGAGCACCTCTCCTATGAGGACAGACTGAAGGAGTTGGGGCTGTTCAGCCTGGAGAAGAGAAGGCTCCGAGGTGACCTCATTGTGGCCTTCCAGTATCTGAAGGGGGCCTACAAGAAGGCTGGGGAGGGACTTTTCAGACTATCAGGGAGTGATAGGACTAGGGGGAATGGGATGAAGCTGGAGGTGGGGAGATTCAGGCTGGATGTGAGGAGGAAGTTCTTCACCGTGAGAGTGGTGGGGCCCTGGAATGGGTTGTCCAGGGGGGTGGTTGGGGCCCCGTCCCTTGCGGTGTTTAAGACCAGGCTGGACGAGGCTCTGTCCAGCCTGATCTAGGGTAGAGTGTCCCTGCCCATGGCAGGGGGGTTGGAACTAGATGATCCTTGTGGTCCCTTCCAACCCTAACTGAAACTATGAAACTATGAAACTTATTAATAATTTGATAAAAAAATAATATTTTCATAATTAATATTTCATATACATAAATTTAATAACCTCTTCACAACACTCTCCTATTATGTGCAGCTGTTCCTGACACATCTTTTTTTTTTCTTTCACTTTTTTTCCCCCTCCCCTCTTAGACTATTCTCTCACTGCTTTCGGCATCTTTGCTGTTGTGTCATTATTTTCCACTAGCTGATTTTCATGCTCAGTTGCCAGTAACTGCCATGCTTTAAAGCTCATCCTGGTGTGTTGCCTGACTGATAATCACCTATTCCTGTCTTGATAATCTGTTTTTTCAGACAAACATGGAAATAAGCTCTGCAGCAAGGGTTTGTGCTTCTTGGTACATATGTTACTTCAGGTAACACAGCCTTCTGGGGAGCAGAACAGTCAGAGCATAATTGCTCTTCTCAGTTTGCCTGTGGCTGCTTTGCCTCTCAGACTGAGCAGTCTGCCCTACCTCCCACTTCTTCAGCTAAGTAGCTGGGTAGCAAACTGTGCTTTCTCCAGTCGTTTGTGTGCTCCAAGCTGATGTGACAAGCTCAGAGGTATTCCTAGTAATAACTGCTACCTCTCCCTGGCATGAAAATCTATTCCAAGCAGCTTTTGGGGTGCACAGCTAGAAGCAGTGCTTTTAGTGCTTTTGCTTCTGCACAGACAATGTGACATCAAGTTGTCTCCATGCACGTACACAGGTGTCCTTAGGCTGTTAGAAAAGACATCCTGTAAAGGAATGGGAAGCAAATATGGACAAGCAACTTGAAAACTGGTGAGGTGTGGACAGGTGAGGATGGTCTCTCCCTCTGTGTATTCATATTCAGCCCCTGAATACCATGTTTGCTTAGATACTGCAGAATAGGTTTTCCACAGGAAACAAAAGTTCTTTTCTTTCACTCCCCAACATTTCTACAATTAATTTCCCCATTTCATTGCAGTTAGTACTTGGTGATGGCTTTGCCCCAGTGGAGGTTTTAAAAAAGCCTTTAGCATAAACTCCACTCCTGTGCAATGATAATAAGATTATTTTCCTCTGCAGTTGCCTTTCTCTCTCTTGTCTGTCACCAAAATTACACCTCAGTTTCTCTGTTCAGCTACCATCAAACTGCAGCTTAACGCTATAGTGCCTAAGAGACCTATGACAGTGAAATGGAAAGTGATCTAGGTCATGAAATGAAGAAAAATTACTACAACATTTCAATATAAAGGAGTGATATAAAAAAAGCAGAATTAGATGATGTCAACTTCTTCTCTCCCTCAGTCCCCTGCTATAACACATGTTGGCAATTACAGCATCTGTTATCCTGATGGGCTGGGATGTACCAACATCAGTTAGGTGATTTTATGGATTTCATGCTGTTTAATAACAGGGACTCAAAGGACACTATTAAAATGGAGTGTAAATGAAAACTCTTCTCAAAACTGCTTAATAATAAGCAAGGGAAAACACACTGAGTTTACTTTTGTTATATTAGCAATTGGGCAGACTGCTTCAGTTCAGACAAAACAGAACGCCCTGAACTGTTTTTCATCCTCAGGAGCTTCTAGATCTGCAGTTTAAATTATCGCAAATTAAAGAAATTCAGCTAAGAAGAACCGGAGATATGGATGGAGAAATGGAGAAATCTCCATCCACTCAATTGGACCCACAAGACTAAACAATTTCCTCTTTACCATGGTATTAGACATATGACAATTTTCTTTCTTGAGTCAGAGCCTTATTTTAGGTTGCAATTTGAGGCAGAGTTTGCTAAATTATGCATTTCAAAATTAGCCACTAGGAAGGGTAAGGAGCAGAAACATTTTCCTTGAGGTGATCCTCACATGTGTACAAAGTACTGGAACAAAGCTTTAATGATGCATTTTGGGTTAGAATGATAATTACAGATTTTACTACCTTACAAGCTGTCCTGTTGTAACCTCTGCAGCCCCATCCTCATTAGAACAGCATGACTTCATATGGCCCTTGGTACTTAGCAGCCGTGTTGCACCAAATCTGCCATCCTGGGGAACTGCAAAAGCAGTTTTATAAAATGTTAAATGAGTAGAAGTGAGTGGAAAGAAGAGATAAGTTTGTACAGACAAGTTGCCATTTCTTTCAAATAACAAGACTGATCAGAAGCAGCTTTGTTGTAACACCTTCCATGAACATGTGCTTATCCTGCAGCCTCAGCACAATAAACCTGTAAAGACATCTGAAAAAATGAGTGAATTGTTGTTTCAGAGATCCAATATTTTTTTCCTGGATTAAGGACGTTTGCTACAAGTACAAGGGAGACAAAGAGAAGGCTGTGGAGGCAGACAATAGCTGAGCTCAATACAGTTACTTAATCTTTGCTGCTGCCCATGTTACAGCAGGGAAATAGAGAACATGCAAAGATTAAGTTATTTGTTTCAGGTAAATTAGAGTGTGTTGAATGGGGTGTCAAAAGTATTTGCATATTAAAACAATGTGTGATAAAGCCAAGGCCTCAGTCTGCTAAGCATATTGTCTGCTCTACTTTTCACTGTGATAACATTTCTGAGCTTCCTTTTTCAATTTAGCTTTTCTTTTTAGCCTGTCCCAGGCTTACCTGCTAGGTTTGTGCTGTTAACTCTGATGAAGAGGCTTTATTGCAAAATCTGTAGCGCTGTCAGATGAGCACATCAGTGCCAATGGCTCAGATGGAATATATTTTGTAGAAGATCCTGGTCTGTACTGATACGAGGGATTTCCCTGACCTATGTGCAGGACCTTGCACCTGGCCTTGTTTGCCCACAAGTTCTGTGGCAAGTGGCAAGTTCTCTCTGGATGGAATCCCTTCCCACTATATCAACTGCAACCACCTAAACTGGAGTCATTTGCAGACTTGCTGAAAGTGTGCTCAGATCCACTATCTAAATCTGTAATTAAGATATTATTTTGTTATCTCAACTATAATTTTATATCAAATGTTAATGGCTGACATCAATTGAGTATTGATTAACCAATTTATCTATTGATAAATCTCTGGGAATGAAGTGGCCTTCAAAAATCTCTATGAATTGACTAAATAAGCAATTGATGCAACTAAATTTTAAAGCCTTCCATGGAATTATTGCTGCTTCACCACACACCATAATGAGCTGACATAATTAGGGTTGTATAGCTATATATGACCAGTAATAATGCCATAATGCCACTAAGGACCTTAACTATCACTAGGTCGTAATAGTCTAATGTCTAAAAATGTCTAATCAGCACTGATTCACTTTAGGCAGCCCCCCAGATGGTATCTCCTCTGCATTGTCATTTACCTCACCCTCAAATTCCAGTGCCCCATACTTGTGCAAGGGCAACTGGGAGGGTGAGGGCAGCCAGGAGGGGTTTCCCTTGCCTCTTCTAACAGGGATCCATATC
Organism: Colaptes auratus; assembly: GCA_015227895.2. NCBI lineage: Eukaryota > Metazoa > Chordata > Aves > Piciformes > Picidae > Colaptes > Colaptes auratus. The sequence goes on along the minus strand of CM026897.1, from coordinate 3,040,432 downwards.
CATTTCCCCTTGTTTCTTGTGTCTCCTCCCTTTGCTAGGGTGAGCTTCAGAGCCTGGTTCCAGGAATCTAACTCCTTTTCACATTCCCTTATGTGGTAGTTTTAGGCTATTCTTTTCCACTATTGGGTGTGGAAAAGAAACCAAAGATAACTCTAAATGATTCCATTGGGGAGATACCTGCCACAAGACTGTTTGTACCAAAACATTCTGGAGGTTTCTCTTCTCTTCTCTGCCCGCTTCGCTCAGGAGAGAAATACTAATATGCTTCTGCCTGACGTTGGCTACATTGTTTTCATGAAGTTCTAACAGCTACTTGCTTTTCCTCTGCTCCTTTCTCCCTTTTGGACAGGGGTTGGGGATGGCAGAGGGACAGCTCTCCTGGTCTTTGACCAGGGTTTTTTTTTGTGCTGTTTGTTAATTGTAAATATCTGTAAATATTGTAAATCCTGTATATTTTGTATATATTCATTGCATTCCATTGCAGAGTGTAGTGTTGCTTGTAAAGACAGCTTCCATTTGCTTCCAACTGAGTAAGTGTGCCAAAGTTAATGCTGGGGGGAAATTTCAACCCACCACAAGTCCTTAAGTCTTGTCACTTCTTCTGCTACCCTCCATTACAAATGCCAGGCTCTGGCAATCTCTGCAGCCAAGGGCCTGGACACCTGCTTATTTGTGTGCTGCCTCTGCCTGAGTACCCACAGTTTTTCTAACAGCTTTCAGCCAAGCTGTAACCATGGCTGGGTCTCTACAAACCACTGACCTTGCTGGGGCATGCCCAGGTAACGCACCTGTGACCGGTTGAGGCTATGCCTTTAAGAAAGAGACGGTTGCTGAACACTTTGGCTGAATGTTTTTGATATTTGAACAAAAACAAGATAGTCTAAACTAATTTCATTGGTAGATTGTAGAATGCAATTTTAAGTTTGGGTTCTGTTAGTTCAGTCTGGTCTGAGTTCAGGCTGGGTGCAGTCTGTGCTTCTCTGTCCTGTGGGCTGGACGGCTTCTCTCTTTCTGAAGCAGGAACGGCCTTGAGTTAACAGCTAACCAGATAAGAAAACTAATTCTTGCATGTGCTTTTGAGCTAACAGAATTTTTCTTCCTTAATTGCCTTTCTCTCTCTAACCCTTTTTGGGAAAAAGGGGAAGTAGGGAGGGAAGTAGAGAGGGCCGTCTGGAGGGAAAAGGTTTGTCTGCATTGTGTTCATTGCTGTGTATTTCTGTACATATTGTAAATATTGTATATTTGTGTATATATTCATTGCATTCCATTTCTGCCTGTAAATATAGCTTTCATCTGCTTTTCTGACTGAGCTAGCTGTGGTTTCTTTCTTTGTGTGTGGGGAGGGAACTTTCTCACCCCACCACAGCACCCTTGATTGGACTTGCTTGGTGCGCAGAGATCTGGGGAGTTTAAATAGCCTGCCGTAGCTGGGGCTCAGCCCATGTCTGTCCCCACCTCTCTTGCAAGAGGAACTGGAACCTGGCCAGAAGCGGCCCACTTCTCTGAGCTTCCTGGTTACAGAAAGCCCACGTTGTCACTGAATTAAAACATCACTGGTTTCCTGGTCTGCTGCTAGGCCTGACTGTGAGCACTGGTGGTTACTTGGCTATTCTAAGCAACTGATCACATATAATTCTTCTGTACCATTAGCAGTAGTTGATATACCAAGTTCCATTTTGAGCCATGCTCACAAATCACAGAAATGTCTTAATTATTAGTACATTTCCATTTGACTGCACAAAACAGATCTATACACAAAAGTGGCTGAGGGAGCTGGGGTTGCTTAGCCTGGAGAAGAGGAGACTCCGGGGTGACCTTATTGCTCTCTACAACTACCTGAAGGGAGGATGTAGCCAGGCAGAGGTTGGTCTCTTCTCCCAGGCAGCCAGTTCCAGAACAAGAGGACACAATACAATAATACAATACAATACAACAGGTTGGAAGAGACCTTCAAGATCATCACGTCCAACCCATCAACCAATCCAACCCACCTAAATACAATATAATACAGTACAATACAGTACAATACAGTACAAAACAGTACAAAACAGTACAATACAGTACAATACAACCCACCTAAACAACTAAAAAACTAAACCCTGGCACCAAGCACCCCATCAAGCCTCTTCTTGAACACCTCCAATGAAGGTGACTCCACCACTTCCACAGGCAGCTGATTCCAGTGGGCAATCACTCTCTCGGTATAGAACTTCTTCCTAACATCCAGTCTAAACCTGCCCTGGCGCAGCCTGAGACTGTGTCCTCTTGTTCTGGTGCTGGCTGCCTGGGAGAAGAGACCAACCTCCGCCTGGCTACAACCTCCCTTCAGGTAGTTGTAGACAGCAAGAAGGTCACCCCTCAGTCTCCTCTTCTCCAGGCTAAGCAACCCCAGCTCCCTCAGCCTCTCCTCATAGGGCTTGTCTTCCAAACCCCTCACCAACTTTGTTGCCCTTCTCTGGACACCTTCCAGCAAGTCAACATCCTTCCTAAACTGAGGGGCCCAGAACTGGACACAGGACTCAAGGTGCGGCCTAACCAGTGCAGTGTACAGGGGCAGAATGACCTCCCTGCTCCTGCTGGCCACACTGTTTCTGATGCAGGCTAGGATGCCATTGGCCTTCTTGGCTGCCTGGGCACACTGCAGGCTCATGTTCAGCCTACAATCAACCAGCACCCCCAGGTCCCTCTCTGCCTGGCCGCTCTCCAACCACTCTGACCCCAGCCTGTAGCACTGCATGGGGTTGTTGTGGCCAATGTGCAGAACCCGGCACTTGGATGTGTTCAATCTCATGCCCTTGGACTCTGCCCATCTGTCCAGCCTGTCGAGGTCCCTCTGCAAAGCCTCACTGCCCTCCAGCAGATCAACTCCTGCCCCCAGCTTGGTGTCGTCTGCAAATGTACTGTTGATGGACTCGATGCCCTCATCCAGATCATCAATAAAGATGTTGAAGAGCATGGGGCCCAGCACCGATCCCTGGGGCACACCACTAGTGCCTGGCCGCCAGCCGGATGTGGCACCATTCACCACCACTCTCTGGGCTCGGCCCTCCAGCCAGTTCCTAACCCAACGCAGTGTGCTCCCATCCAAGCCATGGGCTGCCAGCTTGGCCAGGAGTTTGCTGTGGGGGACGGTGTCAAAGGCCTTGCTGAGGTCCAGGTACACCACATCCACAGGCCTCCCCACATCAACCAGGCGGGTCACCTGATCATAGAAGGAGATCAGGTTGGTCAAGCAGGACCTGCCCTTCCTAAAGCCATGCTGGCTGGGCCTGATCCCTTGGCCATCCTGTAAGTGCTGCATGATCGCACTCAAGATGACCTGTTCCATAATCTTGCCTGGCACTGAGGTCAGGCTGACAGGCCTATAATTCCCCGGCTCATCCAACCGGCCCTTCTTGTGGATGGGCACCACGTTGGCCAGCTTCCAGTCTTCTGGGACCTCTCCAGTGAGCCAGGACTGCTGAAAAATGATGGAGAGCGGCTTGGCCAGCTCATCTGCCAGCTCTCTCAGCACCCTAGGATGGATCCCATCTGGTCCCATGGCCTTGTGGGGGTCCAAGCGGCTCAGAAGATCTCTAACTACCAGTTCTCTAGATCTCTAACTACCAGATCTCTAACAGTCTCAGGCTGTGCCAGGGGAGGTTTAGACTGGATGTTAGGAAGAAGTTCTATACAGAGAGAGTGATTGCCCATTGGAATGGGCTGCCTGTGGAGGTAGTGGAGTCACCTTCATTGGAGGTGTTCAAGAAGAGGCTTGATAGGGTGCTTGGTGCCATGGTTTAGTTGTTTAGGTGGGTTGTATTGTATTGTATTGTATTGTATTGTATTGTATTTAGGTGGGTTGGATTGGTTGATGGGTTGGACGTGATGATCTTGAAGGTCTCTTCCAACCTGGTGGTGTATTGTATTGTATTGTATTGTATTGTATTGAATAAGTACTGTTTTGCCCTGTAAAACATCACACTTACTAACTGGGAGTTAGGTTAGTTAGACTGGGTCACTATTGATTTGAGTTTCGGTTATTTCTTAATTCCTCTCTTGCCATGACTATCAAATTGGTAGGGATGAGCTCTGGGAGGATGCTTCATTTCCTCTATTTGAATTTGGGCATTACGGAGCACAGGTAACTTTAGAGCAAATAAAGGGCTCCCGGTGATGTTCTGCAATGTAATGAATTTAAATTAAAACATCTGTTATTCAGGATGCCAGCTGTGTACCACATGTGCATCTAGTTCCCAGGAAGGTTCTAACTTGTACCTTCTGCAGAATGGAGGCAAATAAGTGCTTATTGCCTACTCTGCTCACTGTGAGGGGTGGTGCTGGACAGTTCATTTCACTGGCATAATGCAGCAATCCAGCTATGGCAGATTTTAGAAGGATCCATTGAAATAGCTTCAAAAGAATATGTACTTTCCATCTACAAAACCTGACTAAGAAATACTTTCCAGCTTTAAATAAGGATTGAAATAAAAAAAATTAAAATAAAATACCAGTGTCTAAAATTGGCTGCTGTTTAGCTATAATGCTTTCAGATTTTTGCAAAAAAGCTTGGACATTCCTCACTCTCTGTTGAGTTAACACATGGAAAATGTTGAAACAGGTTCTTTTCAATGAATTGCACTTTGACATTTTAATGCATGAATTGAAATCACAGGTGTTGGTGATCTATTAAATTTACCAGAGTATGAGGCTCACTTCATCAGATGATGCTCCTTCTACCCATCAATCCAGGATGCTAAGAAAATGTATTACTGTGGGAAATTACCCCTATGCTTGCACTAGCTCCTCCATCCATTCTTTCAGAGTCATTGTCCTGAAGGGACAAACCCCGAAATATGCCCTAACCAGACAAGGGGTTAAGCACCTGTGAATACAATAGAGTAGAATAGAATAGAATAGAATAGAATAGAATAGAATAGAATAGAATAGAATAATAGAATAGAAATAACCAGATTGGAAGAGACCTTTGAGATCATTGAGTCCAACCTATCATCCAACACTATCTAATCAAATAAACCATGGCACCAAGTGCCTCATCCAGTCTCCTCCTGAACACCTCCAATGATGGTGACCGCACCACCTCCCTGGGCAGCGCATTCCAATGGGCAATCACTCTCTCTATGAAGAACTTCTTCCTAACATCCAGCCTAAACCTCCCCTGGCGCAGCCTGAGACTGTGTCCTCTTGTTCTGGTGCTGGTTGCTTGGGAGAAGAGACCAACCTCTGCCTGGCTACAACCTCCCTTCAGGTAGTTGTAGAGAGCAATAACATCTCCCCTGAGCTGCCTCTTCTCCAGGCTAAGCAACCTCAGCTCCCTCAGCCTCTCTTCATAGGGCTTGTCTTCCAAACCCCTCACCAACTTCATCGCCCTTCTCTGGACATGTTCCAGCAAGGCAACATCCTTCCTAAACTGAGGGGCCCAGAACTGGACACAGTACTCAAGGTGCGGCCTAACCAGTGCAGTGTACAGGGGCAGAATGACCTCCCTGCTCCTGCTGGCCACACTGTTCCTGATGCAGGCCAGGATGCTATTGGCCTTCTTGGCCACCTGGGCACACTGCAGGCTCATGTTCAGCCTATTATCAACCAGCACCCCCAGGGCCCTTTCTGTTTGGCAGCTCTCCAGCCACTCTGACCCCAGCCTGTAGCACTGCATGGGTTTGTTGTGGCCAATGTGCAGAACCTGGCTCTTGGATGTGTTCAATCTCATGCCCTTGGACTCTGCCCATCTGTCCAGCCTGCCAAGGTCCCTCTGCAGAGCTCTCAAATGTGCTAACCTGGACATTTCCTTGGGTCCAGATGGTCCAGATAAAGGTGTAGCATGCATAATTAACCATGTACCACACCTGTAAACTGTGTATGCCCCTGCCATGTTTGGTTATGCCCCATTCTATAGGCTCAGTTACCAGCTCTCTGTTACCAAAGGGTTTTAATTGTCTTTGGACAGTATTTAAACCAGCTAAGATAGTCAATTTGCCTTGTTCTCACCCAGAAAGCAACAAGTGCCAAATGCTGCCAGAGTTGCAGCTGAAGAGTTTGACCTAGCAGGCAAGCCACAACTGAGCCTTGCACCTGGACTAAGGCAACCAACACTCTGAGAGTCCTGTACAGGAGGCAGGAAGGGGAAAAGGCCCGAGAGAACTGAATCCCAGAAGAGCTACACTGCTACAGCCCGTGAACTGGGCACCAGAGGAGAGAGGCCCCTTACCCCTCTCTGAGCCAAGAAAAAGCTACAATACAGCCCAGTGATGGAGCGCATGAGAGGAGAGAGGCCCCTTAACTGCTCCTGGACACAGTCCAATATTTAAGAAGTTGTGTGCTGAGGCACAGCTCACTCCTGAGGAAGAAGAAATTTCATAGTCTATAACAAGGGTTTAGGAGACAGATTTATGAGGCTAAACTACTGAATGTGCTGAATTAATCAATTTAATTAATCAAATTATGGACAGGGATTTTGGTGGCAGAAAAGGCACATAAACACACACCTTAAATGGCAATTTAAATATGAAACCCAGATTGCACAAACCATAGAATATAATTTTGTAATTGTTATTATGTTACACAAGGTGAAAGAGATTCCAGAATCACAAAAATCACAGAATGAGGGACTGGCTAGGGACCTCTGGAGATCATCTAGTCCAACCCCTTTGCTAAAGCAGGTATGTCTAGATCAGATTGCACAGGAATGCCCCCTTGCAGGGCACCACTGAGAAGAGCCCAGCCCCATCCTTGTGACCCCTACCCTTTAGATATTTATGTGCATTTATAAGATCCCCTCTTAGTCTTCTCTTTTCCAAGCTCAGCCTCTACTTGTAAGACAGATGCTCCAGTTGCCCCTTCCTTAGTTTACCTATGAAGATGTTATGGGAGATAGTGTCAAAAGCCTTGCTGAAGCTCAGGTAGGCAATATCTGCTTCTTTCCCTTCATCTGTGCAGTTGGTCACACATTCATAGAAGACTTTTAGCTTGATCAAGTATGTTATGTGTTTTTTGTTTGTTTGTCAAACACAGATAGAGATTAGAGCAGAGACTTGAACTTGTGTGGTTAGCTGCCTTAAGCAGACCCCTCACCACAAGAACTATCCTGAGTTATCCTGAATTCATTATCTTGAATTAACTCAGAAAATGGTCACAAGGAATGTTGACTTCTTGAGGATTTAAAACAGAGTCTCAACAGTTTTCTAGCTTCCTCTTCATGATTTTTTTTATGCTCCTTCTGGAAGGATTAATTTGCTCAAGGTTCATATATCTTGTTTTAATTTGCTAGAAAGTAGAAGTCAAGAGCATCCTAACAGTCACATCACTAAAGACCCATGCTCTGGAGCTGCTCTGATGACAGCACTTACTTTCCTGAATCAAGGCCACAAACAGTCTTTAAGATCCCCACTTTTCTGGATGGCTGTAATGTGCAATCTACCCCAAGGATATTGTCTTTGAACTTCATTAAATTAATCTTTTAAAAATTGAGTAATTAATTGTAGCTCAGATCCAGATTACTAGAGATGGGTTACTCTGCATAATTTAACCTGGAAAGTAGATGCACCATAGAAGCACTTAGGTATGTTAGCTAGGAGCATTGTGTGTAGGTGGGAATGGATAATAAATTGCATTGCTACCATACTTCACAAAACCTAGCATGTCAGAAAAAACCTAACTTCTCATAATGTGGCTCCTGCTAGAAAGAAAAAAGATGGGGAAACCTGCTATTATTAAAATCCCTGAGAGTTCTCCTTCAGTGGAGGGAAGAATGGATTTTATTCAAATGTCTGAGCTCTTGAAACATGTTTGACGCCACAAATGTATACAGGTTCAACACTTTCTTAAAGTGATTCTAGCTTCGAGGAGCTAAACAAATCCATGCTTCAGCAGCTGTTGCATGGGTTATGTGCAATGGGAAGCCAAACTCTTATATTCAGCAAGAAACAGGGCAAACTCTCTGTGTGCTATCTGGATGGCCTTCCCTTCAACTTCTTCCTGTATTAGAGAAGACAGGGTTCAGCCTTATGGCTCAAGAATATTTGAGTTTTAACTCTCATCTGCATTTTAACACATCCTGGCCTCAGAAACAGATGCAATTTTATTTATTTGCTGCGAGACATAAGAAGAGCTGTATGATGACAGCATCTGCCTCAGAATTTGATTTCTAGTCAAATGAAACTGGATAGGCAACAAGTCCCATCCCAGCAAGTCCCCTCTGAGCCAAAGCAAGCTGTCATGCTGTTCATACAAATAACTTCTGTAGCTAATACAAAAAGTTAGGAGTGTGAGTAAGATGTTAAATGGTTTTAAAGAAGAACCAATTAATTCTGTAAGATTAGGAGGTGTTTAGGAAGAGACTGGATGGGGCACTTGGTGCCATGGTTTAGTTGATTACATAGTGTTTGACTCGATGATCTCAAAGGTTTTTCCAACCTGGTTAATTCTATTCTATTCTATTCTATTCTATTCTATTCTATTCTATTCTATTCTATTCTATTCTAGTCTAGTCTAGTCTAGTCTAGTCTAGTCTAGTCTAGTCTAATTCCTATTCCTATATCTATTCTATTCTATTCTATTCTATTCTATTCTATTCTATTCTAATTCCTATTCCTATATCTATTCTATTCTATTCCAACAAGGCTGGGGAGGGGGCTGGAGCACAGCCCACCCTCACTGTAAAGAAGTTTCTCCTCATGTTGAGGTGAAATCTTCTATGTTCAAATTTGAATGCATTTTTCCTTGTCTTATTACTGTGCACAAGTAACAAGAGCTGGGCCCCATCCACTTGACCCCCACCCCTCAGATATTTAAATATTGGGTCCCTCAATTTAAGAAGGACATCGAGACTCTTGAACATGTCCAGAGAAGGGCAATGAGGCTGGGGAGAGGTCTCAAGCACAGGAGATATAAAGTGAGGCTAAGGGAGCTGGGACTGTTTAGCCTGGAGAAGAGGAGATTCAGGGGAGACCTAATTTCTGTCTACAACCACCTGAGGGGTAGCTGTAGCCAGGAGGGGGTTGGTCTCTTCTCCCAGGCAACCAGCACCAGAACAAGAGGACACAGTCTCAAGCTGCACCAGGGGAGGTTTAGACTGGATGTTAGGAAGAAGTTCTATACAGAGAGAGTGATTGCCCATTGGAATGAGCTCCCCAGGGAGGTGGTGGAGTCACCATCCCTGGAGGTGTTAAAAAAAAGAATTGGATGTGGCACTTGGTGCTATGGTCTAGTAGGCATGAGGTCTTGGGTGAAAGGTTGGACTTGATGATCTTTGAGGTCTTTTCCAACCACATTGATTCTATGATTCTATGATTCATACACATTGATTTTTGTGGAACCTCTTGTGTTCCAGTTTGTGTCCACTGCTGCTTGTCCTGTCAGTGGGCATCACTGAGAAGAGTCTGGCTCCATCCTGCTGATACTCACCCTTCAGATATTTATAAGCATTAATTAAATCCTCTCTCAGCCTCCTCTTCTCCAGGTTAAATGGACCCAGGTCTCTCAGCTTTTCCAGCCCTTTCCTGGAAAGATGGTCTAACCCCCTCATCATCTTAGTGGGTTTCCACTGGACTCTCTAATAGTTTCGTGTCATTTCTGAACTGTGGAGCCCAGAACTGTATGCAGTATTCCAGATGAAGCTTCACCAGAGCAGGGCAAAGGGGGAGGAAAATCTTCCTTGGTATGCTGGTCACACTCTTCTTAATGCACCCCAGGGTAGCTTCTATCTTCTTGGCTGTAGGCTCATGGTCAGCCTGTTGTCCATGAGGATTCTCAGGTCCTTTTCCTGACAGCTGCTCTCTGTAAGGTCAGTCCCCAGACTATTGGTGCATGGGGCTCTTCTCTAAATGCAGGACTCTACATTTATCCTTGTTGAATTTCATTAGGTTTTTCTGCATCTAGCTCTCCATTTTGTCTGGGTCATGCTGAATGTCATCACAGCTTTCTGGCATGTTCAGCCACTCCTCCCAGCTTTGTATTGTCAGCAAACTTGCTGAGGGTATGCTCTGGCCTGAGAGAGAAAAGGTTTCCTGATGGCAGTTTGCACAACATATGTGCAATATTCTTGCAGTCTATTGACTTCCTGGCCTGGAGATGAAATTAGTTAGTTATTGTGAATCACTGTGCCTAATTGTTCCCCCAGACACTTGTCTATTGCTTTTTGAACCTATAACATATCTTGTCGTCAGCAATGCATTGTGGCTGTGCATTTCAGAGCTGAATTACATGATATATGCAAATTGAATTCTGGAGCCCCTATTACAGGAGGAATATGGAGGTGCTGGAAGTGTCCAGAGAAGGGCCATGAGGATGATCAGAGGGCTGGAGCACCTCTCCTCTGAGGACAGACTGAAGGAGTTGGGGCTGTTCAGTCTGGAGAAGAGAAGGCTCCCAGGTGACCTCATTGTGGCCTTCCAGTATCTGAAGGGGGCCTCCAAGAAGGCTGGGGAGGGACTTTTCAGGACATCAGGTAGTGATAGGACTAGGGGGAATGGAATGAAGCTGGAGGTGGGGAGATTCAGGCCAGATGTGAGGAGGAAGTTCTTCACCGTGAGAGTGGTCAAGCCCTGGAATGGGTTATCCAGGGAGGTGGTTGAGGCCCCATCCCTGGAAGTGTTTAAGCCCAGGCTGGATGAGGCTCTTCCAGCCTGATCTAGTGTAGAGTGTCCCTGCCCATGGCAGGGGGGTTCGAACCAGATGATCCTTGTGGTCCCTTCCAACCCTGACTGATACTATGATACTATGATTCTTCCTTCTGCTGCCTGATAATAATTTTATTTTGGTTTACAAGACAAGGCATAGTTTATGTAGTTTATCTGTTATTTTTGCATGCTGTGCATTTATAGAGTCAAACTTTTTGACTGTTTTCCCTCATTTTAACAATATTTCCTTGTAATTAATTGCCAGCTGAAATGCTACTTATGTTCTTCTTTATTTCTTTCCTTTCTTCTAAATAGATATTGAGGCATTTATACTTACACTGTGTAATAAAAGAATGAAAAGTGTTCTGTGGTGATGCTTAAACTGTAATAAATATTGAAGAATGCTGTTAGGGCCGAAAAATTCACATGATATAGAAATGATTTGTGCTTTGGGGTTAGTTAGGTCAAAACCAAAGCCAGCCTTTAAAATTATTATCTGCCTAAGTTCTATTGAGAATCTCAGACTTCATTTCCATCAGTCTTATGTTAAATTTTTATCTTATTGAAGAAATTGAACTGTATGCCAGCATGATGTATTTAAAGTTCACAAAGGATGTTACGGCACAGGAATACATAATAATTCTGCTATGTGCCTTAGAATATTATTGAGGATTTTAATGTCTTCATTTTTATGATTTATTCTCACATTAACAGGTAATCCCTGTTTTTCATTTTATATTTCTTCCTAATTTTTATGAGAGCTCTAGGTCACAGAGCACTCAACTTTCTCCTCTTTCGGATTGTTTTAAGACTTTTTAACCTTTGTGATTTTAAAGAGGAATTTACTTTCCTATATTTACACAATAGGAAAAGAAAATACATTACCATTTTGACCTACAAACGTTGAATTTTCATATTCATTAGTTTACCTCCTGGATGTTAGCATGCTTTTTCTACTGGCCTCAAAAAGAATCCTGTTTAGGCAACTTCTTCTCTGGAGACTTTCAAGACCCATCTGGATGTGTTCCTGTGTGACCTGTACTAGATTCTATGGTCCTGCTCTGGCAGAGGGGTTGGACTTGATGATCTTTGAAGGTCCCTGCTAACACCTTATGATCCTATGAACTATTGACAGATAATTTCACAATCTAATAGGCAATGACTCGCTGATGTGTGAACTTGCTCCTGGCTTTACCTGTCAGTCCCTGGATTTTATCACTTTAATTTATTACATTGAAAAATTTTATCTCTCACTGAATGCTTGCAGATACTGGCAAAGACCTTCATAAAGGTAGTCATAAAGTTACACATCTGTTTTAACAGTAGAGATATTAAGGTATATCTATTACTCTTTAGTTTTCCTCCAGTTTTATGAGACAGCCTTTACCTTGCAATAGCCTCTTTGGTCTCAGTGACACCTCTTTCAAAGCCCCAACTTAGAAAAGAAGTTTAGTACCTGAAGAGTTAATTGTTGAGCTTAATCAAATGCCTAATGATGTGAAACTTCTATCAATAAAGACAACATATTTGGGGACTCATCTCTTGTAAAGCTTGTGGCAGTTTAGGCTGGGTGCTTTCTGTTACTGCCACACAAGTCGCATCTCCAGGGCATGAAGTGTCCAGCCCAGAAGGTGGACGCAGGATACAATGTATTTCATACCCATAATATACTGTGTCCTGTAAGTCCATCTGCAAAGTCATTCTCTTCCTCTTTCTTCCCTCTCTCTTCTCATGAGAGATGCTCCCTATTGGGTAATGGTGGGGCTTTTGGGTGTGCTGTAGGGGATTCTGTATGCTTTGGGTTTCTTTTGTCACTATGCTTGCAGCTTTCTGTAAAACACTAATTGCTTTTCCATTTAAGCTTTCCATCACTTCTGCAATCCATTTGTGTGAGTGTTATTCTTTTGTCCCTCTCAGGGGCAAGAGAGGATCTGCCTGGCCTCAAACCAGGGCAGTCATACTCTTTGTAATTGGATATTTTTAATTTATTTGAGTTGCTAGATAGTGAATCATTAATGACTTCTGGGTGTCTTCAGTTTAGCATTTTTAATGTTATTAAACACTTCTGTCAGTCTTAATAACAATAACAATATAATAATAATAATAATAATAATAATAATAATAATAATAATAAAGGAACCTCTGTTTTGTGCTTTGATGATCTCTGAAGACTTTCTTTGATATCAGTACAGGCATGTGTCATAATTGTTTATATGTCCAGTGATCTGTGCTGTAGAATTATGTTGCTGAGTTTTGTTTTGGTTTGATTTGGTGGTTGGGGCCCCATCCCTGGAGGTGTTTAAGACCAGACTGGATGAGGCTCTGGCCAGCCTGATCTAGTGTGGGGTGTCCCTGCCCATGGCAGGGGGGTTGGAACCAGATGATCCTTGTGGTCCCTTCCAACCCTGACTGATTCTATGATTCTATGATTTTTGTTAAAAAGAGGGAAAACAAAAAGCGATGGCAAAGAACTTGGCCTCCACAGGGTGAGAGCCATCTGTCTGTAATCTGTACTGATTGTTTACATTTCCTTTGGAATTTGTCCTTTGTACATATAGGCTGAGCCCTTCCCACAGAATACCATGAGAACTGATGCTTTCTAGAACCTTCTCAATGGTGCCATGTTTGGCAGTGCAAATGAGGTTGTGTGCAACAGCCCTGAGATTTCTTATGACAGAATGTCTCAAAGGGTAAGATTTGTTACTGCAGACCCTCTGCAGGGACTGAGGTTTTTCATAGCAAAGTTTAAATGAGCTCCTATTTTTGATAGTCATTTAATAGTGTATTTGACCATTGGAGCCTTGGTGCTTATTACTGCAGTGATGACAGGTTTTAATGTCATCTTAATTTTACCTCATAGTCTGTGTATTCCAAAAGTAAAGAGATGAAAACAGAAAAAATAAAAGCTCTGTGAAACTTCTTCAAGTGTTAGAGATACACTACCAAACATATCACTTTGCAACTGGACAATGTCAGACTCCTTGAGGACAAAGCTGTATAGTTTGATAGAAAATACATGGATGATGTAGCACAGTACCTTTCAAACTCTGTGGAAAATAAAGCTATCATTCTTTGTTGTGGTTGTTTGGTCCTGTTGGCACCTCATGCTGCCTCCATTTTTCTGCCCTGCACCAATGCTGCTCTTGCCATTCAATGGGCGAGTGCTGCAGATGCCTTTCCTCCCCTCAGGGTGCTTCCCTTGGGCAGGGGGGTGGTGGGTGCCAAGGAACCCCCTCCTTGCAGCCCCCACCACAGGGAGGGATGAAGCCAGAGATGAAGTTGGGGCCGCCCTGCCACCAGCGGCTCTGTCTAGCACTGCCAGTGTGTGCCTGCTGGTTCCCATCAAGGCCAGTATCAGAACAAGAGGACACAGTCTCAGGCTGCACCAGGGCAGGTTTAGACTGGATCTTAGGAAGAAGTTCTATACAGAGAGAGTGATTGCCCATTGGAATCGGCTACCTGTGGAGGTGGTGGAGTCACCTTCATTGGAGGTGTTCAGGAGGAGACTTGATGGGGTGCTTGGCTGCATGGTTTAGTTGTTTAGGTGGGTTGGATTGGTTGATGGGTTGGATGTGATGATCTTGAAGGTCTCTTTCAACCTGGTGTATTATTATATTATTGTATTTTATTGCTTCTTTTACTTATGTTACTGTTCACTTTCCTAAGCAATAATGAAAGATGACCATGTCTTTTTCATCATTATGATAATTTGAAAGTGTCACAAATAGCCACACAGGCTGTTTTCAGCTTCTCAAAGAATCCATCCAGCAAAAGTGTTGCACCTTGTCAGTTAGACTAAATAACAGGAAAGTTGGCTTGGCTTTAGAGCCCCTGGCCACCCACACAGTGTAAAATTTCATCTTCTTCAAATAGTGGTCATCTGCACTCACTGTTCAAAACACCTTTCAGAATATGGCAGACATTATTGCCTCTTTTTGCTTTTTGCAGCTCAGGAAGGACCCATTATCATGAAATGTGAGACACTTAAAGAGACATTGTTAAGAAGGTGTTAAGTACTGGTGATATCGATTTCTCTGCTGAGAAAAAGAGGTGACTAATGGAATATGATCCTTTGTAAGGGATAGATGAAAAATCAAAAATAATGATTCATATTTGGAGTCCCTAATGGAAAATACACAAGCAAGGGCTACCAAGGCTCTTAAATTTCTCCAACCAATGCTTAGTTACATCAGGTAAATTCTCTTCTATGCTTAACAGCCCTCCTCTGCTGTCTGAGCTGGGAACAGAATATTTAGAACCAAAAACCATCTATGCTTTATTTGTCTAATATTATATGCACTTATGAGCAGAAATGCTTTCGTGTTTTAAAGTGGAGCATTTAAGCACTTTAAGAAAACATAATTCAGCAGAGCATTACTGGTTTATGCAGTGAAACAAGAAAGAAAAATGCATGAATTTTGTTTCTCAAAATAAAAATGCTTTCAAGTTTATATTCAGGCTGAAACAGCTAGCAAGCAGAATGGCTCTTTTGTTTTAACAGCTCTAGTAAGAGCAGCAGCACCCATCCTCACAGTTTTTAGTGAAGGAAAAACCTCAAAGAGTCTGCAAAACAGTGATGTTAATTATTACTTCACTAATAGAATCATTTAGGTTGGAAAATACCTGTAATATCACTGAGTCCAAGCATAAACCCAGCGCTTATGACCACTCACTATGTGCTACATCTACATATCTCTTAAATATCTCCAGGGTAAGAGACTCCATTTCCCTGGACAGCCTCTTCAAAAGCAGTAGGAAAGCTGAAAAATATTATTTAGGTTGATAACTGCACATCCATGTAATTTCCAAGTGTATTGACTCTGGGTGACATGATGATAAAGCATATAGAATAGAATAGAATAGAATAGAATAGAATAGAATAGAATAGAATAGAATAGAATAGAATAGAATAGACCAGGTTGGAAGAGACCATCAAGATCATTGCATCCAACCTATCATCCAACACCACCTAATCAACTAAATCATGCATCCAAGCATCCTATCAAGTCTCCTCCAGTGATGGTGACTTAACCACCTCCCCAGGCAGCCCATTCCAATGGGCAATCACTCTGTGTAGAATTTCTTCCTAACCTCCAGCCTAAACCTCCTCTGGTGCAGCTTGAGACTGTCCTCTTGTTCTGGTGCTGGTTGCCTGGGAGAAGAGACCAACCTCTGCCTGTCTACAGCCTCCCCTCAGGAAGCTGTAGAGAGCAATAAGGTCTCCCCTGAATCTCCTTGTCACTTGGTAATATTTAAGTAACTACCACCTAGTGCAGAACAAGCTATTCTCTTCCAAGACAGTTCAGAGATACTCATAAATTTCAGAATCTATCAATAGCTTAGAAAACTGCTCACTACATCCCTAGGTAGAGCCTACTTCATTCATTTACGTCCCTTCTGCCCTGCCAGGAAGGCTGTTTTCTGAGTAACATGTGAGAGAGTAGGAGTCTGATACCTATATATAAAAATTGAACAATCTGTAATTAAAGTGCTGAGGGAAGGTGGGAAGTCAACAAAACCCAGAACAATGAGCCTTAACTGAATAGAAAATCATTAGCATTGAAACTCAGTTCAGACAAACAGGTGGCTGCACAGTCCTTGGTTTTAACTTAGAACAATGTTCAGATTTAAAGTTAACCACAGAAGAGTTCCCCTATTGCTATCCAGCTTCATTAATGCCACATACCACATTTTGTAGGAGGTGAAAATGAGATCAATACTAAAGTTCCTAAAGTTTCATAGGAGTGGTATTCTTTAGTCCCTAAAGTCTGACACTGAGCCAGAGGTAAGAGAAAAATTAAGCATAAGTTTATATTTCATTTGGTCTCAAGAGAAAACAGTTACATCACTGTAGCAGTTTGGGCTGGGTGCCCTCTGCTGTGTTCATATGAGGGGTGCTTCCTGTGTCCAAAAGTCCAGCCCAGAGGGTGGACACAGGAAGCCAGGTATTGCATCCCATAATTCCCTGCACCTCTATAAGATCTTGGCATGGGGTCTGGCACTTTCTTGTTCTTCCCTCGCCGCCACCCAGTAACTGGGGAGAGATGTCTCCCAGCCTTGGGGCCTGGCTAGGTCCAAGGCCGGGGGGATGGGCAGCCTCAGATCTGGCCAATGAGCCACACCTCCAGTGATGGTGACTCCACCACCTCCCTGGGCAGCACATTCCAATGGCCAGTCACTCTTTCTCTGAAGAACTTCTTCCTAACATCCAGCCTAAACCTCTCCTGGTGTAGCTTGAGACTGTGTCCTCTTGTTCTGGTGCTGGTTGCTTGGGAGAAGAGACCAACCCCCACCTGGCTACAACCTCCCTTCAGGTACTTGTAGAGAGCAATAAGGTCTCCCCTGAGCCGCCTCTTCTCCAGGCTAAGCAACCCCAGCTCCCTCAAGCTCTCCTCATAGGGCTGGGCTCCAAACCCCTCCCAAGCTTTGTTGCCCTTCTCTGAACACATTCCAGCAACTCAACATCTTTCCTAAACTGAGGGGACCTCAGAACTGGACACAGGACTCAAGGTGTGGCCTAACCAGTGCTGAGTACAGGGGCAGAATGAATTCCCTGCTCCTGCTGGCCACACTGTTCCTGATGTTCCTGTTCTTTCATAAAGGGAGACCTGCCAATGAAATGCACAATTTCAACACCTGTTATTATTATAATGCTCTAATAAATGTAATAACAGAGTAGGTGCCACTTCATGCCTTTCACCAGAGTTCAAGAGTTGTACACAAAAAGCTAAGAACTTTCTGGATATTTAACTGGAAGTAAACTAATATCAGAGTTCTGCTGTATTCACAGGCACAGTACAGAGTTTCCTCAAGCTGGCAGTTTGTGTGCCGCTTGCTAAATTTTAAGGCATTCGAAGGTTACTACCTTTGCTTGCAATATGGCATGTTTGAAACCACATTTTCTACAACAGCTGTGATCTTTTTTTTATTTTATTTTATTTTTCTTCTGAATATTCAGCTCGTGGCAATTGCACAGTTGAAACATGGGCATCTCTGGTGGGTAGGAGTCCTGCCAGAACAGGAGGTAGAAGCCAGAGTGTTTCCCAGGGAGAGCCCAACACCCCTGATCTGCAGCCACAGGTGCTCCAGACCACATGAAGCAGCCCCAACATGAGACTTCATCAGACAGTGTGTGAAGTATTTCAGGGGTCCGACCCAGAGGGCAGGTACCAAAAAAAAAAATCCCACAAGGAAACACTCAGTAAAAGCATGGTCAGGTTGCAACACTGCAGAGTGCACAAGGTTGTCACAAAGGGCAGTTCATTGTGTTGTATTGCAGACAGAAGACAACTGAAGAAGAGCTTTGACATACTGAGGGCTTCTTGGATCAGATGTGGAGCCCTGCACTGCATCTCTTTACCATATTGTCTGTGTGAAGAGCAGGTGAGGCCATCAGCATCAGTCTCAGACCCAGCCCTCTGCTGCCTTCCACAGGCATGGACATCTTGCCATGAGAACTTGAAGAGCCTTTATTTGTCCAACTACTAGCTATCCACTATGTGTGCTAGGGGTTTGTATCCCCAGTAACATCCTTTTGAGCCCACTTGACAGTGCAGAAATGTGTTAGTTACACCAGTCTGAACACTGATGGATCCTTTGGTTTGGTGATGCTTTGCAGTGCTGCATTACATACATTACTGCAGTACCTAATCCTGTGTTCTTAGCTATAGTATCGATTTTTGTCATTGAGAATGACCAGTTTTGATGGCAAAAAAAAATAATTACTTCTGTGAAAACACACACAAATTCCTTCAGTGCCATCAGGAGTGTATGACATTTCTGGCTTGCTCATGGGCGTTTGCATGGTGAGGTTCCACTGTGCTTGTAGCATTTCTATTAAGGTGGTGTTGAGGAGGGAGGAAATGGTTTCCATCTCTCCTATAACAAATCATTCTGATTACTGAAGATGTCAGTGTTATTGAAGATTCTGAGTAGAATGAGTTCTGCACAAGCTGAAGTAAATCCAACCTTTTTCCCCCCCCTCCTTCCTTAATGAATAGCTTTTCCTTTTCTGAGATAAACAATGTTGTGGTGTCAAAGGTATTTCTTCTAAAGAGAAAAATAGTGTAGGGAAGTATCTCCTGTGTCTCTTTATTTGTTGAGGGGAAAAAAAAAAGACAAAAAGTTATGCTAACACTCTGAGTCACTTGTTTTATTTGAAAGCCACACTGCCTGGTAAATCTCGGGATGTATCTTCCTTTGCGATACATTTCAAAGCTGGGTTTAGTCTGTATTCAGTATCACATAAAAACTTTCTTCTTACTCTTAGTGTGTCATTTTGTAGAGTTAATTATGTTTGCTTTATTCTCAGAACAAAATAGAGTCATTCATCTCTAGGAGAAAGGTCTTCATGATGGTCCTGCATTCACTGAGGACATTGAGATTTTAAACACGTTTAGCTCAGAGATTAATGCTATACAGAAGCGATAAAGAATCCTACACCTGGAGCACATTATGGAGAACATCCTTCTCCAATTTCCCAGAGTCATACCTTGTTCTGGCAGCTTCATTTTCCCCATCAGTCACAGGCAGAATGTGAAGTTAAAAAGCAAATAGCGAGCTGAAAGGATGACTTAGATCCTGCACCGTTCAGCATAGCAACACTGGGGTCTGGGTAGCTGCTGAAAGGGTTGAGACTTTAATCTCTAAACTGGCTAACTTGGCTTTCTCTGTAGTGTGGACACTGAGCAAGAGAGCCAACCAGTGACAAGAAAATGCTGCAGGCATCAGCAGGTGAGATGGCCTCAAATGCTTTTGAGCTGAATACTTTGACAATGTTAAAATTTGAGGGGCAGTTTGAAAGTCAAAGCCTGAATTTAGTCTGGAGCCCAATGTCTTTCTAAAACAGAGCAAGCTAATTTGCCTCACCTAATGCAGAGGAGAACAGCAGTGGCAGAGGCAGCTGCCTGTTCAGTATCACAGTATCACTAAGGTTGGAAGAGGCCTCGAAGATCATTGAGTCCAACCTGTCACCACAGACCCCATGACTAGACCATGGCACCAAGTTCCTGAGTGGTACATCACTGCACAGTCCTCCAGACAGTAATTGGAGTAGGTCTTGCTCCATGGGGCTCTGTCAGTTTAATTAATTTTGGTTATGGACACGTGCAAAATTCCTACCCTGTTGTCCCCAAAACTGTGACGTGCCAATTCACAGAAACCACTCAGTTCAGTTACTTCCTTCTTTGAGTGAAGAATGAATAATTCCAGCCTTAATCACAAACATTTTTGGATGTATCTAGCCCCAAGGCTTGGCATGTGAATATACCTCTCACCCAGCAATATGCTCTCCTATTGCTAGGGAACAAATGCCCATCAAGTACAATCAAGTTACATTAAAATTCAGTTAGATTTGCAAAGGTGATTTCAACACCAAAACCATCAATTTAACCAGGGTAAGATGAAATAAACATTAAAAGAACTCAAATAAAAGTTATAAAAGTAAAAAAATTATAAGAAGAGAAATTGTGAATAAATTATTCCTCCTATGTTAGGAGGTGAATGGACCAGTGGTGGTAAGTAGTTACCAAAAATGGACCCAAAACATCCAGTGCAGGGTAAATCCACAATAAGTGCAATCAGAAATATTCAGTACTGGAAAATGAGGGTTAAATGACAGTTGTAGTGATTACAAAATATATATGCATACTTAATGACAAAAAAATTAAATCTTTTATACACTTTAGACTTCACCTTAAGGCTTGCAATTTTCATTCCTGTAATATAATCCCAGCCTGAGATATTGCCAAAGGCTTGGGCCAAAATTTCATAGTTTCATAGTTTCAGTTAGGGTTGGAAGGGACCACAAGGATCATCTAGTTCCAACCCCCCTGCCATGGGCAGGGACACTCTACCCTAGATCAGGCTGGACAGAGCCTCATCCAGCCTGGTCCTAAACACCTCAAGGGACGGGGCCTCAACCACCTCCCTGGACAACCCATTCCAGGCCTTCACCACCCTCACGGTGAAGAACTTCCTCCTCATGTCCAGCCTGAATCTCCCCACCTCCAGCTTCATTCCATTCCCCCTACTCCTATCACTCCCTGATAGCCTGAAAAGGCCCTCCCCAGCCTTCTTGTAGGCCCCCTTCAGATACTGGAAGGCCACAATGAGGTCACCTCGGAGCCTTCTCTTCTCCAGACTGAACAGCCCCAACTCCTTCAGTCTGTCCTCACAGGAGAGGTGCTCCAGCCCTCTGATCATCCTCGTGGCCCTTCTCTGGACACGCTCCAGCACCTCCAGATGCCTCTTGGAATAGGGGCTCCAGAACTGGACGCAGTACTCCAGGTGGGGTCTCACCAGAGTTGAGTAGAGGGGGAGAATCACCTCCCTTGACCTGCTGTGAAACCCTTAATTGCTTTAGAGAACAGCCCTCATTATTTATGTGTATTTACATAGAGAGTTGTTGATTATGTACAGAAATGAACACACAATACTAAATTTAATAGTTTGTTTTCCTGATCTCTAAACTTTACTTGGTCCATAGCAATTACATTTCTCACCAGCAAGTATAGTTTCTTAGGTTAATTGTTTCTGTGGGAGTTCTACATAGTAGTTTCAGCTTTGGTTAAAATAGATGAAGTGCCTTGCATTGGAGCAAAGCTTCCAGCACACTTTCACATTTAATTTATTTTACAATACAATACAATAATAAGCCAGGTTGGAAGAGACCTTCAAGATCATCACGTCCAACCTATCAGCCAATCCAACCCACCTAAACAACTAGACCATGGCACCAAGCACCCCATCAAGTCTTCTCCTGAACACCTCCAATGACGGTGACTCCACCACCTCCCTGGGCAGCACATTCCAGTGGGCAATCACTCTCTCGGTATAGAACTTCTTCCTAACATCCAGCCTAAACCTCCCCTGGTGCAGCTTGGGACTGTGTCCTCTTGTTCTGGTGCTGGTTGCCTGGGAGAAGAGACCAACCTCCGCCTGTCCACAACCTCCCTTCAGGTAGTTGTAGAGAGCAAGAAGGTCACCCTTGAGTCTCCTCTTCTCCAGGCTAAGCAACCCCAGCTCCCTCAGCCTCTCCTCACAGGGCTTGTGTTCCAAACCCCTCACCAACTTTGTTGCCCTTCTCTGGACACGTTCCAGCAAGTCAACATCCTTCCTAAACTGAGGGGCCCAGAACTGGACACAGTACTCTAGGTGTGGCCTAACCAGTACAGTGTCCAGGGGCAGAATGACCTCCCTGCTCCTGCTGGCCACACTGTTCCTGATGCAGGCCAGGATACCATTGGCCCTCTTGGCTGCCTGGGCACACTGCAGGCTCATGTTCAGCCTACAATCAACCAGCACCCCCAGGTCCCTCTCTGCCTGGCTGCTCTCCAGCCACTCTGACCCCAGCCTGTAGCACTGCCTGGGGTTGCTGTGGCCAATGTGCAGAACCCAGCACTTGGATGTGTTCAATCTCATGCCGTTGGATTCTGCCCATCTGTCCAGCCTGTCGAGGTCCCTCTGCAAAGCCTCTCTGCCCTCCAGCAGATCAACTCCTGCCCCCAGCTTGGTGTCGTCCGCAAATTTACTGATGATGGACTCAATGCCCTCATCCAGATCATCAATAAAGATATTAAAGAGCATGGGGCCCAGCACTGATCCCTGGGGCACACCACTAGCGACTGGCCACCAGCTGGATGTGGCACCATTCACCACCACTCTCTGGGCTCGGTCCTCCAGCCACTTCCTAACCCAATGCAGTGTGTTCCTGTCCAAGCCATGGGCTGCCAGCTTGGCCAGGAGTTTGCTGTGGGGGACAGTGTCAAAGACCTTGCTGAGGTCCAGGTAGACCACATCCACAGGCCTCCCCACATCCACCAGGCGGGTCACCTGATCATAGAAGGAGATCAGGTTGGTCAGGCAGGACCTGCCCTTCCTAAATCCATGCTGGCTAGGCCTGATCCCTTGGCCATCCTGGAAGTGCTGTGTGATTGCATTTTTGTAGAGGAATAGCTTAATTCCCAAATTCCATTGTTTCTCCTTGGAGCTCCTCTCAAACTGATCCTTTACATAGTTTTGGAGATCTTGCAGCACTAACAAAAATAATGTAAGAGCAGCTTCCTTCCATCATTTGGGTAAATAATCTGCAAAACACTACCTGCTTCCTTCAAAATTTTAATGGGATGAAGAAGCCTGGGAGAAAGCTCTGTCCAAAATTGCAGCTACATCATTCTGTCCTCCACATTTCTGGACCAGATCAGTCTCCAAGACACTGGCTACATCCTTTTCTTCTTCCAAAGGTTTTGTTTTGATGACAGTATCCCTCTGGTTTTGATTTCAGTGCAAGAAATCATGAATGTACAGAGCTCTCTTCTTGCTTGTCTGGTTACATCTGTTTCTTCTGTTACCTTTGGGAAAAGAAACAAGAAAAACTTTTCTCTCAAGAAAAACTTTTGTCTTAGATCTATGCAATCTGATCTTTTCATCCTACATCTTCTTATCTTTCTGATTTTATATCATGTTCTCATCAAACTCCTTATCATTTACAGATGGGAATTTTCTTGGCTGCTGTTGTATCAGATAACTGACCTCTGAGAATTCCACTTGCAAGAGCTTTGAGTTGCACATTTTGGTTTATCTGGGTAAATGCACTGACCACCTTTGTTCTAATGTCTTTATTTTAGGTAAACCAAGTAGCTTTCCTCCTATCAGTGACTTTTAGTACACTAACAGGTTAAACCCTTAGAATGGTCTCACCTACCTGTTTCCCTACAACACAGAAGTGAGAGAAATGTAACACACACAGAGAAATTCTGGATTGAGAGAGAGTTGAGAGAAAAAGTTTAAATGGACAAAACAGATAATAATAATACAATATACAATCACCTTAGCTAACAATGCACAATTACCTTAGCTTAACCTACTTGCAGAATTATTTGACTAGATTAAATTAATGAAGTGGGAATTACAAGAATATAGTTATCTTTATTTTTCCCAAAAGTCCCACCCCAAAATTAGGTATAAAACTTATTAGATTATTTACAGGATCTATTCAGTCACAAATTCTACCAGGAGGCTTATGGGCAACATTAGTACAATTTAGAGAATTCACAAAATGGAAAAGGCTAAGCACAAAATAGCTTTAACCCACTTATAAAATCAGCGGCAAGCCAGGACCTTGGGAAAGCAGACGAGAATGCCAGGTTGTACTCATGAGAGTGGAGCAGGACTTTGGCATCGGTCCCTAGGTCTCTCGTCAGTTACAGGCTCCAGAAACTGCAGGTTTTATAAACCAATTTGTGGACAACACTGCACAATTCAAAGGATAAGGGACACACCAGAATAAAGTGTCTGTAGACACAGCTGCTATGAGGGAAAACTTGTGAGCAGCAGCACTGTCTGAAAAGTGTGAGAAAGCCGCAGCTTCACGGCAGGCAGGGTTGCTTCACGGCAGGCAGGGTTGCTCCACAGCAGGCAGGGAGTAGGACCCCAAGGACCGCAGGTCTGGGGCGAAGCCAGGTCTGAGTGGAGCGAGCAAGATGAGGGCGAGAGAGAGCAAGGGCGAGAGTGAGAGCACGAGCAAGAGTGAGAGCACGAGCAGGAGCCCTGACCACTTTCTGGCCACTCTATTTAAGGTGTTTCTAGACAAAGTGTCCAAGGCCAGTGTATAATGAGCACAAACTACACTGCTTATCATAATCAGCGGACTTCCCCATTGGGGAAGAAACCTCCACCCTGGTGGGAACAATGGGCACTAATTACCTGTCCCCAGGTGAAGGGGAAGGCAATTTTGCACCTTGGAAGGCAATTTTGTGCCTTTGTCTTTCCCCATTCAAACCTCCGCTGATGGAGAAGGGGGAAGGGAGGTTTGGAGCACACCACAACACAGAAAAGGTGCAGTGAAATGATGGGAAGGGAAAACCAAACCAGCATAATATAGAAAACCAAAGCCATCATACTACTCTACTCCCACCCATATTGCCACCATGCCTGTAGAAAAGAGCCAACAATCTAAACCCTGGAACCCAAAAGCACCAACCAGAACAGGAAGCCTCTCCTGCTGCAATTTGAACTTCAAGCCCCAAAATAGTTTGTTCCAGCCAGCACTTTCATTTTGAAACTGGCATGATAGCAGCATGGTATGAATAACAGCAGCAAATACTCAACTTAACCCATGACAGGTATGTATTTTGTATTTCATTCTCCATCCCAGCAGATCTTCAAGAGATGTAAAAAATCGAGTTAATCTTTCAGGACCTCACAAGATATTATGGAGCTCCATCCTTGTAACTATGTATTTCACTGGAACAGGAAAACACCAGGTTTGTACATGAAAAAGGGGACTCTCTATTACCAATGTCACAGGCAATCTTGTCCCTCACACAACACTTTCAGAAACTTTCCTGGTGTAAATTCCTATTATTTTTAAACTGAAGAAATATCTGAACCTAAAATTACACTCTAGTTAAAACTCATATATGTCACTATGTGTCATGTATATGTCATATATGTCACTATATTTAGCCTGGAAAAGAGGAGGCTCAGGGGATACCTTATTGCTCTCTACAACTACCTGAAGGGAGGTTGTGGACAGGTGGGGACTGGTTTCCCAGGCAACTAGCACCAGAACAAGAGGCCACAGTCTCAAGCTGTGCTGGGGAGGTTTAGGCTGGATGTTAGGAAGAAATTCATCATAAAGAGAGTGATTGCCCATTGGAATGGGCTGCCTGAGGAGGTGGTGGAGTTGCCACCACTGGGGCTGTTTAGGAGGAGACTTGATGGGGCACTTGGTGCCATGGTTTATTTGATTAGATAGTGTTGGATGATGTATTTGACACGATGATCTAGAAGGTCTCTTCCAACCTGGTTCGGTTCGGTTCGGTTCTATTCTATTCTATTCTATTCTATTCTATTCTATTCTATTCTATTCTATTCTATTCTATTCTATTCTATATGCACAAGCCCTATGAGGAGAGACTGAGGGAGCTGGGTTGTTTAGCCTGGAGAAGAGGAGGCTCAGGGGAGACCTTATTGCTGTCTACAACTACCTGAAGGGAGGCTGTAGATAGGCAAAGTTTAGTCTCTTCTTTCAGGCAACCAGCACCAGAAAAAGAGGACACAGTCTCAAGGTGTGCCAGGGGAGGTTTAGTCTGGAGGTTAGGAAGAAGTTCTACAGAGAGAGAGAGATTGCCCATTGGAATGTGCTGCCTGGGGAGGTGGTGGAGATTCCATCATTGGAGGTGTTCAAGAGGAGACTTGATAGGGTGCTTGGTTGCATGGTTTAGTTGATTAGGTGGTGTTGGATAATAGGTTGGACACAATGATCTTGAAGGTCTTTGTGTTTCTGACAGAGATCTATTTGTAATGTAGTGCAGCTCTACTAGTAGAGTGCACAAAAAAGACCAAAAAAATCAAGTGGACTCTAAGTATATATTTTTTTATTTCTGCCTATGCATGACTATTTTTTTCACTACTCAAAATTGACTATAAAAGATAAAATGAATTAATACCTGTAAAAGATAAATAGGCAGTTCTGCTTAACAAAGACATTCAGAGTTTTCAGTTAATTCCCCATACACAGTGACTTAGCTTCAAAATATGTGGTATGAATCTGATGCCACTTTGGGGAGGCAGAATAAATTTTATGCACTACGAAACACGATACTGGATGAACCAGGGCCAGGCAAAAATGCACAGAACATTCAATTTCCAGAAGCCTTCCTGAAAAAAAAATCAAAAAGGGAAAAAAAATCTTTTAAAATATGGTATAAGAAGCATTTGGTTCTGTATTGTACTGTTTTGTACCGTATTGTACTGTATTGTACTGTATTGTACTGTATTGTACTGTATTTAGGTGGGTTGGATTGGTTGATGGGTTGGACGCGATGATCTTGAAGGTCTCTTCCAACCTGTTGTATTGTATTATTGTATTGTATTGTTAAGTAACAATTTTACTCTTTCTTAACCATATTTTGAATAGAGTCTAGGTTTTGGTTTAGACAAAATCAAGTTGCTGACATACTCAGACATTACCTAGAGAAACACCTTCACACCTCTGCATGCTGATGCCTGGGCATTTTGAGAGAAAGGTGAGGGCCTGAGGATGAAGCAGGCAAAGGGCCAAGCTGGCAGACAGATAATCTTTATTAAAGGCACCAGAAGGAAGGAGGGAAAGAGTTTTCAGGCACATCAGAAAATGGCTGATTTTCTTTTTTAAAATATTGATAAGGATTTAACCCAGAGAGAGGTAAGTAGAGAACAGTAGGCTTAGAAACCCTTTTCAGGACAGTGTGTCTGCCAAAAGTGGCAGAATGAGCCCAGCAGAGACCAGATAGAAGCCAGTGATTGACTACTGCAGCAGCAAATGGCATTTTTGGGCTTTGGGCACGTCTTAGATGTGAATGCTGTCCATGTACAGAGCAAAATATCTCTAAGATGTTTTTTCCTGATGATCCTCTGGGCTCTTATAACACTGAAATCTTCATGTCTTTAAGTTAGATTAAAATTAAGAAGAAATAGATGCTTTAAGAATTCTGTCAAAATGGTTAACCCCAAAGTTCTTAAAAAATACTGAGAGAATCACAGAATCACCAAGATTGGAAGAGACCTCAAAGATCATCAAGTCCAACCTGTCACCACAGACCTCATGACTAAACCAAAGTGCCACGTGCCATCCTCTTTTGAACACCTCCAGGGACGTTGACTCCACCACCTCCCCGGTAGCACATTCCAAGGACTAACAACTCTCTCAGTGAAGAGCCTCTCTCACCTTGAGCCTAAACTTCCCCTGGTGCAGCTTGAGACTGTGTCCTCTTATTCTGGTGCTGGTTGCCTGGGAGAAGAGACCAACCCCCTCCTGTCTACAACCTCCCTTCAGGTAGTTGTAGAGAGCAATGAGGTCTCCCCTGAGCCTCCTCTTCTCCAGGCTAAACGATCCCAGCTCTCTGAGGCTCTCCTCACAGGGCTGTGCTCAAGGCCTCTCCCCAGCCTCGTTGCCCTTCTCTGGACACGTTCAAGTGTCTCAATGTCCTTCTTAAACTGAGGGGCCCAGAACTGGACACAGGACTCAAGGTGTGGCCTACCCAATGCTGAGTACAGGGGCAATGACTTCCCAGGTTGACAGGTTGGACTCGATCTTTGAGGTCTCTTACAACCTTGGTGATACAGTGATACTGTGCTGGCCACACTATTCCTGATGCATGCCAGGATGCCATTGGCCTTCTTGGCCACCTGGGCAGAAGGTAGTCTAAGGACAAATAATGCAAGTCTATATGAAAATCCCAAACTATGATGTCGTAACAGTCAAACAATGACAAGAAAAAAATTTATAACACTGAAAACAGGAGGGAGACACTGACAATGTATACTTGAACTCTACTGAACTGAATTGTACTGAATTTCACCATCCTTCATTTGTATAAGCATAGCAGTGAAATGAAATAAATGTCAAAGCCATCCTTGATGAAAACCAAGATCAATCTCCTAATTTACCACCATAGTCGACTTGACAATCATAAAAATCCTAAGTATGATCATGAGGATGTTACTCATAGTGCATCTAAGACCCTAAAAATATGGGAAGGGTATGGTTTGCCGCCATACAGGATGAAACTGGGAAATTGAAAGCCATGTTACTGGAAACATTTCTACAGAAGCCTGAACACCTAGATCTTAAGCAAAAGACTACTCTTCCCTGAGAAATGTTTCCCAGAGGAGGAGTTTGCTACCACCCTGGGAGACCCATGTTGACTGCAACAGATTGCTAAGTACCTAGCTGACTGTGCCTTATGAATTTGTAAGTACTTAGCTGATTGTACCTTATGTATGCTCATGGGATGTTTACAAAGATGGTTCTGTGCCACTGTTAGGTCTTTTCAGAAACATTTAGACTAATTGCAATCCTCCCTAAATCTCTATCATTCACTTAATAAGAAATTCAGAGTGGTCAAGAAAGTCTCTATTCCAAATTAATAATAAATATTAAAATGTGTTTTTAGAAAGCAAATAGTGTTGTATCATTACTTCTTTTTGTTCTCTATTGTACAAAATAAACAAAATTAGAAACAAAACCAGTCAGACTTTATATTCTGTCTTCAAACTTCTTGGAATGAAAAACCAGATATTTTAATCTTTTACACAAAGCATGCTCAGATTGTATTATTTTCTACCACTAAAGTGAGAAGAAGCCTTTATTTCACATTTCCTCCTAACATCTGTTTCCCAAAGCGCTACCAAGCCCCACATGTTCTGTTTATGTGTATCACACATGAACTTTGAGATCAACCAGAGCCCTCTCTGGTGCAGATGCCAAGGACAGGTCTTACTGAATGCCTCCAAAGGAGAGCTCTGTTCTCTGTGTTGACAGCAGGAGGCCGGTGCCCTGCTCATCCTTGGCACAGCTGCAAGAGCTCTGTTCAAGCCTGTGAAAAAGGAAATCTGCTTTTGAATTCTGAACTTAGACACACCCTCTTTTGAAATACCTGAGCAGTCAAATTGGCACTCACAAAGGCCCTTTTCAGCATGCCTGTTTTCAAACCAGATGATGTAACAGCAGAACTAAAAACCTTATTCAAACTCATTGTTAGGAACATATAAAAGATACTTACAGTACTTCATGCTGAAAAAAATTATTTCAAAGAAAGAAAATTAAAAACAGATGTCTAATGTTCCCAAGAAACTCACTGAAATATGCAGCTAAATGCAAGAACTCAGGAATATGTCCCAAAATCTTTTCCAAAGCTCTGGCAGATATTGGAATAAGTCTTAAGGTAAAGAAGGACCTTAGTCTAGAATTTTCTTTCTCTTTTGGAAATAACTGAAAAAGGCTTTACATCTGAGTTGTTTCTCCTGAACTATGCCTTAGATGACTCAGCTTAATCCTCTAAATGTATGATTTCCATACCTGCAGGTTACAGCCACAATTTTCTGTGGGATATGTAGTGAATGCATTTGACAGGAAATAAATCCATCTATTTAAAATAGCTTCACTCCCATCCTAAATCTCTACTCGAAAAGGCACAGCAGGTTTTGTTAACCTTTTTATTACGTTCAAGATACTGAGATTTATAGTAATGAGTTTATCTGTGATTTTGACCTGCTGCTTTTTCCATTATGAGGTGCTAACGATCTAAAAAAAGACTAACTCCTGTTCTTCAGAAATAAAAAAGCTACACTGCTGCCATTGGAATTAAAAAAAAGATAATTCCTTAATAGTCAGAGGACTTAGCACCAGCATTATTGCATGATTTTTTCATGCAGTCTTCAATAACTTCAAAAACTACCTAAAAATTTCTGCAACATTATATAATGAGGATGATTGCACACAGTGAGGATGATCGTTCTTTGTATTCCAAATCTTTAAATCTCTTTTGAAGTCACACCTTTCACAAGAAATAAATAGTCTGACATCTAATGTCAATGTTATCTTTTCATGTTCAATTCCTCTAATTCTGCAGCCACTAATGTAAATGGTAAAAGTTACTCTTAACACAACTCTGTGATTTAGTCCTTTTGATACAGAAATCCTCCATGAAGATATGCCAGAAATGCTGAAGAAAGAGGAGACAGATGTTAGTGGATGCTTGCTTTCATCACAGTTTGGTAAGTGAGACTCACTAGGAGTGGATGGGCAGTCTGGAAAAGGGAGACTGAGACTGACTTAATTTGAGGTGCACAAATCTGTTCTTCATGGTGTGGTGTGGAGAGATGTGGCAGGCCTCTTTCTGCACCTCAGTAAGGAAATTCAGCTGAAAGCTGGCTTAGTAATATTACCACCGTGAAAAAACAGAGAAGAAGAATGTAGATAGTGAGTCAGCCTCACGCCCCTCCAGACAGCAGGGACCATCCACTTCTGCAGGTAGAGCCTGGGTGGCTTTTCTCACGGCAGAAAATTCTCCATCACCTCCTTTTATTGCTATTATTGTTTTAATTTTTTAAAGAACGTGTGTTTCACACAGTTGCTCTCCTAATGTTGTAGTTTATGAATTTATTGGCCAGAAGTATGATAAAATATGAATATTATTTATTAAATATAAAAAATTGTTTTCCCGTGCCAATTTATTCAGGTTCATTTGCCGGGTTGATAACAAGTTAATTACACACGGTAGAAGTCTAGTAAACAGTAGAATAACCGTGTAGAACAATCAGAACTTGGAATACAGAGGAACAAACTGGACTCTCCCTGTGTGCGTGAAACTGAACAGCACTGCTGCCTCGGGCGGCATAGACGAGCCACTGTGGAGCTCACAACGGAGCTGGCTGAGGTAACAAGCTATAGACCTCAGAAATAACCAGGTAAAATAGCATATTTTACTCACGAACCGCCGAGCTGCTAACTACCAAAACCTTTGCTGAATGAAGAGGTGCTTGAGTTCATAGTTATAGTCCGAAGGGCATTATACACAAATGTGGAGGAAATGAGAGGGCTGCTGCAGTGAAGGCCCAGCTTGAGCACTGTGCTGCTAAACAAAGAAGCTAATTGCTCTGAAGATAAGAGCAAGTAGGGCGCTTGTCACCGCCTTGAATCCTATTGACGACCGGGGGAGAGAAGTGAGAGAGTAACTAGCATGCAAGCTATGAGTGTAACAAGCGAGCTACTAGAGAGCTACGAGGTCTTCCTCTATAAATTCCCTTCTCGAAAACCGAAGGTCTCAATGGCACATCAGCCATTCAAATCCTGCCAATCAATTCAAAAGGTTTAGGTGGTGAGTAAACGGCACACTCCTTCTCTTATGGCATCTGACACGTGCAGGTGCCTCTCTGAAACGTGCACCTGCACCTGAAGGGGTGCACCTTCCACTCCCCTCCAGCCAGCCTTAAGGGCACCTGCCTGTTAGGCTCCTTGACCTCAATCCGGACCCTATAACAGAGAGGGAGGAGAAAGGAGCAGTGGCTCAAAACAGATTTAACTGTCTTATTAACGCCTCTTCCAGGACACCTAACTCTCTATTGACCAATTGCCTGAAGTAGCTTGAAGAAGATAAGGACTAATTTTGCACATTTGCATTCTCTTCTCAGGCACTGTGTAAGAGAGGAAAGGTATACCAAAGATATTCTTTCAGGATGTGCTCCCTCATCTGATCTGCACAGGACAGATTTGTATATATATTTACTCAATCTGAATTTACATGCTAAAATGTGTAGGAGGTTCTATTGCCCAGATGTTCTATTGCCCAAAAAGGGGCAAAAGAATGACACACCAATGGATTGGATAGTCATGGAAAGTTTAAATGGAAAAGCAATTAACAGACTACAAAAACTACAAAGCGTTAGTTAGACCATATCCAAAGCACACAGAGTTCCTTTACACCACACCCAAACTCCACCCCCCAACCCAGCACTTCCCTTCTACCCACCTGGGGTGTACTGAAAACACCCAGGGCTCGCTCTTTCCCCCCCAGCTGCTAGGCTGGTCCCAGGCTGGCCAGACCTGAAACTGTAACCCCCCTTCTTATTCTGGCATTATGCCAAGATGCCTGAGATACTCCCCCACCATTACCTGACAAGAAAGCATCTCCCACAGGAGCAGAGAGGGAAGAAAGAGAAAGGCAATGACTTTGCAAACGGATTTATAAGGGTGCAGGATTTACGGGTAGAAGTGCTGGACACTCTGGACACTAGAGGTGTAACTCTGGGGCTTCAGTTTAGGAGACACCCATTCTAAACTGCCACAGAAGGCAGTGCATTAATTAATATCTTTTTATTTTCATCTCTTGGAGAATAGTTAAATAATTTATGTTGCCCAGCTTTCCAGATGTGGTCTATTCATGATGTAGTAATTCTTGATGCTTTGGTATCTATTACACTTTAAACTAAGCAATATTCATTAAAAAATATTTCATTGGCAGGTGGAGGCAGGGAGCAGTATAGTTCACCTGTGATCCAGAAGGAAGTAGTTAGAGGTCTCCTTAGCTGCTTGGATCCCCACAGGTCCATGGGACTGAATGGGATCCATCCTAGGGTGCTGAAAATGCTGACAGATGAGCTGGCCAATCTGGCTTGTTGTGGTAAACAAGAGCACACACCCCTTATGGGATCCTTGTGCTTCTTCCAAGTGTGGGCATATTCTGGCCACATGCTCTGCCATAGGATAAAGGTTTGTTGACCAAGTTTGACTATTGACTAAATCCAAGCCTTGAGCAAATTATACATATTACCCAAAATTGTAAAGAACTTTGTTCTTTTGCTCTTTTGCTCCTCTCCTTGCTCTTGCTCCTCACATGTACTCTGCCCTTGTGCATGTGTGTTCTGCCTTTGTCTGCAGTCCAGAGAGAAGCCTTGCTACCCAGGAAGTGTTGTTGTGTCTCAGTTTACCTGGAAACCAGCAGAGTCCTTCACATAAGCTGCACTGAAACTAAGCCAGCTTAGTGTCACATCTGCAGTCCCACTAGTAGGAAGAAGCTGCCTAACCCCACCCTAAGGAGACAGAGCCATAGAAAGCCAAGCCCAGGGAGAACTTGCCCAAATCTTTCAGCAGTTATAAGCATGCTGGTTGCAAGCACAAAGCTGCAGACCTGCGAGCCAGAGCTGGCCCATGCACCTGCTCACAAAGCCAAAACTGCACCCAGCTGCTCCTGTGCCAGCTGCTACGTTGTGGGAGACGGAGCTGCCACCTGCTGCTCCATGGCCCTGTAAGCTAAGTGCCAGGGCAACCCAGAGCACTATCCATGCCCTGCTGGGACTGCTTGTGAGTGTCCTGGACAGCTGCTAAAGGCTTCTGCATAGTGTAATAGGACAGCATGTCCGGTGAAAACAGGGGAACTGCTCCCCCAGAGTGTCCCTGCAAACTCTGCAGAGCTGTGAGTACTAGGGAATCGCCCACGTGCCTTTTCCTGGTGAACCAGCCTCTGGCAGCCTCCATACCTCGCCCTCATGGCAGTGGGAGAAAGTAGCCTTCACTGCATCTGGAAGGGACTGCCCCCAGGAGCCAGCCATGGCACTCGCAGAGCCACCAGCGCCTTGGCAGTGACCAGTGTAGCAAACAGCTTAGCAGCGAGTCTTCACCAGTGAAACTGTATCTTTTCCAATGTTCACATATTTAGCACCAGTTTTTGGTTCTGTTTAAAATCCCTGGTCTTTAGCCTCTGTGGCATTGTTTCTTGTGAATCGTAAAGCAGCACTGCCTGGTAATTCCTGGAGCCATAATTCATGAGTAAAAAATTGGTTTAAGTTTCTTTGAAAGGTTCCTTTAATTGTATGTAAAATAGACTAGACTAGACTAGACCAGACTAGAATAGAATAAACCAGGTTGGAAAAGACCTTCAAGATCTTCATGTCCAGCCTATCATCTGACACTATCTAATCAATTAAACCATGACAGCAAGCACCCCATCAAGTCTCTTCCTAAATACCTCCAGTGATGGTGACTCCACCACCTCCCTGGGCAGCCCATTCCAATGGGCAATCACTCTCTCTATGAAGAATTAAAAGAGGCAAGGAACAGGGCCAGACTTGCTGTGGACACAAGGGAAACATTAAGACAGACTAGTAATGAGGTCAAGGTGACAGTAGGTGAGGGGCAGCTAACAGGAGAATAGAATAGAATAGAATAGAATAGAATAGAATAGAATAGAATAGAATAGAATAGAATAGAATAGAATAGAATATGCCCTGACAGCCTCACCACAGTATTAAGTCTCCAGGTGTCTTGTTGAGTTGACCCCTATTGGACAAGCAGTTGCACCCTAGTTCTCTTATTGAATAATTGATTTGTATTTTTCTAATTTGGTTCAAAACTTTTAAACTGTTCCTTTTATGGACATTATACCCACAATCATGCATTAGAATATGCATATATACTGTGAATAAGTTATTAATATTTTATAATATTTAATATTTAATATTTAATTATTATTAACCATGACAGCAGTCTGCTTCAGGTCTCCATCACCCTCACTAGCTTAAAAACTGGACAGGTTTCATTTAGCTCCTTCACAATTTTGATGAATGGAGTGATAATTCATTTCAGTTAGATGATTTTGAGTACAGTAAAACCTAAAGATGGTGAGACAGGGGATCAGACACTGGAAACTGACATATGTAACTAGAGTAAGATTTTTTTAAGGTTTTATTATAGCCAGTTGTTTATGATTAATTTGGTGTGCTTTAATATGTGTATATATAGAGGCTTTCATAGTTTCATAGTTTCAGTTAGGGTTGGAAGGGACCACAAGGATCATCTAGTTCCAACCCCCCTGCCATGGGCAGGGACACTCTACCCTAGATCAGGCTGGCCAGAGCCTCATCCAGCCTGGGCTTAAACACCTCCAGGGACGGGGCCTCAACCACCTCCCTGGACAACCCATTCCAGGCCTTCACCACCCTCACAGTGAAGAACTTCCTCCTCATGTCCAGCCTGAATCTCCCCACCTCCAGCTTCATCCCATTCCCCCTAGTCCTATCACTCCCTGATGTCCTGAGAAGTCCCTCCCCAGCCTTCTTGTAGGCCCCCTTCAGATACTGGAAGGCCAGTGGAATGTTAGGAACTAACAGCTAATAGTTGGAATAAAAATAAGACTATGAAACAATAAGTTGTTCAAAGATGAGAATGGAGGAGAGCGTGCTGTAAAAGATGTGAAAGTGATTATACAAGAAACAGTTGTAAGCACTGACAAGCAACCCCAAGGACTCTGCCTGTAACCCACCCTTGGGAAAAATACTGATTGTAACAACAGAACTAAAATAGTTCATACAATACAATACAATACACCACCAGGTTGGAAGAGACCTTCAAGATCATCACGTCCAACCCATCAACCAATCCAACCCATCAACCAATCCAACCCATCAACCAATCCAACCCACCTAAATACAATACAAATAGTTGCAACCACAAGGACTCTGCATGCAACCCACCAGCAGGTGCTGACCAGAAGATTACATCATTGAAAGACCACCAGAAGGATGAACCTTTATATGCATATGTATTAGGAATAAGGGATATAAATGAGAATTAGATTAAGTTTAGCTTATGTGTTGGTGGAGTGCAGACTTCCCACGCACCCAGCGCTGTTTGCTTGCCTTTTATTGCCTAAAATTGCTCTTTTCAATATAAAATAGTTTTTAATCTAATTTTAATTGGCTTTGTCATTAATAACACAATCATCTGCTACAAGAAATGAGATATCTGAGATCTTAAAGACTTTAGAACTGGGTCATACCACAGCTCCACCCACCATAGTATGCTGTTTTCAACAGCAACCTGCAAAGAGTGATCAGAAAAGTATGTACAACAAGGTTAAATTACCAGTTTCCCAAGTGAAATCTTACCAAATCTTGGCAACATTTCCCTAACATGCTGCTGAAGACAAGGAATAAAGACTCAGATGTTTTCTAACATTTAAACTAAAGTAGTTATGGACCTTAGTGCTATCTCTTCAGATAACTATAACACAGAGAAGACTTGCTGTCTTAGAACAGATCTGAAGAGATTTTCTTAGCATGTGGTTGGGACTTCCTGGTCACTTGATTATATAGAGTACAATGATGGTCATCCTGTGAAGATCTCTGATTTCAGAGAGTAAGAGGTAATGAAAGACTTTGAAGGATCTCTATTACCTGACAAAAATGCAGTGTCAATGCAAGGGCAGAGTAAAGCCTTCCCCCATTTAAAATTTCTAGAGTTTTGGCTGGAAAAACATGAATATTGTACTAAAGTATTACTTTAATTTATAAATAATTTAGTAATATTTTAAAAAGCAGCTGTAAAAGAACAACAAAATTATCTGGAGGGATGGATGGATAAGGGAGAACAAAAGATTTGAGAAAACATGACTTTTCTGTTCAGCTGTCACTTCAACCAGTAACATTATTTGTCACTGTGACCGGTTTAGGCTGTGCCTTTAAGAAAGGGACAGTTGCTGAACACTCTGGCTGAATGTTTTTGATATTTAAACAAACCCAAGATAGTCTAAACTAATTTCATTGGTAGGTTTAAGTTCTGCCAGTTCAGTGTGGGTTCTGGCTGAATTCAGTCTGTTTTCTCTGTTCCTGTGGGCTGGTCGGCTTCTGTCCCTCTGAAGCAACAGCTTTGCCGGACAGGAGCGACCTTGAATTAACAAAGCTAACCAGATAAGAAAACTAATTCTTGCATTGGCTTTGAGCTAACAGAATTTTTCTCCTTAATTGCCTTTCTCTCTCTCTCTAACCCTTTTTGGGAAAAAGGGGAGGTAGGGAGGGAGAGAGGGAAAAGGCTTTTCTGCATTGTGTTCATTGCTGTGTATTTCTGTATATATTGTAAATATTGTATTTTTGTGTACATATTCATTGCATTCCATTTATGCCTGTAAATATAGCTTTCATCTGCTTTTCCGACTGAGTTAGCTGTGGTTTCTTTGTGTGTGTGTGTGGAACTTTCTCACCCCACCACAGTCACATATCTTTTCTTTCCCCTGTAAAGTTTTCCCCAGGAATCCCCCATTTAGGAGGGAAGCTCCTCAAGTGTTCCTGTAGCAGGACAATTTGTTCCAAACATCATGAAGCACAGGATAAAGGGGAGTGTTTTGATTTGTGTCTTCTTTGAGACAGAAACTCTTCCTTCTTCAGGCATTTAGATATCTGCTTTGAAGGATATGAAAAATAAAGTTACTTGTTAATGGGCCTCCCTGTTTTTTTTGTAATAGCTATCTAAGAAACTGTTCAGGGTTCTTCTCACAGGCCACATTACTAAAGCAGTACTTCATTCCCTCCTTGTTTTCACAAAAAGGAAGGGTCCCTAAAATTGCTATTGGTTTATTTTGTCTTGGAAATGACTGCAGCTTAAAGAAAAATATGTATGTGCAGCAAAAGAGAAAGAAGGATTTAATTAAACTAGCCCTTGCCACTTAGCCAAGCAATCTGGACTCCTGAGGTTGGAAGCTTGGAAAATACTGGATGAAGACAGTCTTAGACTTGGATGATTCCTTTAAACTTTGCCTTTAAAGTAAGTAAAGAAGGTAAAACAAAAAATAAGCACATTTAAAAAGGTCTATTTTTTTTTCTTCTTCAGCATTTTAGGTTCCTGAGGAAAATCCTGATGGAATGTTCCAAAGCATAGCTAGAATATGAGAGATACTAAAAGTTTAAATGACCACAAGGATAGAAAGTCCAAAATGTCACCCACTTTTCAATTGTTCCTTTAAAATGCAATTTTCCCCTTTCTGTGTCTTTTTTTCCTCCTAGAATCTTGAGGAGATTTTATTACAACTTGTAAATGATGTCTGATTGTTTGTTTTTGCCTTGCTCAGAGAATTTTAATTCCTGAAATTCTGCTTTGTGGCAATCACAAAGCTTTTTGGCTTTGCTGCTTCAACTTTTTTTTTCAAAATGGTTTAACATGTATAATGTTTATAAACAGAAATTTCAAAGTGTGTCTCCCCCTCCCCCCCCAATATTTTCACATTCAAAAATGTAATAAAACCTAAGAAGGGTTTGGAACTGCAGCTCTATATGTGAAAAATGAATTTCCAGACACTCCAAATTCTTAGCTATTTTCCTAGAGGGCAGCAGAGCTCTTTGGATACTATGGTCCCACTCTGCTGTTAAAACGAGGACATTTGAACACTTGACTTGATAGAAAAATAAAAATACCTGGGGTTGGTTTTGCACTTTTAGCCACTTTGGACAGGAAGCCTCCCACCCTTCATAAAATAGACATGCATATGAATAAATACCCATGCTAGGAGGAGGTTTGGGTTTTTTTAAGAAAATGTAGAAAAACAGACAAATGTGAGGTTAGAGACAAGGTGTGAAACCTGGGGGTGGGCAAAGCATGAAAAAAAAAAGGTAAAAAACCAAAGCACAACCATAAGAGAGAAAAGAGAAAGAAATGTGAAGATGGACAGGAGCAACAGTAGCAGCCTTCTTAGCTGGGCTGGGAAAAAAGACAAATGTCAAGAAGAAGAGAGGGTGGGGAGAGGTGATAGCACAGGCCATATGAGTAGCAGCTGATGGAATTGAGGTGGTTTAACCTGGAGAAAAGGAAGCTCAGAGAAGACGGCCACTACATACAACCACCTGAAAGAATGCTGTAATGAAGTCAGTGTATGTCTCTTATCTCAAGTAACGAATGATAGGACAACAGAAAATCAGATTGTGTCTGGTGGAGGTTTAAATTGGATATTAGAAAACTTTCTGCTTTGAAAGGCTTGTCAAGCGTTGGAGCAGGCTGCCCAGGGATGTGGTGGAGTCACCATCCCTGAGGTATTTAAAGGACATGTAGTCATGGTGCTGAGGCATTTGGTTTAGTGGTTGATTTGACAACACTGGCTAAAGATTGGACTGGATATTACGTATCTTTTGCGGTCTAATAATTCTGCAGTTCTATGAACAGCTCCAGGGCTGCTCTACTTTGGCCAGCACTAGGAACTTTCATGTATGGGACCTAGGAAGTCTGTAAAGATTGCCATGAGGTGGATTGATACAGGTGAAAATATTTGTGAGGCTATGAACCCCACTAGCTGACCATGCAGAAGTCTAAAGCCATTGTGTTTTCGTGTAGGGCTTGGTGTGTAATTTTCACACCTGAAATCAAAACATTAGATCATCAAGATAAAATACAATACAATACACTACACCAGGTTGAAAGAGACCTTCAAGACCATCACGTCCAAACCATCAACCAATCCAACCCACCTAAACAATTAAACCATGCAGCCAAGCGCACCATCAAGTCTCCTCCTGAACACCTATGGAATGGGCTGCCTGGGGGTGGTGGTGGAGTCACTGTCCCTGGAGGTGTTCAAGAGGGGATTGGATGTGGTACTTGGTGCCATGGTCTAGTCATGGGGTCTGTGGTGACATGTTGGACTCGATGATCTTCGAGGTCTCTTCCCAACCTTAGCGATACTGTGATACTGTCATACCTCCAATCGTGGTGACTCCACCACCTCCACAGGCAGCCCATTCCAATGGGCAATCACTCTCTCTGTAGAGAACTTCTTCCTAACATCCAGCCTAAACCTGCCCAGGTGCAGCTTGAGACTGCGTCCCCTTGTTCTGGTGCTGCCTGCCTGGGAGAAGAGACCAACCTCTGCCTGGCTACAACCTCCCTTCAGGTAGTTGTAGAGAGCAAGAAGGTCACCCCTCAGTCTCCTCCTCTCCAGGCTAAGCAACCCCAGCTCCCTCAGTCTTTCCTCATAGGGCTTGTCTTCCAAACCCCTCACCAACTTTGTTGCCCTTCTCTGGACACATTCCAGCAAGTCAACATCCTTCCTAAACTGGGGGGCTCAGAACTGGACACAGGACTCAAGGTGTGGCCTAACCAGTGCAGTGTACAGGGGCAGAATGATACAGCAAGCCAGCTGAAATAACAGTCTTAACAACAAAAAACCAAACCAAAACAAAGGAATTAACTATATTTGTGAAAAAAAATATGATCTACAATGTTTTGTTACCAAATATAACAGATACTTTTTTCCATTAAAAAAGCAGTCTAGACATTTAGCATCAACAAGGTTTACCTGTGGGTTTGTTTTGTATGCATTTTCTGCTTTTTCAGAATCTTGTACTGTCAAACTTCTGATATTTTTAATCACAATGCAAGATAGTTGGTAAATATTACAGAACACTCCCTGGGCAGCCTGTTACAATGCCAGATTACCCTCTCTGTGAATAATTCTCCCCCTCTACTCAGCTCTGGTGAGACCCCCACCTGGAGTACTGCCTCCAGTTCTGGAGCCCCTATTCCAAGAGGGATGTGGAGGTGCTGGAGCGTGTCCAGAGAAGGGCCACGAGGATGATCAGAGGGCTGGAGCACCTCTCCTATGAGGACAGACTGAAGGAGTTGGGGCTGTTCAGTCTGCAGAAGAGAAGGCTCCAAGGTGACCTCATTGTGGCCTTCCAGTATCTGAAGGGGGCCTCCAAGAAGGCTGGGGAGGGACTTTTCAGACTATCAGGGAGTGATAGGACTAGGGGGAATGGGATGAAGCTGGAGGTGGGAAGATTCAGGCTGGACATGAGGAGGAAGTTCTTCACCGTGAGAGTGGTGAAGGCCTGGAATGGGTTGTCCAGGGAGGTGGTTGAGGCCCCGTCCCTGGAGGTGTTTAAGACCAGGCTGGACGAGGCTCTACTCTAGGGTAGAGTGTCCCTGCCCATGGCAGGGGGGTTGGAACTAGATGATCCTTGTGGTCCCTTCCAACCCTAACTGAAACTATGAAACTATGAATTTTTCCCTACTGTCTATCCTGAACCTCTCTTGATACAACTTGAACCCATTTCCTCCTGTCCTGTCACTTGCTGCAAATGAGAAGACACTGACTCCCAACTCACTCCAGACTTCATTGAGGTAATTGTAGAGGGCACCAAGCTCCTACCTCAGCTTCCTCTTCTGAAGACTAAACAAATCCGGTTCCCCCAGATATTTCTCATAGGACTTGTGTCCAAGGCCCTTCAACATCTTAGTTATACTTCATCAGACATGCTCCAGCACCTCAATGCCCTTCTTACAGTGAGTGGCCCAAAACTGAACAGAGTATTCAAGGTGCAGCCTCACTTGTGTTGAGCATATGGGTACAATCATATTCATAGACCTGCTGGCCACACTGTTCCTGAGACAAGCCAGGATGCCATTTGCCTTCTTGGCCAGACTGCTGGCTCAGGTTCAGATGGCCATCATTCAACACTACCAGGTCCTTCTCTATCGAGCAGCTCTCCAGCCACTCTTAGAATCATAGACTTATACAATTGTTTCACTTCCAAAAGACCTTCAAGATCAAGTCCAAACATCAACACAACACCACCATGGCCATCAGACTACGATCTGAAGTTTAATGTCCATGTTTCTTCCCCAAACTTGTAAAGTCACATGTGCTTGCATGTGGCCCAAGTGTAGAATTTGACACTTGATGTTATTGAAATTCATATTATTTGCCTCAGATCAACTATCCAGTCTGTCCAGGTCTCTCTGCAGAACCTTCCTGCCCTCCAGCAGATCTACATGCCCACTCAACTTGGTGCCATCTGCCCTTTGTTTGTCCTTTCTGAAACTGCTGATTGGCAAACTTTTTTATTTTTTTCCTGCAAAAAAACAGGTAAACATGAAAAGAACTTCTTAAAACTAAGCAGACAGTTGAATAGAATAGAATAGAATAGAATAGAATAGAATAGAATAGAAAATGAACCATGTTGGAAGAGACCTTTGAGATCCAACCTATCATCCAACACTATCTAATCAACCAAGAGCCTCATCCAGTCTCCTCCTAAACACCTCCAGTGATGGTGACTCCACCACCTCCCTGGGCAGCACATTCCAATGGGCAATCACTCTCTCTATGAAGAACTTCTAACATGCAGCCTAACCCTGCCCTGGTGTGGCTTGGGACTGTGTCCTGAGAAGTGTTCAATACAATAATAGCAGAACCTGGATTATAACTTAATCTAGGGCAGTGTTCAGTCAACCATAGAACAGTTTGTATTGGAAGGGACCTTCAAGATCATCTAGTTGCAGCCCTCTGCCATGGGCAGGGGCATTGCCCTCTAGACCAGGTTGCTCAAGGCCTCATCCAGCTTGTCCTTGTACACCTGCAGGGAGTTTATGTTAACAGCATAAGAGCCTCCAAGTAAGTACAAAAGTCTCAGTGATCCTTAGGGAAGTTATAGAAAAGGCAGTGGGGAAATAAAGAATCTTGATTTTGGAAATTGACACTACAGTGATGTAGAGGAAGCAATAAAAGGAACATTGTTTAGAGGATGCATTTCTTGTAGGTGTAATAGGAAAATTTATTTATTGCACAGCATAAGCAGGTAAGACTAGAGACTAGAATCTTTGCCTCCTGTACACTTGAAAAGAATTTGTAATTGCTTGCTGGGGTGCTAGAACTAGTGTCCTAGGCACAATTAATATTTAATTGTATATTCAGTGTGGAATACCTCAACTCAATGGAGAGGAGAAAAAAAATTGAAATACGTGAAGTGATTCACTGTATGAGAAACCCATTTTTTGCTTAACAAATTCACTTTATTACATAGCTGTGTTCTACCAAATTCACTTTAAAGGTTGAACATCTTTTAACTACAGAATAAAACACACCTACCTGTCCTTACTGTTTGCATTTCTTAAAATGTAACATGAGATCATTAAATGCATTTGAAGATAAACTTGAATTTGTATCATAGGTGGAGGGAAAGCCAAGAACAAACTGTTCTGCTGCTGGTTAGCCTGAAAATAAAGTACTGATGAACATAGGAGGCATTTTTTTTTTTTAGAAAACACCACTTTCCCTTGGAAAGTGAATTTTAATCAGTTTACAACTCAGTAGAACTTTGTGTTCCTGTGTCTACACGGTGACTGATATTGGAGGCTGGACTGATGGGCTGAAGAAATCCAGTGGTTCTTCCTGTGCTAATAAACAATGGCATAAAGGGTGCCTGTAACACTCAATATCATCATAAGCTTAGCCATGGCTTAGATGAAGGGGTGTCTAATGCACAGTGGATGTTGCTGTGTCCTTGTGCCCTTCAGGCGAGCATGTGTGCACATCCTCATTCCTGTTCCAGATAAGTTAATTTCCATTAGGTTCTCTAGCAGGTACCTCAGGCTGAGGCTGAAAGGGTTGTGAGTCTTACCCTCAATTCAGGAGACCATGTCAGTATGAAAATCAGGATTGTCAGCCAGCAAATGATACATCAGAGGAAATGAAACTCACCTGAAAGAGGAAATGTGATTGAATCCTGTGAAATTTCTATATTTGAGCTTTTCCCAGCAGTGCATTCAACAGAGTCAGGCTATTCCTTTGATGTGGCCTTTATATTATTTATATTTATATTTATATTTATATTTATATTTATATTTATATTTACATTTATATTTATGTTTTTATGACAGAGAATTCTAATATCCAGTAATTGCTGGTAAATACAGCATGAAAAAAGCCAGAATTTGTGGGGTGCCTGGACCTATTTCAATATCCCTCAAAATCAACTGAGGGTGGTCAGTGGACAAGAAAAACTCTGTGTGTTTATGGAAAACACTTGGGCTTTATTGCTGTGTTGGGATGTTTCAGTGCCAGATTAAAATACCTCAGACCCCAAGAAGATCATCTGCAGTTTTCATTCTCTTAACTACAGACAAACATCCAGCTGTATCAGGCAAAATTAGGGAATCAGTTTCTGTATTTATCTCATAAGAATGTGAGGCTCATACTTCAGCCAAAGCAACAGGGGATGAAAGACAGCAGATGGAAATTATGTTTACATCTGGGCAAATATTTTACCTGCACCAAACTAGGCATGCTTAAGCACGTGTTAAGGTTTTAAAATACACAACTTGTGATATGAAGGGTTTTAGAGCTTGTCCTCTTGCTCAACCACTAAATCCCAAGGCGAATAGCAACAGGAAAAGAAGTGACATTCACACACAAGTCTTTGACACATGTCTTTCCCCGTAGTGTGTATGACAAACCTACTCCACAGATGTTGTGTGACTGCTAGAATCTCAGTAGGCATCCTTGCTTCCCTAGCTGAAACCACAGGAACTCTTATTATGTATTTATTTTCTTTAAGTGACAAGAG
Organism: Colaptes auratus; assembly: GCA_015227895.2. Taxonomy (NCBI): domain Eukaryota; kingdom Metazoa; phylum Chordata; class Aves; order Piciformes; family Picidae; genus Colaptes; species Colaptes auratus. The sequence goes on along the minus strand of CM026897.1, from coordinate 2,996,390 downwards.
TGTCCTAGTTAATCACACAGTGTGTCAGTCAAGATAGCAGTTGTCACAAAGACACAAGAAGAGATATGTCATAGGTGTTCCCCTCAGCAGGGCCTCCTATGCTATTTAGACTCTTTCACTATTACCAGTCGTACATCTATAAGCAGGAATGGGAAATCATATCACAGAACAAACTACATCCCTGCACAGGCCATGAAGTGGCCAACCATTTCTGAGCTGTGTTTCCATCATCTTTGTACTCTCAGTCTCTGCAGAGTTCCTGTGCTACCTGTTACCAAAGAAATTAATTGACTGTATTCATGCTTTATTAGTTTGCCACTTGCCAATAGCCACATAGGACCTACTTCTCATTTTCCTTTGACATGCCTTCCCTTCCATCTTCAGAATGCAAAGAAGGAGTCAGAAGCTTACACTTTGTACCGTCAGTCACAAGGGATATTCAGTTGCAATGGATGCTCACTGTCTGATAGCATTTGGCACAGGTGCCATGTTGTGAGAAGTCATTCCCACTAGGGAAGTTTTCCATCCTTCTGCTGTTTCTCAAGAAACAATATTCTTTTATAGAACCTTTTAACTCTTGCTCCTCTTCTCTCCCACCCCTCCCATCTCCTTTTCTTTCCCCACCCCTGCTTTTTTTTTTTTTTTAATATCTCTAGTGTGCCTTAAAGAACAAGAAACTCCACAGCAAACTCCTGGCCAAGCTATCAGCCCATGGCTTGGACAGGAGCACACTGCGTTGGGTTAGGAAGTGGCTGGAGGGCCGAGCCCAGAGAGTGGTGGTGAATGGTGCCACATCCAGCTGGTGGCCAGGCACTAGAGGTGTGCCCCAAGGATAAGTGCTGGGCCTCATCCTCTTTAATATCTTTGTTGATGATCTGGATGAGGGCATTGAGTCCATCATCAGTAAATTTGCGGACGACACCAAGCTGGGGGCAGGAGTTGATCTGCTGGAGGGCAGAGAGGCTTTGCAGAGGGACCTCGACAGGCTGGACAGATGGGCAGAATCCAAGGGCCTGAGATTGAACACATCCAAGTGCCGGGTCCTGCACATTGGCCACAGTACTGGTTGATGGTAGGCTGAACATGAGCCTGCAGTGTGCCCAGGCAGCCAAGAAGGCCAGTGGCATCCTGGCCTGCATCAGGAACAGTGTGGCCAGCAGGAGCAGGGAGGTCATTCTGCCCCTGTACACTGCTCTGGTTAGGCCACACCTTGAGTCCTGTGTCCAGTTCTGGGCCCCTCAGTTTAGGAAGGATGTTGACTTGCTGGAACGTGTCCAGAGAAGGGCAACAAAGTTGGTGAGGGGTTAGGAACACAAGCCCTATGAGGAAAGGTTGAGGGAGCTGGGGTTGCTAGCCTAGAGAAGAGGAGATTGAGGGGTGACCTTATTGCTCTCTACAACTACCTGAAGGGAGGTTGTAGCCAGGCAGAGGTTGGTCTCTTCTCCCAGGCAGGCAGCACCAGAACAAGAGGACACAGTCTCAGGCTGTGCCAGGGCAGGTTTATGCTGGATGTTAGGAAGAAGTTCTATCCAGAGAGAGTGATTGCCCATTGGAATGGTCTGCCCTTGGAGGTGGTGGAGTCACCTTCATTGGAGGTGTTCAGGAGGAGACTGAATGGGGTGCTTTGTGCCATGGTTTAGTTGTTTAGGTGGGTTGGATTGGTTGATGGGTTGGACGCGATGATCTTGAAGGTCTCTTCCAACCTGGTCTGGTCTATTCTATTCTATTCTATTCTATTCTATTCTATTCTATTCTATTCTATTCTATTCTATTCTATTCCTTACTCTTTCTTTTTTTTCTGTTTTTCTGAGGCAATATTTTTTCAATTTTTTTTGGAGGCAATAATTTTGCACAATTTATACATATAAGCTGATTGATAAGATTTGGAGTGAAGAAGGATGACTAAAATGCAAATATTGTGGTCTCTCTGTTAAAGGTAACAGAAGTTGTAAATCACCCACGTTGTTCAGATGTGAAACATCAGTCACCAGTCTTAGATGCTTCAAGCATTTGCTACATAGTTAAAAGGAAGGTTGGTTATGAAAGGTACCCTTCTGTGCACTGGCCTCTGTAAGAGAGAGCCCTCATGAGGTGGTCCGTGACTCAGTGGTGACTGGTACTCCCAGTAGCCACAGCAGGAGACTCTGAGAGACACAAAGCTGGAGAAGGGAAAAGATACGACGTGGGAAGTAGTGAGCTCATGATAGAAAGCACAAGAGTGCTTGCATTTTCCCAAGCACGGTGATCCAGCCACACATCCAGGAATGAGAAATGTTCTCAGCCTCCCTAGGCTGTGCCACTGAGATGACAAAATGGTTGCTTTTGCATAGAGCAGCCTGTCCCCATCTCTCTTGCATTTCTGAAGGTGGGCACCCAAGACAGAGTTTCTCTTCCCACTCTTTACTCTCTCAGCTAAAATTTCCTTTAAGAAATATGTCCAATTTTAGATCAAAAGACAGATGAGAGAGAAGAGTCTTTTTGGTAGGTGGCAGTACATTACAAAGAGAAAAATAAGAAATGCTTAAAAGGTTCACGGATTTTTATATATTACTAATACTTTTCTTACCTCTATGACTTGAAGAGCAGACTGAATTGTGCCATAAGTAGGCTTAATCTACATGAATTATTTTGGCTTGTTTGACAACAATTCATATGAACATTTTTACCCTTTAGCCACAGGCAGGAAGATGGATGCTGATGCAGTTGCAGGATGCTCCTGTGGTATCTCTGGCTCAGTTTGCATTCTCAGTGTTAAACGTTTTTCTCCCAGGTTATTCATTGCTGATAAGGTCTTCTGGTATTTCATGCTTTTCTCTGGTGGCAGCTTAAACATAGTCAAGAACATACAATGCCTTAAAAAAAGACACAGGGGGAAAAAATGAAGAAGACTTTGTATGTGCCCCAGCGAAGTATAGTTTCTGTTTCACATACTGGCAGAATTTTCAGCTCCACAAATGAAGGAGAGATTCTCTGTTCATGTGCTTCTGAGAAGAAAGCTAAATATCTTCTGAGAGGAAAGCTAAATTTTATGGGAAAATTGTTAATTGCATCTGATTGCTTGTGATGTCCTTAGGGCAGGGAGAGAAGAGAAAGCAGACTGAGATCCTGCAGAAAAGTCTTTATTAACTCAGCTTAGGAAGGTACTTTAGTTGTCCTTCAGGCACTCTCAGTGCTAAAACTGCCATTTAAAACAAAGGTGGAGTCTCAGAATGAGTAGAAACTATTTCAAGATCATTGTGAATATAGTGTCTTCCCACTTGGTTGATGCAATCTTTCTGTCAGGTCACAGAAACAACATCGATACCGTTAGCTGCAGGAGGGAATACGATAAGGAAACAGGACGGCAGCTGCAGTCAACAAGTGGCTTAGAGGCTGGTGCAGTCGAAAGAATTTTGGGTTTTTCGATCTTGGAGAACTTTTTACTGCACCAGGTCAGCTGGTAACAGATGGACTCCATCTGTCCCAGAGGAGGGGGAAGGTCATAGTATATGAGAATGGCCTGTCCCCCAAAGGGAAAAAAGATTCTGGGAAGAGAATTGGCAGGCCTCATTGACAGGGCTTTAAACTAGCTTCGAAGGGGGAAGGGGCTGGAACTAGTCACCTCAGGCAGCAGTCTGGGGGAGATAAGCTAGGGCTAGAGATGAAACCAGCAGCCCAGCTTCAGTGCATGTACACTAATGCACGAAGCATGGGTAACAAACAAGAGGAGCTAGAAGCCCTGTTGCAGCAGGAAAGTTATGATGTAGTTGCCATCACAGAGACATGGTGGGACGACTCACATGACTGGAGCGCTGCAATTGACAGCTACAGGCTGTTCAGGAGGGACAGGCAAGGAAGAAGGGGTGGAGGGGTGGCCCTGTACATCAGGGAGGCACTAGATGCCGTTGAGATGGAGATCAGGGATGACCGGGTTGAGTGCTTGTGGGTAAGAATTAGAGGGAAGCTCGGGAGGGCAGACATCCTGGTTGGAGTCTGTTATAGACCACCCAACCAGGAGGAAGATGTAGATGAGGCATTCTATAGGCAGCTTAAGGCTGTCTCAAGGTCACCTGACCTCATTCTCATGGGCGACTTCAACCTGCCTGATATCTGCTGGGATCTCAACACAGCAGAAAGAAGGCAGTCTAGAAGGTTTCTGGAGTGTATGGAGGACAGCTTCTTATCCCAGGTGCTGTGTGAACCTACCAGGGGTAAGGCCATGCTTGACCTCCTCTTCACCAACAGGGAAGGGCTGGTGGGTGATGTGGTGGTCGGAGGGTGTTTAGGCACCAGTGACCACGAGATAATCAAGTTTTCGGTATTCAGCCAAGCCAAGAGGGGCAGCAAGAAGACCTCCACTCTGGACTTCAGGAGGGCAGACTTCAGGCTACTCAAGGAACTAACTCAGAAGGTTCCCTGGGATGCAGCCCTTAAAAATAAAGGGGTCCAGGAGAGCTGGAGCTGCTTCAAAGAAGAACTCTTGAAGGTTCAGGAACAGGCTGTGCCAGTGTCCCGGAAGATGAGCCGCCGGGGCAGACGGCCAGCCTGGTTGGTTAATGAACTCTTAATAGAACTAAGGCAAAAAAGAGGGTGTACCATCTCTGGAAGAAAGGGGAGGCAACCTACGGAATGTTTAGGGATGTTGCTAGGACATGCAGAAAGAAAATTAGGGAGGCAAAAGCCCATTTAGAACTTAGACTGGCCTCTGCTGTGAAGGACAACAAAAAGTCCTTCTATAAATACATCAATAGCAAGAGGAAGGCAAGGACAACCTCCACTCCTTGGTTGACACGGAGGGGAAGGTTGTAACAAAGGATGAGGAAAAGGCAGAGGTACTTAACACCTTCTTGCTTCAATCTATCCTAGCATGGTAGAACATCTTCCAGACAGCTGGCCTGCAGAGCTGGCAGAAGGAACCAGGGAGCTGCATAGTTTCCCGCTGCTCCAGGAGGCAGTTAGAGATCTTCTGAGCCGCTTGGACCCCCACAAGGCCATGGGACCAGATGGGATCCATCCTAGGGTGCTGAGAGAGCTGGCAGATGAGCTGGCCAAGCCGCTCTCCATCATTTTTCAGCAGTCCTGGCTCACTGGAGAGGTCCCAGAAGACTGGAAGCTGGCCAACGTGGTGCCCATCCACAAGAAGGGCCGGTTGGATGAGCCAGGGAATTCTAGGCCTGTCAGCCTGACCTCAGTGCCAGGCAAGATTATGGAACAGGTCATCTTGAGTGCGATCATGCAGCACTTACAGGATGGCCAAGGGATCAGGCCTAGCCAGCATGGCTTTAGGAAGGGCAGGTCCTGCTTGACCAACCTGATCTCCTTCTATGATCAGGTGACCCGCCTGGTTGATGTGGGGAGGCCTGTGGATGTGGTCTACCTGGACCTCAGCAAGGCCTTTGACACCGTCCCCCACAGCAAACTCTTGGCCAAGCTGGCAGCCCATGGCTTGGATGGGAGCACACTGCGTTGGGTTAGGAACTGGCTGGAGGGCCGAGCCCAGAGAGTGGTGGTGAATGGTGCCACATCCGGCTGGCGACCAGTCACTAGTGGTGTGCCCCAGGGATCGGTGCTGGGCCCATGCTCTTCAACATCATTATTGATGATCTGGATGAGGGCATTGAGTCCATCATCAGTAAATTTGCGGACGACACCAAGCTGGGGGCAGTAGTTGATCTGCTGGAGGGCAGAGAGGCTTTGCAGAGGGACCTCGACAGGCTGGACAGATGGGCAGAGTCCAACGGCATGAGATTTAACACATCCAAGTGCCGGGTTCTGCACATTGGCCACAACAACCCATGCAGTGCTACAGGCTGGGGTCAGAGTGGTTGGAGAGCGGCCAGGCAGAGAGGGACCTGGGGGTGCTGGTTGATTGTAGGTTGAACATGAGCCTGCAGTGTGCCCAGGCAGCCAAGAAGGCCAATGGCATCCTAGCCTGCATCAGGAACAGTGTGGCCAGCAGGAGCAGGGAGGTCATTCTGCCCCTGTACACTGCACTGGTTAGGCCGCACCTTGAGTACTGTGTCCAGTTCTGGGCCCCTCAGTTTAAGAAAGATGTTGTCTTACTGGAGCGTGTCCAGAGAAGGGCAACAAAGTTGGTGAGGGGTTTGGAAGACAAGCCCTATGAGGAGAGGCTGAGGGAGCTGGGGTTGCTTAGCCTGGAGAAGAGGAGACTGAGGGGTGACCTTATTGCTCTCTACAACTACCTGAAGGGAGGTTGTAGCCAGGCGGAGGTTGGTCTCTTCTCCCAGGCAGCCAGTACCAGAACAAGAGGACACAGTCTCAGGCTGCGCCAGGGCAGGTTTAGACTTGAAGTTAGGAAGAAGTTCTATACTGAGAGAGTGATTGCCCACTGGAATCAGCTGCCTGTGGAAGTGGTGGAGTCACCTTCATTGGAGGTATTCAAGAAGAGGCTTGATGGGGTGCTTGGTGCCAGGGTTTAGGTTTTTTTAGTTGTTTAGGTGGGTTGTATTGTACTGTATTGTACTGTATGGTACTGTATTGTATTTTAGGTGGGTTGGATTGGTTGATGGGTTGGACGTGATGATCTTGAAGGTCTCTTCCAACCTGGTGTATTGTATTGTATTGTACAACATATATTATACATGAAATAAACAGGTCAATTAAATTAGGTTAAACACTACCTTGTGTTTTAGTATAGTTCCCTCAACTGGCCTGCAGAAATTCAAGTAGCTGAAAGGCATTGTGTTTTATAACATACATGTACCAAAGATACACGCCCAGAAACTAGTTCATATTCAATACAGGCAAATGAAAGTCCGCTTCCTGGTCCTCTCTTTATGAAAGGAAAGCTAAGAAAAGTGGAATCTGATCATCAAGATGATCTTGTTGGCTGTAATTGAAATGGCAGCTCAAGTCAGCATCTGCTGTACTCTGAGAAACAAGGGTCATTTCTTCATAGTTAGATGAAACCAACTAACCAGACAGTCTTAACTCAGAAGAGTCTCAAATTTCTTTTGTAAAATGAAAAGGGGAGCTAAACCATTTTGTCCATATTTTGTTTCTAAACAACTCCAAAACCTGCCTTAAGATTGTTCAATTAATTTAGTTGGTTTTCCTCAAACAAGGTGAAAAGAAACATTGCTACAGGGTATTGCTAAAAATACGAGTAGGTTTCTTTTTAGTGTAATTTGTTGTTCTTTCTACAAAATCTGTAACAGCTTCAAGAGAATCTAATGTACCTTTTTAACACATAAAATCTATTGTCATTGCTCATTAAAAACTTTTCCTGTCTCCATGTCCTGATGGACAGGTTGAAGCGGGAATCTAATCTAGTAAACACCTTAGATCTTCTTGTAAGTGGGGGGAGAGAGAGGAAAAGATGCTTGTAAGTTTTATGGACTACAGTAGACACCCAAGAACCTATCTGGGCACCTTGAAAACTCTGTATCTATTTAATTTTTTCAGCTTTATTTTGCTTTAAAATGAAGGTATTGAGCAAATTTGGGATGTATGAGTAGTCTTTGGTCACATAAATATAACTAAGAATATTAGAAATAGAAAACCAAGACTGTCCATTGTTTAAAAGATTAAAACAGGTCAAATACAGCTGGTTGTGTGGTGGTTTGTTCCTGGCTAGGGGCCAAATGTCCACCAAAGTTGCTCTATCCTTCCCCTTGTTAAATGGACAGGGGAGAGGGAAAAATATAACTAGACCTAGTAATAAGATAGAAGCAATTTAATAATAATAAGTAAAAACAATAGCCTGTGCAGAAGCGAAAGCAGAAAGGGAGATGTTGATCTCTACTTCCCATCAGCATGATGATGGTCAGTATCGGGAAGCAGGGCTCTCTAAGCTGGGTGGTTCCTCTGGAATATAGATGCCATGGACAACCCCCCCCCCCCTTCCTTCTTTCATTTCCTTCTTACATCTGAGCTGAAGTCACATAGCATGGAATACCCCTTTGTCCAGTTTGGGTCACCTGGCTTGGCTGCATCCCCTCAGTGTACTCTTGCGGTGGGGAAATGTTGGAAAAGCACAGCCTGGGTGCTTGTTTGGCAGTAGCCAAAACATTGGTGTGTTATCAACACTCAGCTACAGCACTGCAAAGCACAGCACTAGAAGAATGCTTTAAGGAGAATTAACTCCAGCTAAGCCCAAACCCTATACACGTTGCAGAAGTGTACTGCTAAAATGTAACATGAGGTCAAATAGAAATAGCCTTGTACTGAGGTAAACTATAGTTCTAAACTATAGTTCTAAACTGTGGGTGTGCTTTGAGGGGTGGCTAATTGGGGTACTCCTCTACACACATGCTGCTTAAGGTAGGCAAAGGGAGGATACTTTAAATTCCTTCAAGTACCAGATTCTGTTTCTTCCTCTCAACATCATTTTGAAGAATGCAAAACACTGAGTCATTGTAAAATTGGAGGAAGAAAGATAACAAAGTGTATGAATGTGTATACTGAGAATTCTAACCCCCCAACATATTTCTCTTAGAATCTTCTAATTTTTTCCTAAAGGAATGCTGGACCAGCAAAATTAAATGACAGGAGACAAAAGGCACATATGATGGACTTAATGGAATGAAGCTGGAGGTGGGGAGATTCAGACTGGGCGTGAGGAAGAAGTTATTCACTGTGAGAGTGAAGCCCTGGAATGGGTTGTCCAGGGAGGTGGTTGAGGCCCCATCCCTGGAGTTGCTTAAGACCAGGCCGGATGAGGCTCTGGCCATCCTGATCTAGTGTGAGGTGTCCCTGCCCATGGCAGGGGGGTTGGAACTAGATGATCCTTGTGGTCCCTTCCAACCCTGACTGATTCTATGGTTCTATTCCATGATTATAGACTAGTGGTGGAAAGTTTCAGGTGGAAAGTTTCAGGTCATAGAGGTGGGAATAACAATACTATGTCCTTAAAGAGTTTGTAAAGTCAAAAGAAGTTAAATTCCAGAAGGAGGAAAACAAAACTGACTTTGTGTATAGTAGAAGCCCCAAGGCATAATGTTAATGCACCAGGAGGGCTGGCTTTCTGCTGTGCTAAGAAATATACTGAGTGCACATCACAGTGGCAGACTGAAAAAACAGCACAGTTTCTATATAGCAATAGTGAATAACCCCTTCCTTCCCCCAAGCATCTTCCTATCTGTGTTGGTTAAGAATAAAGTTAGGGAAAAAATTCTTAAAGTGTTGGAACATTGTATTCTTTTACCAAAGGAAAAGGGAAATTTCTTCTCTTAAACTGATTCAGAGGAAGCTAGTTTGCTGCAGCTAAGCATGTGCTGCATTTTAATCAAAGTATATCTGAGGTGATATTTAGCAGATAAATGGTAAAGAGCTCATCCCCAACAATGTGCTCAGCATTGTCTAGTTCAGATGTCCCCAGTGATCCTAAATTTGCTCACTGGCTCTCAGGTAGAGGGCAGCCTTTTAAATTAGGAAAGTTTATTAGAAGTTGATCAAAACACTACATTTAGACCCCAACTGTGTGTCATGGTTATTAATAATGAAATAATGATAATAATAATGATAAGAATAATAAAATAAAATAATAATAATAATAATAATAATAATAATAATAATAATAATTTATTTACAGTATATGAACAGATTCTAGTGCACAGTCGTGGATGTAATTTCCATAAAAAGAGCAGTTTAACAATTTTGAGCCAAACTAGAAAAATACAAAACAAGAGAACTAGGGTGCCATCTGCTGCTTGCCCACTAGGGGTCGACTCGACAGGCACCTGGCTGTTGAAAGCAGCAGTGAGGCTGGGAGTCAGGCACATACAACTAAAGAACCTTTTAAAGAGGCTTAAAGTAATTTTTACTCACAAGTTATAACTCCAGACATTGCTGAGGCACCTGTGTTATAGTCCACAAGTTACAATACCACATGGGCTAAAGTGTGGGGATTTTGAACAGAACCAAAACTGGTGTTAAACATGTGAGCACTGGAAAAGGTACAGTTTCACTGCTGAAGGCTTGGTGCTAAGACAGTTGCTAAGCTGGTCTCTGCCAAGGCTCAGGGGGCTAGGCAGGTGCTGTGGCTGGCTCCCAGGGGGCAGTCCATTCCAGATGTGGTGGAGGCAGCTTTGTCCTGCTGCTGTGGGCCTGTGGCTTGAGCTCCGCTGAGGTGCACTGGAGGCTGCTGGAGGCAGATTCGTCTGGAACAGGCTCTTTGGTGGTTCCCTGGCACTGGCAACGTTGCGAAGTTTGCAGGGCACTGTGAGGGAGCAGTTTCCCCCTCCCAGTGTGGCTGGAGAGTGTGTGGGGTGGCAGGGTGTGGTGGTTTGAGCCTTAACTGGAAGTTAAGAGCTCAGGTGGGGGCAAGGCTGAGAATCTCTCCCCCACTCCTCCCCCACTCCCTCCCAACAGAGAGGGGAGAAAAGGAAAGAGCAAATCCACCAAACAATAATTTGGAGTCGACTTTGGAAGTAGAGAGGTAAAGAATTGTCTTTAAGCAATATATATATATATAACAATAACAGGAAAAAGGTTCACAAGGGCAAGGAACAAGGATGGATGGAAGGGGGACAAAACCAAGAGAATAATACAAAACCAGCCTTTCTCTGAGGAAGCGTGGAGGCAGCAGGTCCGACCACGTGGCAGAGGAGCAGGAGGGCAGCTGCACTAGCTCTCATCCAGCAGAGGCAGGAGCCAGAGAAGCAGGGCCAACAGCTACAGTGTCCTGCTTTTTATACCCTAGCTGGGCAGGGAGGGGGGAGTGGAACAGACTCAGCTTCCCAGGCGAAAAATGCCCTGCAGGGAGTGAAAAGTACCTGCAAGCCCTCCCCCCTGCTTTGTTCTTTTGTTCTCAGAAAAGGGTGTTAACCCACCACACAGGGCATCATGGAGTGGTTTTTTCCCTGGCTCAGCTTGGAGTGAGCCAGCATTGATGATTCCTCTCAGTGACTGCCTTTCCTGGGGCTTCTTCTCAGGGCTGTGAAGTGCTGTGGCTCTGAGAGCAGATCATCTTTTCCCAGACTCGGGTGACTCCTAGGTCTCTGTGGACTGGGTTGGTGGTGAATGGGTAGCAACTCTTCACCTGTGGCTTAGCAGCTGGCAGAGGTTGCCAGGCTGAGCCCCAGAAGACTGGAAGCTGGCCAATGTGGTGCCCATCCACAAGAAGGGCCGGTTGGATGAGCCAGGGAATTATAGGCCTGTCAGCCTGACCTCAGTGCCAGGCAAGATTATGGAACAGGTCATCTTGAGTGCGATCACGCAGCACTTCCAGGATGGCCAAGGGATCAGGCCTAGTCAGCATGGCTTTAGGAAGGGCAGGTCCTGCTTGACCAACCTGATCTCCTTCTATGATCAGGTGACCGCCTGGTTGATGTGGGGAGGCCTGTGGATGTGGTCTACCTGGACCTCAGCAAGGCCTTTGACACCGTCCCCCACAGCAAACTCCTGGCCAAGCTGGCAGCCCATGGCTTGGATGGGAGCACACTGCGTTGGGTTAGGAACTGGCTGGAGGGCCGAGCCCAGAGAGTGGTGGTGAATGGTGCCACATCCGGCTGGCGGCCAGGCACTAGTGGTGTGCCACTGTATTGTATTGTATTGTATTGTATTGTATTGTATTGTATTGTATTATAGCACAGTTCTGGCTTTGTGGGCAGGCACACAGAGGGTGGCTTTGGCTTGCAGGGCTGCATCACACTCAGAACTACCAAAAGGGATTCAGGCAAGATCTCCCTGGTTGGTGGGGGCATAGATTGTCTCACAGCTCAGGCGAGGTGCTGGTTCTTCCTGGAGCTTGGCCAACAGGTCTCTGACCCTTCAGGGTGTGGTGGAGTTTCTTTCTACTGTCAGGGCTATGGGTACGACACCAAGCTGGTTGTAGTTTCAGTGCAGCTTAAGCAAAGGACTCTGATGGTTTCCAGGTGAACTGAGGCACAACAGCACTTCCCAGGTAGCAAGGCTTCTCTCCAGACTGCAGACAGGGCAGAACATGTGCATGAGGACAGAGCACATGCAAGGGAGCCAAGGGCAAGTAAAAGAGAGCACACAAGAGCAAAAGAGCAAAGGAGCAAATCTGTTTACAAATTTGGGTAGTATCTATAATTTGCTTGAGGCTTGGATTTGACCAATGATAATTGGTGAACACACATTAACCTATGGCAAAGCATACAGACAGAATATGCCCGGACTTGGAAGAAGCATAAGCATAGCACAAGCATCCCACAGGGTGGGTGGGTGCTCTTGTTTATGCAAACAAGGCAGGTTGGGTTGTTTACCCAGGCTTGTTGATGTCTGGCCCTTTGTTTTCCTCAGCTCTGGGCTGACTAGCCGTTCCAGAAGGGAGGGGGAAGGGGGATTTGAACAATATGTATAGGGGCATAATTCTGGGCATAATGCACCCTTCACCGCACTGTGTGCTTCTCAGTTGTAGTGGTAGAGAATTAATCTGAACTAGCAGGGTTTAACTAGGCCATTCTTCCTTTTTTTCCCCACTAAAACTGTATCTGGAAAAAATCTGATGGATGACAAAAACCAGTTACAGGTTAATTTTCTAAAAATCTGAAATGAAATATTAATTTTTTGAACATCCTTTTTTCATTTTAGAGTAGCCTCTTCTTTAAGGACAGGTGACACCAAGGGTCAAAGTAAAGTTTTATAGAATAGAATAGAATAGAATAGAATAGAATAGAATAGAATAGAATAGACCAGGTTGGAAGAGACCTTCAGGATCATCATGTCCAACCTATCATCCAATACCACCTAATCAACTAAACCATGGCACCAAGCACCCCATCAAGTCTCCTCCTGAACACCTCCAGTGATGGTGACTCCACCACCCCCCCAGGCAGCACATTCCAATGGGCAATCACTCTCTCTGGATAGAACTTCCTCCTAACACCCAGCCTAAACCTCCCGTGGCACAACCTGAGACTGTGTCCTCTTGTTCTGGTGCTGGCTGCCTGGGAGAAGAGACCAACATCTGGCTGTCTAAAACCTCCCTTCAGGTAGATGTAGAGAGCAATAAGGTCACCCCTGAGTCTCCTCCTCTCCAGGCTAAGCAACTCCAGCTCCCCTCAGCCTCTCCTCATAGGGCTTGTGTTCCAAACCCCTCACCAACCTTGCTGCGTTCTCTGGACATGCTGCAAAAAATCAACCTCCTTCTTAAACTGAGGGGCCCAGAACTGGACACAGGACTCAAGGTGTGGCCTAACCAGTGCTGTGTACAGGGGCAGAATGACCTCCCTGCTCCTACTGGCCACATTGTTCCTGATACAGGCCAGGATGCCATTGGCCTTCTTGGCTGCCTGGGCACACTGCAGGCTCATGTTCAGCCTCCCATCAACCAGCACCCCCAGGTCCCTCTCTGCCAGGCTGCTCTCCAGCCACTCTGACCCCAGCCTGTAGCACTGCCTGGGGTTGCTGTGGCCAATGTGCAGAACCCGGCACTTGGATGTGTTCAATCTCATGCCCTTGGATTCTGCCCATCTGTCCAGCCTGTCGAGGTCCCTCTGTAAAAGTTAATCCTGTTCTCATTTGTAATGCAAATAATTGATTAATTGCTAAAAGACACAGTGATTTTCCCCTTCCCCTTTTTGGCCAAATTTAATGAAAACAAACAAACAAATAGAAACCAAATATTTTTCCTGCATTTCTCAGCCGTAAGAATGATTTTTTCATTTCTGTATTTCTGTATTTCTGCCCTACAGCCCATATTCTAAAATCAAGAGAACACAGTCTCAGGCTGCACCAGGGGAGGTTTAGACTGGATGTTAGGAGGAAGTTCTAAACAGAGAGAGTGATTGCCCATTGGAATGGTCTGCCCAGGGAGGTGGTGGAGTCAACATCATTGGAGGTATTCAGGAGGAGACTTGATGGGGTGCTTGGTGCCATGATCTAGTTGTTTAGGTGGGTTGGATTGGTTGATGGGTTGGACGTGATGATCTTGAAGGTCTCTTCCAACCTGGTTTATTGTATTATTGTATTGTATTAACTTAATAACATCCAAGACACCCAGTCTGTGCTTTAAATACATGGTTTTATAGCAGTGTTGTGTTAATCTTTGAGGAAAGTTTTAACTGGGTTCTTCTCCAGAAAGTGCTAAAAACATTCTGTTATAACTTAATACTTCACATTTTAAAAAAGAATCATTAATTTATACTGAACTTCTGAACAATAATCATAGCAACAGAAAAAGTCTTTTAAAAGTGATTTTTAGATCTATTTGTTATTTTATTGCTGAGTACTGGGAAACAGCAGTGAAATGATTTGCAGTTTCATCCACACCACAAATATCATGTACTGTATTTCTAAGAGGAATGATTATAGCAGAGAAGTCTGAGAGGCCAAAAACACCTTCTACAAGTGTCTAAAATCCAAAGTAATGTTTCAACTGGGACAATATGAGAAGCCATTTACTTGAAGACTATTTCATACCCATCAATATTATTAATTGTGTCTGAAATGACCAAAGAATAATGAAGAAAAGCAGATGGGGAAGGGGATATGAGAAGAAAAGGAAAGAAAGAAGGAAAAACTACGCTTATTCTGCAGAATTTTGAAAGACTAGAGAAAGAATATCTTAAATGTCCAAAGAGGGAGATTTATAAAATTAAGAGATGATCATGGAAAACAACTCATAAGAGTAAAAATACATGTACATGTGCATTTGCATTTCTGGCTAGTGTAACCTGGTTGACGGGTTTAAAACTTCAGTCTGTATTCACAGTAAAAAGCACCCACAGGCATAACAACACCCAGAGCTTCACCATGAAAGAAAACCACGTATTTTCTCCCCTGCTTGCACTGGCACAACAGAGGAAGCTTGAGGTCAGCTTTGTTCAGAGCCAGCATCATCAGTGGGCACTTTCTCTTACTTCAGAGCACTTAAGGAGACTGGGACATTCACTGTGGCTTGTGTGCATTGTCCATGTCTAATCCTCAGGCAGGCCTGATGTGGGGGCTATGTTTTGCATCATGCCTCCTGTGAGCAAAAGGGGGGATTGTCAGTGCCATATGGAGAGAGGTGAAAGCATCTGATCACAATGCTTTGGGTTGGTCACAAAGAATGGTGCAGACATCCCTTAGCTGGTGCCAGCCTGGGCTGCTGCAGTATCACCCCTAGAAGGATTCCAGCTTAATCCTGAAAACATCATGATCATGGTAGGGCAGCACACTGTGAGAACATTTTTCACTGAATAGGATTTTTTGATGTGGATGTCAGCCTGTGGTGTTGCAGTTTTAGATGCAGTCCCTGCACTCCTAGTGCTGGGTGGTTGGGAATGACCACAGAATCATAGAATCAATAAGGTAGGAAGAGACCTTAAAGATCATCAAGTCCAACCTGTCACCCAACACCTCATGACTACTAAACCATGGCACCAAGTGCCACATCCAGTCCCCTCTTGAACACCTCCAGGGATGGTGACTCCACAACCTCCCTATGCAGCCCATTCCAATGGCTGACAACTCTCCTTGTGAAGACCTTTCCCCTCACCTTGAGCCTACGCTTCCCCTGTTGCAGCCTGAGACTGTGTCCTCTTGTTCTGGTGCTGGTTGCCTGGGAGAAGAGGCCAACCCCTTCCTGGCTACAACCTCCCTTCAGGGAGTTGTAGAGAGCAATGAGGTCACCCCTGAGCCTCCTCTTCTCCAGACTAAACAGCCCCAGCTCCCTCAGCCTCTCCTCATAGGGCTGTGCTCAAGGCCTCTCACCAGCCTTGTTGCCCTTCTCTGGACACGTTCAAGAGTCTCAATGTCCTTCTTAAACTGAAGGGCCCAGAACTGGACACAGGACTCAAGGTGTGGCCTAACCAGAATGAAGTGATGATGCCTGCAGAGAGGTTGCTTTGCTTATGCAGCTGCCTGACTGTGAGAAGAAGATGAAACTGTGGATGCTTTGGTAACATGACATGTTTTCAATATAATCTGGGATCTGGTTTAATCTGGAGGGTAATAAACACTGGATTTCCAAAGCTGCTTTTCTTCTATCCAGTTTTATTTATTTATTTTTTCCAGCTACAGATAAAATATCCCCTTCTCTCTATTGGCTAGCTCATTTTGACTGTTCACTGTAAATCCTTGGTGATGATTCTGTTTCAATAAGAAACCATTATGTAATTAGCATAAAGTTTAGATATTGCAAAAAGCAAATTTATCAATTAATTTCACACAGCTGGAGTCTAAATTCCCATTAGTAACAGTTTCAAAAGGCTGAATTTACTGAACCAATTCAAAGTACTCAATAATTGGACTACCTGTAATCTTCCTCATCTTGTCATACATATTTCCTTTGCAGACAATGCACCTGATTGTCTTGCAAATGTCCTTTTAAATATATTAACAAGCAATAAGGTGCTGTAGACACATACAGAAATTGATTCCATTCATAGAAGGCGTAAGTACCTCTCAGAATTAATTTGGTCACTTCTTTGTATATGTGGGCCTACAGGATAGATGGAGAGGAATCTTTTGCAAAGGCACCTAGTGACAGTATGAGAGGTAGCAGCTTCCAACAGGCAGAAGCAAAATTTAAATAAGATATAAGGAAAAAATTCTACACCTAAAAAGGGTGGTGAGGAACTAGAACAGGTTGCTCAGAGAAGTTGTGGAGGATGAAATCCTGGACATGTTCAAAGACAGGCTTGCTGGGGCCTTGAATTACCTGGTCAAAAAGAAGATCATAGTATCAGTCAGGGTTGGAAGGGACCACAAGTATCATCTAGTTCCAACCCCCAGATGTCTTGGCCCACAGCAGGGGTGTTGAAACTAGATGATCATAGAGTCATATGGTGGTTTAATTTGGCAGGGACCAGCTTGAAGAGACCTTCAAGATCACTGAGTCCATCATTACCTAACTCTTCCAAGTCTGGTGCTAAACTATGCCTTTCAGCACATCTATATGTGTTTCAAACACCTTCACAGATGGGAAAGCAGCCTATTCCACAATTTGATGACTTTTTCACTGAAAGTTTATTCTAATATCCAATCTAAAGATCCTCATGCACAGGTTGAGACCATTTCTTTTACTCCTCTCACTTTTTACAAGGGAGAAGAGACTGAACACCATCCTAATACAAACTCCTTCCTGGTAGTTGTAGGAGAGTGAGAAGGTGTCTCCTTAGCCTGCTCTTGTCTAGACTAAACAACCTCATCTTAGAATCATAGCCTCATAGAATGGTCTGGGTTGGAAGGGACCTCCAAAGGTCATCTAGTCCAACCCCCTCTGCAATAAGCAGAGGCATCCTCAACTAGATCAGGCTGACCAGAGCCTTGTTGCACCTCACTTTGAATATCTCCAGGGATGGGGCCACAACCAACATGGATTTAGGAACGGCAGGTCCTGCCTGACCAACCTGATCTCCTTCTATGATCAGGTGACCTTCCTGGTGGATGTGGGGATGCCTGTGGATGTAGTCTACCTGCACTTCAGCAAGGTCTTTGACACCGTCCCACACAGCAAACTGCTGGCTAAGCTGTCAGCTCATGGCTTGGACAGCAACACTCTGTGCTGGGTTAGGAACTGGCTGGAGGGCTGGGCCCAGAGAGTGGTGGTCAATGGTGCCACATCCAGGTGGCAGCCAGTCACCAGTGGCATCTCCCAGGGCTGGACCCTATCATCTTCAATGTCTTCATTGATGATCTGAATGAGGGGATTGAGACAGTCATCAGCAAATTTGCAGATGACACCAAGTTGGGAGCAGATGTTGGTCAGTTAGAGGGTTGAAGGGCCCTGCAGAGGGACCTTGACTGACTGGACAGATGGGAGGAGTCCAATGGGATGGCATTCAACAAGTCCAAGTGCCGGGTGCTGCACTTTGGCCACAACAACCCCATGCAGAGCTACAGGCTGGGGTTGGAGTGGCTGGAGAGCTCCCAAACAGAGAGGGATCTGGGGGTGCTGATTGACAGCCGCCTGAACATGAGCCAACAGTGTGCCCAGGCGGCCAAGAAGGCCAATGGCATCCTGGCCTGCATTAGGAATAGTGTGGCCAGCAGGAGCAGGGAGGTCATTGTGCCCCTGTACACTGCACTGGTTAGGCCACACCTTGAGTCCTGTGTCCAGTTCAGGGCCCCTCGGTTAAAGAAGGACATCAAGACACTTGAACATGTCCAGAGAAGGGCAACAAGGCTGAGGAGAGGCCTTGAGCACAAGTCCTGTGAGGAGAGGCTGAGGGAACTGGGGTTGTTTAGCTTGGAGAAGAGGAGGCTCAGGGGTGACCTCATTGCTCTCTACAACTACCTGAAGGGTGGTTGTAGCCAGGAAGGGTTTGGCCTCTTCTCTCTAGCAACCAGCACCAGAACAAGAGGACACAGTCTCAAGCTGCACCAGGGGAAGTTTAGGCTCAAGGTGAGGAGAAAGTTCTTCACCGAGAGAGTGGTTCGCCATTGGAATGTGCTGCCCGGGGAGGGTGGTGGAGTCACCATCTCTGGAGGTGTTCAAGAGGGGATTGGACGTGGCACTTGGTGCCATGGTCTAGTCATGGGGTCTGTGGTGACAGGTTGGATTTGGTGATCTTTGAGATCTCTTCCAGCCTTAGCAATGCTGTGATATTGTAACCACCTCCCCAGGCAACCTGTTCCGGTGTTCCACTACCCCCACAGTAAGGAACTTGTTCCTAGCATCCAGTCTAAATCTGGTCTTCTTTAGTTTGAAGACATTGGCTCTCACCCTATCACTGAGGCCTTTGTAAACATTCTCTCTCCATCCTTCTTGTAGACCCTCTTCAGGTACTGGAAGGCTCCTGTTAGGTCTCCCTGGAGACCTCCTCTCTCCTGTTCTCCAGGCTGAACAACCCCACCTCCTTCAGCCTGTCTTCATAGCAGAGATGCTCCAACCCCCTGATCATTTTCATGGCCCTCCTCTGGACCCGCTCTATCAGGTCCGTGTCTTTCCTATATTGAGGGCTCCAGACCTGTACACAGTACTCCAGGTGAGATCTCACCATAGCAAATTGTCAGAATCACCTCTCTGTATCCGCTGGCAATGCGTCTTTTGATGCAGCCCAGGATATGATTGGATGCAAAACTCACTGTGTTCTCCCAACACAAAGGCTTCAACCACTTGACATCCAAACCAATGTGATATTTGCTGTCTGGGTAAGTGATTATTATTTTTATTATTTCCCTCTATTATTGCACAATTGTACATGCTATGCTGCTTCCTAATTGTGAAATGAGGCAGCTGTTTACTAAAATCTACTTGTACAGATGCTGTGGTGCCAGTTCCTGTTGCAGCCATGTGAAAACAAATGATGTGTCGGTGCTTCATGCAAAGCTTTTCTTCATCCACATTCTCCTGAGAAAATATTCTCCTTCAATAGCTCTGAGCTGCAAAGCCCTTTAAAAGTCAGTTTGAAGACTAAATGAAGTGCTTTGATATGTCTTACTTCATTGAGCGTTTCTCCTAAAGGACTGATATTCTGTAAGTGAACTCATCCATCATGGAGGTGAATGTGTAAGGGGACTCAGGGAAGGTAACAGAGGACTGGGTAGGACACCGGGGATTTATCATCTGATCATGCTTCAGGAATATGAGATATTGTGAATTCAGAGATATCTCAACACAGTGCAAGCATCTTTGAATATCCTTTTGAAGCGAGTTCTGTTAACCTTGCAAGCACACAGTGCCCCAGCTCCACACGGAAACTGTCCCTGCTACTGAACAAAGAAGTCCATAATGTACTTTCAGCAATGTAAGCTAGAAGAGAGCTGGATGTGAGAAAGAAATAGAGAAAATTGCTATGAAGAGGCTGAAACTGCACTCAGAATTTTCTCCAATTATCCACTTTTGTTGTTCTCACAGAGCCTGGATGTTGCCCTGCAGCAAACAACTGAAGAGGAAGACAGTTTGTCATGGAAGTAGTTTAAAATAGCCATGTGTGATAAACAAAAGTTTCACCACACACTGTATCAAAGAAAGGATGGCCAGTCAAAGAAAGTGTCTTTAAGATAACTTTTCAAATGTCAGAATGGAAGTTGTCTTTTAAACACTTAGCTCCTGCCTTTTTTTTTTAAATTTATCTGTCATGAATCTATTTAAATAATGAGGAAAAAAATACGAAAAGGTACAGAGATGCCTCCCCCCACCCCCCGAACTCTTTTTCTGCATTTCATTTTCAGCATCTTCTCTGACTTTCTCCTTCCTAATGGTGCAGAATGTGAAGGCCTCAGCACTGAATTCCTCCAGTCCTGGCTCACCGGAGAGGTCCCAGATGACTGGAAACTGGCCAATGTTGTCCCCATCCACAAGAAGGGTCGGATGGAGGACCCCGGAAACTACAGGCCAGTCAGCCTGACCTCAGTGCCAGGGAAAGTGATGGAACAGATTATCCTGGCGGCAATAACTGCGCACCTGAAGGATGGCCAAGGGCTCAGGTCCAGCCAACATGGATTTAGGAGGGGCAGGTCCTGCCTCTCCAACCTGATCTCCTTCTATGATCAGGTGACCTTCCTAGTGGATGTGGGGAGGCCTGTGGATGTGGTCTACCTGGACCTCAGCAAGGCCTTTGATACCGTCCCCCACAGCAAACTGCTGGCTAAGCTGTCAGCTCATGGCTTGGACAGCAACACTCTGTGCTGGGTTAGGAACTGGCTGGAGGGCCGGGCCCAGAGAGTGGTGGTCAATGGTGCCACATCCAGCTGGAGGCCAGTCACCAGTGGCGACCCCAGGGATCAGTGCTGGGCCCCATCCTCGTCAATGTCTTCATTGACGATCTGGATGAGGGGATTTAGACAGTCATCAGTAAATTTGCAGATGACACTAAGTTGGGAGCAGATGTTGGTCAGTTAGAGGATGGAAGGGCCCTGCAGAGGGACCTCGACCGACTGGACAGATGGGTGGAGTCCAATGGGATGGCATTCAACAAGTCCAAGTGCCAGGTGCTGCACTTTGGCCACAGCAACCCCATGCAGAGCTACAGGCTGGGGTCGGAGTGGCTGGAGAGCTCCCAGATAGAGAGGGATCTGGGGGTGCTGTTTGACAGCTGCATGAACATGAGCCAGCAGTGTGCCCAGGTGGCCAAGAAGGCCAACGGCATCCTGGCCTGCATTAGGAATAGTGTGGCCAGCAGGAGCAGGGAGGTCATTGTGCCCCTGTTCTCTGCATTGGTTAGGCCACACCTTGAGTCCTGTGTCCAGTTCTGGGCCCCTCAGTTTAAGAAGGACATCGAGACACTTGAACGTGTCCAGAGAAGGGCAATGAGGCTGGGGAGAGGCCTTGAGCACAAGCCCTGTGAGGAGAGGCTGAGGGAGCAGGGGTTGCTTAGCCTGGTGAAGAGGAGGCTCAGGGGTGACCTCATTGCTCTCTACAACTACCTGAAGGGTTGTTGTAGCCAGGAGGGGGTTGGCCTCTTCTCTCTAGCAACCAGCACCAGAACAAGGGGACACAGTCTCAAGCTGCGCCAGGGGAAGTGTAGGCTGGAGGTGAGGAGAAAGTTCTTCACTGAGAGAGTCATTTGCCATTGGAATGGGCTGCTTAGGGAGGTTGTGGAGTCACCATTCCTGGAGGTGTTCTAGAGGGGACTGGACGTGGCACTTGGTGCCATGGTCTAGTCATGGGGTCTGTGGTGACAGGTTGGACTCGATGATCTTTGAGGTCTCTTCCAACCTTAGTGATACTGTGATACTGTGATTCTGTGGTACTGTGACTTGTATGCATAACTCGTCTTTAGATCAAATTTGCAGTAGTTTGATGTATGGGAGTATGGCAACATAGGACTGACAACAACAGCTCAGTTATAAGGACCAGTAAACTCAGAATTATATCCCAGAAGCATTTTCAAGATACACAAAAATAATGTCCTACTATCTAATCCCTAGAAATCTTTTTTCTTTTTTTTTTTTTTACTGATGCTTATGATTAATACTTTCTCCACAAGCAATTACACTTCTTGAAGCATGGGTAAGGTATTACTATCAGAGAAGCTATGTCACAGCCACCTTGGTGCAGTGGTGTTGTAGAGAATGTTCTCAGCATTATTAGATTTCACCAGCTTAATTGAAAACACAGTAATAAAAAGAGACCGGGGGGAGGGGGAGGTCTTATCAGGTACATTAATTAGGTAAATTGCTTAAAAGTTTAATTAATTCTAGACAACATAGTGGTTGTATGGTAAGCCTAGCACAGAACAGAGAGAATGTCAAATCTCAAGAGCTGAATTAAGCATAAACAGCCCCCTTAGAGGTTTCCTGACTAAATATCCATCAGAATGACTTTGGTATCAAAACCGTGTCAAATTATCAAATCTAAGGAAAATTCAGTATTTATAATAGACCTGTTATCAGGGCTTATACAGAAATCCGTTACTCTTCCGATGAGACTGAGCAGAAGAATGCTTTTCCACTAGCCAGAACCTGTGAGACATGAAGCAATCTTAGTTTAGGAATTGCAATCGATTAGAATAAATACACTGTGCACTAGAGGTAATTCTTTCCGCTCACTGCAGCAGCATTTGCAAACTGTCATCTATGTACAGAAGGTTTCTGTTGTTGAAAAAGAGGTATTTTCTTTTCCTGTCTGCAATGTAGTATAGGAGCTGCATCACCCTGTGAAATAGCACAGGTTCAGACCCTAAGTACAGTCTAGCATTCATCAGAAAAGAACTAGATTTGTGTTAATTTTAACACACATTCAAATCAAGGGATTGTTTCTTCCTTTTGTGCTTTGGATCAGATGCATGCTGAGAAGACCCTCCTTGAGATGATAATCACAGTTGTCTACCTCAGAGACAACACACACATGCTTTACATGGAAGAATACTCACTTTACTTTGTTTTCTTCACGGCCAGTTGAGAAAACTCTTGAATAATCTCTTCTATTTTAGAATTCAGTTTAGCAGAAGCATCTTTATTGCACCTGAATGTAAGTGGAGCCAAACAGACAAGGTTTAGATATTTGAACCTTGGTGGCACACTCACCTGACAGTTTGAACTAAAGATCACAGAAATGAGTCACATGATATTATTTTTTCTGTTGGGTGATAAGGTTAAACAGTGAATTTCAAATTACAAATGCCTTTAAAAATGCCTAAACAAGGGCATCTAACCCGTTTTAGAAAGTAGCCAGTTAATGAGTGTGAACGATATGGTGACAGTAACTAGGTGATGCAATGCAAATTGCCTGTTGCTAAATATTTGCAATTAGATAATAAACATCAATAAGCATCAGAGATAGGTATACACCAAAAGAAAAATGAAGGCTAAAATATTATTGAAAGCTTCACATTTTTACATAACCTTAAAATTAAAAGAGCAGAGAAGATGTTAATACCAGTCACAGCAAAAACAATGCAGTCAAGATCAGTAAAGCCAGGAGAAGCATCATCCAGAGCCAAAGAAGCAACAAGAAATTGTTTTGTACAACTAGTTTAAGTACATTATCTCTCCAATGGATTGTTGAGAACTTATCATTGCTTTCCTTTTCACACACAATGGTGATTTATTTACATACTCCCACTTTCTGTTCAAGATCTGTGTAAAACTGTAAAGGTACAGCCTAAAACTGCCACAGCAGAACAGTAAAGCATGTGGCAGTTTCTTGGCAATGGTAGTTTATTGTATAATGAAACTATTTTAGTGAAAATGTTGGCATTTTCCTCCAATATTTCTTCTTCATTATACTCCAAAATATGCTGTGTGCATACAGTTAATTGAAAGACACCAACATTGACCTTAGAGACACATTTACATTTTGCAATACAGCAGTAATAAAGCTTAAAAATATGTAAACAATAAAAACACACCAAAAAAATGTACAAATGACAAAGAATAGAAGCACACTACTCATTCTGGCACTATCATTTTTGGTTTAATGTCTGTAATCTCAAATTTAACAAACACAGAGTATATTCCATTCAAAGAGTTCACAGTTCTTTATCCAATTCAAGATACAGCTATTGATCATGTAAATGAATAGGTTGCATAGCAAAAGGCCCCACTTATGTTGATTACAGAATGCAAGAAACAAATCAAGATAAGATGCTTGAAGTAGCAAGGTTATCACAGTATCACAGTATCACAGTATCACTAAGGTTGGAAGAGACCTCGAAGATCGAGTCCAACCTATTATCCAACACCATCTAATCAACTAGACCATGGCACTGAGCACCCCATTCAGTCTCTTCCTAAACACCTCCAGTGATGGCCACTCTACCACCTCCCCGGGCAGCACATTCCAATGGCAAATCACTCTTTCTGTGAAAAACTTCTTCCTTAATATCCAGCCTAAACCTGCCCTGGTGCAGCTTGAGACTGTGTCCTCTTGTTCTGGTGCTGGTTGCCTGGGAGAAGAGACCAACCTCTGCCTGGCTACAACCTCCCTTCAGGTAGTTGTAGAGAGCAAGAAGGTCACCCCTGAGTCTCCTCTTCTTCAGGCTAAGCAACCCCAGCTCCCTCAGCCTCTCCTCATAGGGCTTGTGCTCCAAACCCCTCCTCAGCTTCGTTGCCCTTCTCTGGACATGTTCCAGCAACTCAACCTTCCTAAACTGAGGGGCCCAACTAGACACAGGACTCAAGGTGTGGCCTAACCAGTGCTGTGTACAGGGGCACAATGACCTCCCCGCTCCTGCTGGCCACACTGTTCCTGATGCAGGCCAGGATGCCATTGGCCTTCTTGGCTGCCTGGACACACTGCAGGCTCATGTTCAGCCTCCCATCAACCAGCACCCCTAAGTCCCTTTCTGCCGGGCTGCTCTCCAGCCACTCTGGCCCCAGCCTGTAGCACTGCATGGGGTTGCTGTGGCCAATGTGCAGAACCCGGCACTTAGATGCGTTCTGTCTCCTGCCCTTGGACTCTGCCCATCTGTCCAGCCTGTGAAAGTTCCTCTGCAGAGCTCTTCTACGCTCTAACCGATCAACTCCTGCCCCCAGCTTGGTGTCATCTGCAAACTTACTGATGATGCACTCAATCCCCTCATCCAGATCATCCATATAGGTATTAAAGAGCATGGGGCCTACCACTGATCCCCAGGGGGACATCAGTTGTTACTGGCTGCCAGCTGGATGTGGCACCATTCACCAGCACTCTCTGGGTGGTGGTGGAGCATAAATACCAATGCAAATGCCTGGTATAAGCAAAACAGAAATGATTTTTTCATGGTTTTACAGGAAACATAAGACCTGAAAGATAGGAGCTGAGACTACAGCTCTGAATTCCAACATGGGGTTTTCAACAAAAAAACCCCAAAGCTGTTTGTCACTTCAGAGCAGATAATTTGAATTTCCTCCTTGTTATAAGGTATTTCCTAAATAGTTTATGTAAAAAATAATAATCAAGACCCACTCTTACACCTCATAAAATCTGCCAAAGAATTTCAGCTTTGCTCAGTGTGTTTAAATGGTTTTACTATGCTGGCATTATCTCCTTGATTCACAACTGCTAGATTAAAGTGGTTAAAATAAATGCCAACAACACCTGCCGATAGCAAGCAGAAGAGTAAGCACTTTGATTTCTGTGTTGATAACAGCAGGCACCAAATGAGCATTTGTTATCTAACATTTGGGTGCACAGAAATGAGGTCATGCAGCTGTTTGTAAAAACTAATGAATGAAGCAGAATAATGGTTGTTGCATGAATTTTTCTTGAAGTTTTATGTATTTCTTTTTCAGTTTCAAATTAACAAAAACCCACAAAGTGTGTAAGTGATCGAAAAGGGATTTGCAAGGGAAAAGCAGGCAAAACATCTTTGTTCAACATCTTTGTGGGTGACATGGACAGTGGCATTGAGTGCACCCTCAGCAAGTTTGCTGATGACACCAAGCTGTGTGGTGCAGCAGACACGCTGGAGGGAAGGGATGCCATCCAGAGGGACCTTGACAGGCTGGAGAGGTGGGCACAGGCCAACCTCATGAGCTTCAATAAGACCAAGTGCAGGGTCCTGCATCTGGGTCGAGGCAATCCCAGGCACAAATCCAGGTTGGGCAGTGACTGGCTGGGGGAGCAGCCCAGAGGAGAGAGACTTGGGGGTGCTGGTGGACGAGAAGCTCAACATGAGCTCTCAATGTGCACTTGCAGCCCAGAAAGCCAATCAGATCCTGGGCTGCATCAGGAGAAGTGTGGCCAGCAGGTCAAGGGAGGTGATTCTCCCCCTCTACTCAGCTCTGGTGAGACCCCACCTGGAGTACTGCGTCCAGTTCTGGAGCCCCTATTACAAGAGGGATCTGGAGGTGCTGGAGCGTGTCCAGAGAAGGGCCACGAGGATGATCAGAGGGCTGGAGCACCTCTCCTATGAGGACAGACTGAAGGAGTTGGGGCTGTTCAGTCTCAAGAAGAGAAGGCTCCAAGGTGACCTCATTGTGGCCTTCCAGTATCTGAAGGGGGCCTCCAAGAAGGCTATCAGGAAGCGATAGGACTAGGGGGAATGGAATGAAGCTGGAGGTGGGGAGATTCAGGCTGGATGTGAGGAGGAAGTTCTTCACTGTGAGGGTGGTGAAGGCCTGGAATGGGTTGTCGAGGGAGGTGGTTGAGGCCCCGTCCCTGGAGGTGTTTAAGACCAGGCTGGACGAGGCTCTGTCCAGCCTGATCTAGGGTAGAGTGTCCCTGCCCATGGCAGGGGGGTTGGAACTAGATGATCCTTGTGGTCCCTTCCAACCCTGACTGAAACTATGAAACTATGAAACTATGAAAAATATAAAGTTTTTATAATACAATAATACAATAATACAATACAGCAGGTTGGAAGAGACCTTCAAGATCATTGTGTCCAACCCATCAACCAATCCAACCCACCTAAGCAACTAAAACCATGGCACCAAGCACCCCATCAAGTCTCCTCCTGAACACCTCCAATGAAGGTGACTCCACCACCTCCACAGGCAGCCGATTCCAATGGGCAATCACTCCCTCTGTATAGAACTTCTTCCTAACATCCAGCCTAAATCTGCCCTGGTGCAGCTTGAGACTGTGTCCTCTTGTTCTGGTGCTGGTTGCCTGGGAGAAGAGACCAACCTCTGCCTGGCTACAACCTCTCTTCAGGTAGTTGTAGAGAGCAATAAGGTCACCCCTCAGTCTCCTCTTCTCTAGGCTAAGCAACCACAGCTCCCTCAACCTTTCCTCATAGGGCTTGTGTTCCTAACCCCTCACCAACTTCGTTGCCCTTCTCTGGACACGCTCCAGCAAGTCAACAGTTCCTAAACTGAGGGGGTCCAGAACTGGACACAGGACTCGAGGTGCGGCCTAACCAGAGCAGTGTACTGGATGTGACCAGTTTGGGCTGTGCCTTTAAGAAAGAGACAGTTGCTGAACACTCTGGCTGAAGGTTTTTGATATTTAAACAAAAACAAGATAGTCTAAACTAATTTCATTGGTGGATTGGTAGAATGCAGCTTTGGGTTGGGTTCTGCCAGTCTGGTCTGAGTTCAGTCTGTGCTTCTCTGTCCTGTGGGCTGGTTGGCTTCTCTCTCTCTCTGAAGCAACACCTTTTTGCCGGACAAGAGTGACCTTGAGTTAACAGAACTAACCAGATAAGAAAACTAATTCTTGCATTCGCTTTGAGCTAACAGAATTTTTCTCCTTAATTGCCTTTCTCTCTCTCTCTAACCCTTTTTGGGAAAAAGGGGAGGTAGGGAGGGAAAAGCCTTGTCTGCATTACGTTCATTGCTGTGTATTTCTGTATATATTGTAAATATTGTATATTCGTGTACGTATTCATTGCATTCCATTTATGCCTGTAAATAGAGCTTTCATCTGCTTTTCCGACTGAGCTAGCTGTGGTTTCTTTCTTTGTGTGTGTGTGTGAACTTTCTCACCCCACCACACAGGGGCAGAATGACCTCCCCGCTCCTGCTGGCCACACTGTTCCTGATGCAGGCCAGGATGCCATTGGCCTTCTTGGCCGCCTGGGCACACTGCAGGCTCATGGTCAGCCTGCCATCGTCCAGCACCCCCAGGTCCCTTTCTGCCTGGCCCCTCTCCAGCCACTCTGGCCCCAGCCTGTAGCACTGCCTGGGGTTGCTGTGGCCAATGTGCAGAACCCGGCACTTAGATGCGTTCAGTCTCCTGCCCTTGGACTCTGCCTATCTGTCCAGCCTGTGAAAGTCCCTCTGCAGAGCTCTCCTACGCTCTAACAGATCAACTCCTGCCCCCAGCTTGGTGTCGTCCGCAAATTTACTGAGGATGGACTCAATCCCCTCATCCAGATCATCAATAAAGATGTTGAAGAGGATGGGGCCCAGCACTGATCCCTGGGGAACCACTAGTGCCTGGCCGCCAGCCGGATGTGGCACCATTCACCACCACTCTCTGGGCTCGGCCCTCCAGCCAGTTCCTAACCCAACGCAGTGTGCTCAGTCGAATCAGTTCAGAGGTTTTGTCTTTAAAAGTTGTAATTTCCCACGCAAATCAGCAGCAGATAGTTTATGATAAAACAGAAAAATAAAGATAATAATTTAAAATGGAACAATTTAAATGAAATTAAAATTGTTACAATACTAAGAGATTACAAAAAATTAGTAACATTTTTCCAAAAAATATTTTTTATCATAAAACTAGATTGATTCAGTTATTTCTTATTATTTTCCTTACTCACATATAAAATTAATGGGAATACTGAGATACAATACAATACAATATAATAAATCCAGGTTGGAAGAGACCTTCAAGATCATCGTGTCCAACCTATCAACCAATCCAACCCACCTAAACAACTAAACCATGGCACCAAGCACCCCATCAAGTCTCCTCCTGAACACCTCCAGTGAAGGTGACTCCACCACCTCCACGGGCAGACCATTCCAATGGGCAGTCACTCTTTCTGTATAGAACTTCCTCCTAACATCCAGTCTAAACCACCCCTGGCACAGCCTGAGACTGTGTCCTCTTGTTCTGGTGCTGCCTGCCTGGGAAAAGAGACCAACCTCTGCCTGGCCACAATCACCCTTCAGGGAGTTGTAGAGAGCAATAAGGTCACCCCTGAGTCTCCTCTTCTCCAGGCTAAGCAACCCCAGCTCCCTCAACCTCTCCTCATAGGGCTTGTGTTCCAAACCCCTCACCAACTTTGTTGCCCTTCTCTGGACACGCTCCAGCAAGTCAACATCCTTCCTAAACTGAGGGGCCCAGAACTGGACACAGTACTCCAGGTGTGGCCTAACCATAACTCTTTTGTACTGTCCTTTAACAGCATAATTTTAAGTGTTTCACTCCAGTTGCTTATGAATGCATTATGCTCTTTAGCTTCTCCCCCTAAAGTGCTGTCTGGTTTTGAAGCTGGTTACATGTCAAAGCAAATTGTGATATAATTGTGAACAACGCGTTTACTCTGGCTGACCAATGATGTAGAAAATGTAACACTTATGTCCAACAAAACTGCCAGTTCGCTAACCCCTACATGCCCCTACAATACTGTGCTTTGAAATAGGGATCTTGGTCTACTGCTGATAAATGAATTGGAAATTAAGTTATAAAAGTTAGCACCTAGCATTTTAAGTGTAAGAAGAAGACTATTACCTATGGAGCAATTCAGGGGTTTTTCTCTTAAAATCCAACCAACTGTATGATTTTCCCTGAAAAACTCTTTCTTTCTT